>CM043703.1:77003226-77555726 GCA_023935145.1 Bretschneidera sinensis | reverse complement strand
ATGTTTAACATACAGCCTCCCAAAATTAACTTGGCAGTAGGTGTCTACTGCCACGTTTTGTTAATTTTTTTTTACAATTTTTTTTTCTTTTTCCTTTCCTTTATATTGTTCACGTTTTTTTTTCTCTTTTAAGATTTGCTTTATTCAATACTAAATCCTTCGCGTAAATATATTATTTTAATTTCATGTCATATTTATTAAATTACTTCTTTACCCTTACTTTACGATTACGGGTATTACAGCTTAGGTATGTCATCGTCATTGGGAACGTTCCTGTCTGCAACGATGTTTTTCTCCTTCTCTTGCTTTGACGATGCAAGGGTTGCCTTTACTGGAATCTCAACCTCTTTACGACTTCTAAAAAAAAATTGCACTTGCATTTTCTCTTGGATTTACTACCGTTTGAAAGGGTAATTTCCCCGAACTTTGTGCCTCTAGCCAACTAATTGCGTTTGCCATCTGGTCTATCTGAGGGTCCAAACTTTGAATACTGGCCCTTGTCTCTGGTTGAAATTGTTTCGTCTCCTATTGAAATTGCAAAGTATTAGAGGCAAGAGACTTAACAATATCTTCTAAAGACATACCAAAATTAGAAGTTTGGCCAGGTTGTTGTCTAGGGGGGTATAGCTGCTTATATTGCTGGCAACTTGGGCTGTTTTGAGTTGCGACCTGATTTACTTGTGGATTCCCATAGCTAAGAATGGGGTGATCCCTCCATCTCGGGTTATACGTACTCGAATAGGGATCATACTTCCTTTGCGGCAGTCCAGGAAAACCACCCGTCGCATTCACTTACTCAATGGGCTCCTCTTGAAGAGTTAGGCACATATCGGTTGGATGCCCTACTAGTCCCACAAGACTTCACCGCTTGGATATTACCTACAGCCATTTGATGAACAAGAGAAGTTAGACTTGTAAATTGTTGTTCAAGGGAGGAAATATTTACCTCATTAACATGCTTTGATGGAGTGTCAAGCCTAGTGCCAAATTGTTGAGAATTGGCCGCCATATTTGCAATCAAGTTTCTCGTGGCCTCGGGAGTTTTATCCACCAAAGCACCTCCACTAGCTGCGTCAATCATGCTCCTATCAGTGGGTGGAAGGCCCTCATAGAAATACTAGATAAGTAGCTGCTCACTAATTTGATGATGGGGGCAGCTTGCATATAATTTCTTGAAACGCTCCCAATATTCGTGTAGGGACTCTTGTTGTTCTGCCTTACACTACAAATTTCTTTATGAATGTTGGTCACCCTTGAAGTTGGGAAATATTACTCCAAAAACTACCTCTTCATCTCATTCCATGTGGTAATACTCCCGTAGAGTAGATAATAGAGCCAATCCTTAGCTGAAATCTTCAAAGAAAATGGAAAGGCTCTTAATTTAATTTGCTCTTCAGTCACCCCCATGGGTTTAATACTCGTGCATACCACATGAAGCTCCTTTAGATGCTTGTGAGGATCTTCACCTGCAAGGCCATGAAAAGTGGGCAAGTGATGTGCTGTGCGTTTATCCACCTAAATAAATAAGTAAATAACCGTACAGTTTTTACTTGCAAGTGCACAAGGTCTACAGTAGCATAGTGTGCGAATGCAAGATCATCTCAACATGGATTGGTGAATTTCGTTTAAGAATTATATTCGTAATGTAAAAAGATAGAAATAATAAAAGAGTTGATTTTGATAAAGATAAATAATAAAGATAAAGGTGTAGGGACTTGATGTCCACCACTAATTATGATACAATAAAACAGTATGCCAATGCTTTACTCATGTCATGAATACCTGATGTTTGTCAACCTAAGGGCATGGTATCTACTCCTTAAGCTATTGATCTCCCTAAGCAATGAGTTAGGCATGGTATCTACTCAAACTCTTTTCTCTCTCAAGGGATTCAACCTGGTGTATGCTGAGTTGTTCCTTAAGAGAGCATAGGATCTGTGGAAATCGACAACCACACGGGACCTAGGGCACGGTATCTACTCCCGGTTTCCCATGTTGATTAACCCAAGAATCCGGTGTGGATATCTTTTGTTACTAATGTCAGACCCAGGACTCGGTCATCCAAATTGATCTAACTAACAAGTCCATACCACATGCACATACTGATCAGACATATACATATGAGGAATTTAAATAAAAGCAGGTATTAATCAAGTTAAGCAACACAACATAAATATCACAAAGGCGCCAATACTAAATTTGTTGAGTAAACATAATTAGGGCTTTAACCAAGCCCTACTAAGAATTTAATTACACATAATAAAATAAAAAGGAAAGAAGAAATCTGAGAGAAGAGTCGTCAATTCTCCTCCACAGTTTCCTTCTCCAAGCTAAAAGCAAAAGATAAAAGAATTGATAATTTGTGTGTGCTTTACAGGTGTATTTATAGGGCTTGAGTAGTCCTAGAAGGCTCATGAGTTCCTAAACTTTCCTAAAACACAAAACTCTTTTATTTCCAAAATAAGGTTATTTCCAAAATAGGGTTATTTCCAAAATAGGGTTCTGTAGTTTACTGTTCACACCCGTATATGTTCCATCGATCGCATGTGTCTTGCGCTCGATCGCATTGCTACGCTCGATCCTTCATGTGTGCGAACGATCGCATATGTGCTCGATCGCATGCGGTAGTGCGATCGATCGCACTTTGACCAGAAGCTGCCCCAGGATTTCCAGGCTTCTTCCCTTAAGTGCCAAAACTGCTTCCTTTTTCTCCAAAACCTATAAAAACATGTGAAACACACAAAATGAAATAAAACAGACTAAAATGTATAGACAAAGAGCTTAACACATGTAAATTAAGGGGCTTAAATATGAATATTTAAGCACTTATCACACCCCCAAACTTACATATTGCTAGTCCCTTAGCAATACAGAACTAAAAACTAAATGAAGAACAAAATTAAAGATAAATTCACTTCCATGATACTCATAGATTTGGGTTGCACAGAAAACTGTGATAACAGTTCTTGAGTAAGCTTAAAATAAAAACACATTTTGGATTGCAAAAGAACTTTCAAAAGTTTTAAGTTACTTACCTAAGGTTGGCTTAATGCATCGCAAGTTTGATTTGTGTGTGATGAATTAGCACATATAAGATGGGGCTTCCATATAATTTTAGTGTATAGGGTTTCGATGCCCAAACCTTTATCGAATTCCTTATCAAAGAGAACAAAAATGGCATAATACTTTCTTCTTCTTTCTTTTTCTTTCATCATGCGATCTTTGTCATGTTGAGTTCCATCGAGCTTTCTATTTGACCATTGTAACGAGTGTTTAACCAATGACTCCCAAACCAGATGGTTTTAGGGCATTAGGTGTAAAGAAACCCCTAAGGACTTACTAACTCGAATAAAAAAGGCTACGGAACTAATAGGTTTTAATGCTTCTAAATGAAATTCCCACCTTTTGACGTGAACACTCAATGCTTACTGAGGCAAGAGGCCCAGTTACTCAGTGGAAAGCTTTTTGATCACTTTTTGCATGATGAACATTTTTCTTATATTTTTTTTTCTTCTTTATTTTTCTTATGCCAAAGTGTTCTTTTCAACAAGTTATCCGATTACAGTTAGATTATGGAAACATATACAAGAGAATTATATGTCATTCCCCACACAAATGTGTTCAATGTGCTTGTGCAAATTTAGATCAAACTCGTGAATTCTTAGGTGCCTTGAGGTAGGTAACTAAAGTTTGTAAAATTCCCATTGCAAGACTATGTGTTCTAGTCTTTAAGCTTACTAATGAAGTGATATCAAATTTTTAAATCAACCAAAATTTTTGTTTACCAAAAAAACATGTATTTATCTTCCTAAAAAAAAACTGGGACTTAGTGTGTGCATGTGTTTCAAGTGCGTGTGTGATAGTATCTAGTATCTCCCACTACCCCCAAACTTAAAATACACATTGTCCCCAATGTGTATGGCATGGAAAGATCTGACCTGGGAGATGGAGAACTAGGTTGCTTGCTTTGTTTGTAACATGCCCCCAAACTTGAACTGGATGCACGCACTAAGTACCGGACAAAGAAAAATAAACATTATTCCGAAAAACAAGAAATATAAATACTAGATATGTAAATATAAATATAAATAAAAGAAAAATACTAAAATGAAAAGGATAAGTCTGGGATGCCTCCCATGAGCGCTAAGTTTAACGTCTTCAGCCGGACCAAGCCTTATTTTTTCCCAAAAGTAAGAGTGGCAGCAGCTAGCATAGGAAGTGTCTTATTCTCTCCTATATAAGCATAAGGTAAGTGCTCTGGCAATTGCTTGAACTCCGAGTTGGGTGCCTGTACAATAAAAGGGAAAATAGTATTAGTAGGCACATGAATATCAAATGGATCAGTGTACTTACTTTGATGCTTTGGAGAGGCTTCAATGAGGTGTATAGTTTCGATGATGTCATCAGTAACATCCTCAGATTCTGGCACTGTACTCGATCTTGTGAGACTATATGTAAGAGCAATTTCTAATGAATCAACGTGATGGTCATGAAAAACTTGTTCAACAACACATTGCTTTTGTTTACTTAGCTCCTTAGTTATATGCCCCACTTGTACATCTAATCTTTGAATAGCTTGCTCATGCCTTGCATTTATTTTTCTTTGCTCAGTCATAAACTGCTTTTGTAAGGTAAGCAGCTGTTGTTGTTGAATGACCAATTCCTTCACAATGCTCTCTAGGTCACTCTCTCTTGATTCTGGGACTAATTGAGCTGCTTGTTGGAAGTTCCTTTGCTGCTCTTGAAGGTTCAAGGTATTTTGATTGTTCCATGCGAAGTTAGGGTGGTTCTGCCATCCAGGATTGTAGGTATATGCATATGCATTGTTCGGTCCCTCATAATTTGCTTGCTCTTGATCTGCATATAAATATAAAGGGCAAGCTTCAGTAGTGTGACCAAAATGAGAACATATAGCACATACCTGGAGTAGTTTGGCTCGCGGACTAGGTGAGATGTTTTGAGTAGTCATGGTGTTTATGAGCATATCCAGCTTCCTCTCTATAGCATTTAGATAAGTGTAACTAGCTTCCACCATTGGTGCTTTTCCTTCGAATGAATTTGTTGAAAAGCTTCAGCGCAGTAGTTTCAGTACTGCTGCTGGGGTACTCTCTGGACCTTTTGTGCTCGATCGCAGCTCCTCAGCGCTCGATCGCTCTGGGCTTGCGATCGATCGCACCAAGTAGTGCGCTTAATCCCAATGAGGACAGAAACTCCTCCTCTACACACCTAACAAAAAAAACAAAAAACAAAAAAGAAGGAATAAATCTGATTTTTGATAAAAATAAAAATAAAACGGAACAAAATAAAATAAAATAAAATAACTAACGAAAATAATTTTAAAAAGAAATTTAGTACAATCCCCGGCAAGGGCGCCAAAAACTTGTTGTGCGTTTATCCACCTAAATAAATAAGTAAATAACCGTACAATTTTTACTTGCAAGTGCACAAGGTCTACAGTAGCATAGTGTGCAAATGCAAGATCATCTCCACATGGATTGGTGAATTTCGTTTAAGAATTATATTCGCAATGTAAAAAGATAGAAATAATAAAAGAGTTGAATTTGATAAAGATAAATAATAAAGATAAAGGTGTAGGGACTTGACGTCCACCACTAATTATGATACAACAAAACAGTATGCCAATGCTTTACTCATATCATGAATACCTAATGTTTGTCAACCTAAGGGCATGGTATCTACTCCTTAAGCTATTGATCTCCCTAAGCAATGAGTTAGGCTTGGTATCTACTCTAACTCTTTTTTCTCTCAAGGGATTCAACCTGGTGTATGCTGAGTTGTTCCTTAAGAGAGCATAGCATCTGTGGAAATCGACAACCACACGGGACCTAGGGCATGGTATCTACTCCTGGTTTCCCATGTTGATTAACCCAAGAATCCGGTGTGGATATCTTTTGTTACTAATGTCAGACCTAGGACTCGGTCATCCAAATTGATCTAACTAACAAGTCTATACCACGTGCACATATTGATCAGACATATACATATGAGGAATTTAAATAAAAGCAAGTATTAATCAAGTTAAGCAAAACAACATAAATATCACAAAGGCACCAATACTAAATTTATTGAGTAAACATAATTAGGGCTTCAACCAAGCCCTACTAAGAATTTAATTACACATTATAAAATAAAAAGGAAAGAAGAAACCTGAGAGAAGAGTCGTTAATTCTCCTCCACAGTTTCCTTCTCCAAGCTAAAAGCAAGATAAAAGAAGTGATTAAAAGAAGTGATAATTTGTGTGTGCTTTACAGGTGTATTAATAGGGCTTGAGTAGTCCTAGAAGGCTCATGAGTTCCTAAAATTTCCTAAAACACAAAACTTCTTTATTTCCAAAATAGGGTTCTGCAATTTACTGTTCACGCCCTATATGTGCGCTCGATCGCATGCGTCTTGCGTTCGATCGCATTGCTGCACTCGATCCTTCATGTGTGCGAACGATCGCATGTGCGCTCGATCGCATACGGTAGTGCGATCAATCGCACTTTGACCAGAAGCTGCCCCAGGATTTCCAGGCTTCTTCCCTTAAGTGCCGAAACTGCTTCCTTTTTCTCCAAGACTTATAAAAACATGTGAAACACACAAAATGAAGTAAAACAAACTAAAACATATAGACAAAAAGCTTAACACATGTAAATTAAGGGGCTTAAATATGAATATTTAAGCACTTATCATGATGTATTAATCCAGATTTTAATTCAAAAGTAGTAGTAGCATCTAAAGTAGGGAACGTTATGCATAAGGGTTGTTGATTCAAATCAGGGGAGACAGGCTTTTTCAAAGTTCGATTTCCAGCCATGACTTCCTCCTCTTCTAAATCAAAATCCCTAGTAAATAGAGAATCAAGAGCTAGATCATTTTCTTCAGAATTTCTCTGAGCTTTCTTCCTTAACCTGCGCAAAGTTCTCCCTATTTCTGAATCGCACTGCAAATCACCTTGATTAGAAGATCGAGTTACAGTCATAAACAATCAAGGAAACTCTAATAAACCATGAAAAACAAATCAAGAAAAATCTAGAGTAATGAAAATAAATAAAAATTCTACGCTAAAACACAAACAATCAAGGTGATTTTTTTTTCGAAAATTTCAAGAACGAAATAATGATCATAAGAAGCACAAAAATCAACTAGAATCACTCCCCGGCAACGGGGCCAAAATTTGGTGTGCTATCACTGGCAACCAAAAATAAAACCTATACTCCTAAAAATACATCTAGTGGTGCAAGTAAGGATCGTTCCCACGGGGAGTATCTAGCCTAGTTTTATGCTACGTGAACAAGGATGGGGGGATTTGAGTATAACGAAATTTTTTTTAAGAAAAACAACTCTGGAACAATTCAAATTAAAGTATTGAAATCAATCAAAAGAACAAACCTTGGTCTAAGTCAACATCCACCATCGAAATTTTACAACTGATCATCAATGCAAGTATATATCAATTCACACTTTGAATATTCATCGTTGGAACTATTTTCTTATCACTCCTTAGTCGCAGTTAAATAGAAAACAGGCGATCTAATTAACCCTAACTACTAAACAACCCAAGACAAGAACTAAAGGTTTAATCTAGTAGTAGCCTTAAGAATTAGAGAGATCGATGAAGGTAAACAACACAAGCACAAGTGGTTGCATTTAATTTAGTCAAGCATTCTTCCTAAGATCTAATAATTTCTTACGCAACAAATCATTAAATCTTAGTTGCTTCACAAATTAGAGGGATCAAACAATTACGGATTTGATATCTAACCTAGTAGTAGATTACAATGAATAATAAACTAGTAGGCCTCCTAGTAATTAAACGAGATAATCATGAAAACAAGCACAGAAGAACATCCGATACTCAAAGCATAAATTGAACAATAAAAACAAATTAAATCTCACAGTTTTATTGATTCTGAGGCTTCCGTTTCCTTTGACCAGTTATAAAAGTTTAACCACGCAGGGCTATGATGAAAACTCGAAGGAGAAGTTAGAGAAGAGGGGAGAGAGAGGCATGTTGGAAGTCTCATGATTTCTCCCCCTTTACACGTTATTTATCAGTATTAAAAGCCTACAAGATCTCCTAAAAATATTCTAAATATTATTCTAAAATAACGATATCCAAATCTGACTAATTAAGGAAAATATTACAAATAAAATAAAGTCCTAATATAACTAGGAAAGTGGTGTTTTCAGTTGGAATTTTTGTGCACCAGATCTGGAAAGTTTCAAAAATAAACCGCGTTAAATCCGTGTATTAGAATTGCAGGCTAAGGGACGTTCCAGAACGTCAATAGTGCAGGTTCAAAAACTTCAAGCCCCATTTCGACCTTAATTCACCCAATGTCTCTCAAAACTCAAAACATGAAAATTGTAGAGCTTTTGCTTGGCGTTCCGTAACAGCTTGAATCATCTCAATCGGAGCTTAGATGGGAGAGTTATACCCCAATTACAAAGTGATGTCGAAACTATCCAAAATCGCCCAATCAGCTTCGTTTTGCACTTAACGCATCCATTTGCATCCTAAATCAAAATCGAAGAATGATGAGTACATTTAGGCACCAAATAAGTATAAAAGACTAAACATTTAGGGAGAAAAATATGACATTTTGCATTCTCATCACTTAGCAAGCAAGCAAGAACTAAGCAAGTGATTTCTTTTATCGACGATGACCTAAAGATGACAAGGTCGTCACCTTCTTGATAAAAAAATTACATGGTAGAGTGGATATTAGTGAAAAATGGGAGCTCGATTGATATTCTATATCATGATGTCATCGATAGAATGAAACTCAATGATAATCAGCTCCAACCAGTAACATCTCAACTTTACGGATTTTTGGAAAAGTCGATACTTCCTAAAGGTAGCATCGTTCTACAAGTCACCACAGGCTCAACTCCGAAGCAAACTATAGTCAAGACCAACTTCTTGGTCATCAAACACTCATCCTTTTATAACGTTATTCTCGGAAGACCGAGCTAGAATGCTATGAAAGCGATAAACTCCACTTATCACTTAAAGATGAAGTTCCCTACTAAGAACAAAATTGGAGAAGTTCGAGGAAACCAAGACGATATCCTGATCTTGCTATCTAAGTTACATCAAGGGATAGAAGAAAGTCAAGGCCTTGCCTCTGGAAATTGAAGACTTGAGGGGTGAACTTAAAGCTCTGAGGGGGCAACCCATAGAAGAGTTGATTGTCATCCCTCTTAGCAAATGAAAAGGCCATAAAATTGTACAAACTGAATCTAACCTATCTGAATAACTCAAAGCTTCTTTGTTCTCATTCCTTTGAGAGAATTAAGATGTTTACGCCTCGTCAGCCTCAGTTATGCTTGGAATTGATCCATAGGTCCTTACTCATAGGATGATTGTAAATCCAAACCACAAGCTAGTGGTACAAAAGAAGTGGTTATTCACCCATGAGCGACAAAATGCAATTGAAGAGGAGGTTGACAAACTCCTAGAAACCAATTTCATCTGGGATCCAGATTGGGTCGCCAATGTGGTCATGGTAGAAAAAGCAAATGGGATGTGGTGAATTTCTATTGACTTCACTGACCTCAATAAAGCATGCTCGAAAGATAGCTTCCTGTTACCAAAGGTAAACTAGTTGGTTGATACCACCTCAGGGTATGAGTTACTTAGTTTCATAGATGCCTATTAAGGATACAACTAGATCCTTATGTAAGAGTCAGATCAATCGAAGATCACCTTCGTTACTTGCTAAGGCCTCTACTGTTACAAGGTTATGCTCTCTGGGAAAAAAATGGAATGGCAACCTACCAATGACTGGTCAAAAAGCTTTTCAAATAACAAATCAAGAGGAATATGGAACTCTATATGGATGATATGCTTGTCAAGATCACCAGGGTAAAAGACCATATATCTTACCTTGAAGAAGCCTTCGAAGTACTTAGACACTTTCAGATGACGCCCAACCCCAAGAAAATCAAAGCAATTTGGGACATAAATCCTCCTCGAAACATCAAAGAGGTCCAACGACTAACGGGGCACATTACAAGCCTCAACCGATTCATGTCGAAATTCGCTGAGAAATTTTTATCCTTCTTCAAATAATTAAAGAAAGTCAAAGATTTTGCATAGACTAAAGAATGTCAAATAGCCTTTGAAAACTAAAAGACTATCTCAGCTCATTGTCTCTCTTAACTAAGCCTATTGAAGGAGAAGAGTTATTTCTTTACACTACCACAAGCTCCTTGGCCATTGCCTCTGTACTAATCAGAGAAAAGAATGGACTCAAAGACCTATCTACTATGTTAGTTAGGTTCTTCAAGATATGGAAACTCGTTACCTCCCTAACGAGAAGTTGGCCAAGGCTATCTTCATTACAACTAGGAAGCTATGATTATACTTTCAGTCTCACATCATCACGGTCCTTACTAACCAGCCATTAAGGCAAGTACTACATAAACCAGACATTTCCGTAAGACCAGTGAATGGTCTAAAGAACTGGGAGAGTTCGACATCCATTACAAACCTTGACCAACCATCAAAGCTCAAGACCATGATGATTTTATTATGGAAAGTACACTTTATGAAGAGCCTCTCGAAAGACGAGAGCCCAAACATAATGATCTAGTACCAAGTTTGAAAGTCTTCATTGAAGAGTCCTTCAACATCATTGTTAGTGGAGCTGGCCTCATCTTCACAAGCGTCGAGGGTTTCATAGATAAGTATGCCTTAAGATTTGAATTCAAAGCCTCTAATAACGAGGCAGAGTAAGAGGTTTTGCTCACAAGAATGAAACTATTAAAGATATTGGTTGCCCAAGCCTTAGAAGTCCACAGTGACTCCAAACTAATGATAAACCAAATGAAAAATAAGTATAAACCAAGAGGAGAGAAGATCTTTTAGTATCTGGAAAATACCTGAGAGTTGGTCGCAGCTTTCAAGAGATTTTGAATCTCTCAAGTACCTTGACCACAAAATTCCAAGGCAGATGCCCTAGCTAGACTTGTTTCTTCTAGACAATTAGACCTCACTCAAATAGTTTATCTAGAAACACTTGTTGCTCCAAGCATAGATAAGCAACAACTCATGCCAAATGGGTAGGCTGAGGTCGCCAACAGAACTCTCCTACATGAAATCAAGAAAATACTATCGATTAGTAATGGCTCAAGCAATTATCTAATGTCCTTTGGGCCTACCAGATGACTACCAGACTTCTACGGGTCAAACACCATTCTTCTTGGCCTACAGCTTTGAAGCACTCATCTCCCTCAAGATCGAAACTCCATTGTTACGAGTGAAACACTTCAACCCTAAAGACAATGAAGAAGCCCTCAAAATGAATGTCAATATGATACGAAGCCAATGACAGAGCTCATATCAGACTTATTGCTTAACACCAGAGGGTGGCTTGATATTTCAATTCTCTTGTCAGAGGTATAACATTCAGATTCAATATCTAGTGTTGGAAGAAAGAGGTATCCCATCAATGAGAAATAAGGAAATGCATCCCAAACTAGGAAGGTCCTTACCATATTCAAAGAATCTACCGAGTAAGCATATTCGAGTTTGAAAATCTTTGTAGATTTTATCATTAGTATGTTCTCTTTTTTTATTTTAATAATTTTGTAGCTTCGATATATTATCAATAAAATCAGTTCATTTAAATTTAGAGATTAGTATACAACGAAACTATCAGTCTTTTATGCATAAATCCCGAGGAGAGAGCCCCAATCTATTCCGTTCCTCAGGATCATTCTCGCAAAAACCCCGAGGAGAGAGCCTCGTGTTGTTCATCTCCTCATGACTATCATCCAAACAATCCCAAGGAGGAAACCCTGAGTTATTCTTTCCCTCAAGACCATTCTCACAAAAATACCAAGGAGAGTGTCCCGAGTTATTCACCCTTTCAAGATTATTCTCCTAGAAATTCGAAAGTGGAAAGTCCCGAGTTGTTCCCATGGTATCTTGTTGAACAAAACATTCTAAGGGAAACACCCCGAGCACCCTACCTTAGGTCATATTTATCAAAGTAGAGTGGGCCAAGCACCCCGAGCCAACAAATATGACAAGTTCAAACCCTCAGCTAATGAGGCTCTCATAATATAGTCTATAGGTGCTAAACCTTAAGACTTACAAAAATTCTAAAATACTAAGATATATCGAAACAACAAAAGGGAAATAAAAATATGTGAATAAAAAGGCCACTTCATACATCAAAAGTTTTAAACACATAAAGGCCCCTTAGGCCATTTAACAAAAACAGACAAAAGAGAAAGGAAAAAAAAATCCTAAGTCCTTAAACCTTGAGATATTTAGGCATATCACTAGCTCCTTCATCTCCAATCTCGGTCTCCTGGCCACTTTTGGTTGTAGCCGCCTCATCAAGGAGAATGATGCCGGAGGGATCAATGTCGGCTACCTTAGCCTTCGCGTTCTCGAAATCTTGCTCAAGGTAGACACCAACCTCATTAGCAACGTAATCCTCAAACTCCTTTGAGGCCTTATAGTCCACCAAGGCTTACTCCAAAACTACAGCCACCTCAGCCTCAGTCTTTTTCAAAGACCCCACTTGGTTAGCACCAAGGACTTCATTCTCCTATCGAAGCCAAGCTATATTTATCTCTAGGATCGATTGCTTTTCATCTCTTGAGGCCAGTTCAAACTTGAGCTAAGTGATATGGAGGTCGCACTCTATCAGCTTCTTATTCGTATCAAGAAAACGACGTGAGAACACGCCCCCAACAATACTGGCCAATGAGTACATGATTTTCAACCTCAATACTTAGAATATAAAATAAAGGAACAAAAAGATAAAAGGATATTTTGTCCCCTTGTGGGATACCCTTTATCATGTGCTCCTGTGCCACCTTAAGGCACCTCATCATTGAGTCACTTATCTTAATGAACCAATTAGGGATAATCACGTTAATCCAAACCTCTGGGGGACCTGATCCCCAAGACCATACCTCATGGGGAAGAGTCCCATCCAAACCTCTAGAGGCAACAAAAAGTTCAGGGATCTCAGATCTAGAAGACCCTTTAGGCCTATTCTCAACCCTACGAGAGGTCCTAATAATATCTTCACCTTCAGCCTGCTTTTACTTCAGTTGCCCTAAGACATGTTTCAAATTTGGAGGCATAGCTATAAGAACAATAGAAAAACATTAGTACCACTGCAAAATAAAAATTCAAGCAAAAACCTAAGTATAAGCTCAATATCCTCATGAAAGAAAAGACTGTGGCGAGCAAAAGAATCATTATCGTCCAATTCTATAGCCATAATGGCCTTAACCACCATCTCTTTCATTTTTATCTCCTTCCCCTCACTCAAAAGGGGGAACTGAGCCTTCCTTAGAAAAATAAGGTCCTATTCCCTAGGGACCCCAAAGCTTACATCACTCTGGACAAAGAAAAACTTATTCTTCCATTTCTTCACTGAATTGGTTTTTGCTTAAGCACTTTACTCTTTGGCCTCTAATTGAAGTACACCCACCATTATTAGTTTGGTGGTTAATCATAAACAATTTTGTAAACAGGTAAATTGTCATAATTTCTCAAACTTTTTGGCATATGTAGATAAAGCCTATAAGTAGGCGCACTGAATTAAGCACGAGCTGCGCAAATGCAATCCCATAGTGGGTGAGGATTACATGAACAAAATGATGAAGTGGGAACCTCAAATTAACCTTCAATGTGTTAAGATAAGCACACAGCTCGTACGGGAGATCCTCCAGGGGGGGAGGGGGCCACGTCACATGCCTTTTTCTCCTTTCTCAATCTTCGTCAATGCAAACTCTAAAGGTATATAGAATCTCCTTTGCAAGTGGTTGAAAGTGCGATCAGATAAAAAAAATCTTTTTGTACTCAGTTGAGTAAACTAACTCAAAAGCCTTTACCACCATATCCTCTTCGATATCCACCAAGGTATGCTCAAAATCCATCTCTATTTGAGACACACTAGCACTAGCTTCGACCTCGATACCCAAGTCGATACGTTTGCCACATCAGCCTAAGCACCCCGAACCAGAACTTTTGTCGCTTCAGTATTGGCCCCCCAGCCGGTACGTTTACCTGATGAGATTCATAAAATGCATCTTAACAGTACTTATTTATTAGTATTTTAGGGTTGATCGAGGTTTAAATTAAACTTTTATACCTTAATAACTCTAAAGTGATATTCTTGGATCGTTGACTTATTTCGATGCATTTTCAGGTACTTTGAGTTCAAAAGAGATGGAAAGCTATCATAGCTTAAAGCACGAAGCTTCGATGCACATTTGAGTGAGGGTGTGGTTTCAGAAGGACAAAATGAAGAGAAATCAAGTCTTAAGTGTGGGCGCTGCGGCCTGAAAAAGTCTAAGCCTTGGTCTCTAGAACCAAGCCCAAAAGAGTAAGGAAGCCATCAGTGTGTGCCACGGCCTAGACCAGGCTGAGCTGCGGTGCCCAGAGTCAGCACTAGTATGCGTTGCAACTGGACTAGGCTAGGCTACGATTCCCAGAAGCTCACCTAACCAAAGACCAGATAGAGCCGCGGCGCGCACACGAATCGTTGTTTTCCTAATTAGGGTTTTAGTTGATTGTTTAGAACTAAAACACCCTTGGACCCTTGTATTATAAATAGATCACTTAGGGTTTGAAAAAGAAGACATCCATTAAGGCTAGAAACGAAGGAGAGAGCTCGACATTACAGTGTTCAAGCATGAGCTCCATGGCCAACTAATCTCCAAGCAAGGCAAAGGGATGAATCCCTAGGTGCAGTTGTTCTTATTTTCATTCTTGATTCAGTTGTAAGGATTTATTGTTAAAACATTGTTTATGAGTTATTCTTTGATTAAACAAGAAGAATTTAGGTTCATGTGACAGCTGCACTTTATGTTCTTATTATCTTAAATTTTCTTAATCCTGTGATTGTATGCTTCTTCTCCATATAAGTCTAGTTAAGCTCTTCTTATGTCAAGTTGTTTGGATGTGATTGAGTCCGGTAGAATTATCTTTTAGGTTTTTCCATTACTGCGATATTTTCATTAAGATATATTATCGTTTCTTGATAAATCTATAGGATAGGTTATGTGTGCTTGAATCGAAATTAAAGAGTACTTTATAGCAATTACATTAGGGTTTACATGTGCTTTGATTGAATATACACCGATTGCTTGTTTGGGATGTGAAACTTGCAATCGAGATAAAAACAACTGAATCTAGATTGGAATAAGGCAACGAACCTAGGGAGGATTCCCAGAACCTTGTTGTTTCCTTATTATATTCTTTATATTATTTACACAATTTTCTCACATTACTTTATTATCAAAACTCATATTCTTTCACTTGATCTTTATCGTTCGTGTTAAGGTTTACACTTTTCCTTGTAGTTTGATTTTCCTCATGGGATCGACACCTCAACTATACACAATAAATGCACATTAGTTTTAGTGTAATCAAATTTTGGCACCGTTGCCGGGGAGACGTGCTTAAGTACAAGGAAGATTGTCAACTTTGAGACAAGACGGTAATATCGTTCTTTACTCTTTGTTTTAATTTTCTAATTTTTATTTTTCTATTTTATTTGTTTCTCTCTAATCCCTTTGTTGTATGCATAAACTAAGAGATTCGCAAGGTAAATTCATTAGAAGACCCGAATTAGAGTTACCTTCTCCTTCCACGTTCGTTAGTGAAAGCTCGCCTAGATCAAACCATAGTGGACACCCAAGTGAGAATTTAGAGGATTTTTTTAACATGGCCGAAAATCACAATGAAAATGTTGCTAGGACACTTAAAGACTACTTGCACCCTATCCGAACAACCACACCATCCTGTATCATGTTCCCCCCTAATGTTCAACAACCTAAGTTTAAGTCGGGCATGATCCAATTACTACCAATCTTCCATGGGTTTGAGAATGAAAACTTCTATATCCATATTAGGGAATTTGAGGAAGTAGTAGCTACCTTTCAAGGTAGGGCTGATATGATAGATACCGTCAAACTTCAGTTTTTCCCTTTTTCACTTAAAGAAAAGGCCAAGGTTTGGCTTTACTCGTTAAGGCCTAGGTCTATAGGTAGTTGCGATGAGATGACACGAGTTTTCTTTCAAAAGCACTTCCCAACCTATAAGACCAATAACCTTAAGAGACAAATCTCAAACTTTGCACAAAAGGAGAGTGAAACCTTATATCAAGTTTGGGAACATTTCAAAGACCTATTGAATTCTTGTCCATACCATGGGTATGAAAGTTGGCGGGTAGTCAGCTATTTCTATGATGGACACCTAAGTAGGGAAAGTAAATTCATAGAAATGATGTGTAATGGGGATTTTCTTCAAAAATATCCCAACCAAGCCATAGATTTCCTAGATGACCTATCGAAAAAAGCCCACACTTGGACAGGACCAAATGCCATGGAAAGTACTATGAGAAATCAACATGCTGGAATTTATCAACTTAAGGAAGATGATAACCTTAAAGCCCGTTTAGAGGCCCTAACTAAGGAAATTGAAGCCTTAAAAACCAAGGATGCTAGAGCCCCCAAACTGGTTGCTAGGGTAGAGTCCTATGAACCTTGTTTTATGTGTAATGGGGTAGATCGTTTACCTAAGGATTGTCCAACTTATTTTGAGATGAAGGGAGAGTGTAATGCTTTAGGTATACCCTTTAGGAAACCAAACTCACCCTACTCTAACACCTATAATCCCGGTTGGAAGAATCACCCTAATTTTAGTTGGAGATCCGATATACAACCTCTTGACCAACCTAGTACCCAATGGCAATTGGAAGCAACCTCATCTAATGCACCTCAACAATCTTTACCTTTGGAAGATATATTTAAGTTATTTATGCAGGTATATGCTAAAACTGTGGAAGAGCAAGGCAAGATAAATTAATGGTTGCTAGAGGAGCAACAAATGATCAAAGAGGAACAAAAGGTGATAAAGAGTCAACTCACCAAGCTGACTAGTTTCTTGATGGTTTAAGAGAAAGGTCATTTTCCTTCACAGCCACAACCTAATCCAAGGGGACAACATATGGCACAAACCTCCGAACCTGAAAATCAAAATGTTAGAGAGGTTAATGCCATAATCACCCGCAACGGTAAGAAAATTGATGGACCCACTCTACCATCACACTTGATTCCTAATACTGTGAGCAACAAGGAAGAAACCCCCAAGGAACAAGAGGCCCATGATGATTATTCTCCACCAGTGCCTTTCCCTCAAGCTCTCCTTAAACCTAAGGAGAGAAATTTAACATTAAAAGGTGAGATTCTTGAACAACTTTAGCATGGTAAAATTAACCTCCCTCTTCTTCATGTCATAAAACAGGTTCCCAAATATGCTAAAGTCACCAAGGATCTATGCACACTCAAGAGGAGGCACAATGTGAAGAAGACGACAATCTTAATGGAGCAAGCGAGTGCAGTAATTGATAGCAAGACACCGCCCAAATATAAAGATCTGGGCTGTCCAACGGTGGCTTGCCAAATTGGAAACAAATCTTGTGGCTAAGCATTGCTAGATTTGGGTGCTAGTGTGAACCTCATGTCATACTCTATGTACTTGCAGCTCGGTCTAGGTAAGATCCCAATCTCCGTGGTACTTCAGTTAGCGGATAGATCAGTAAGAAAACCAAGAGGTATTGTGGAAGATGTTTTGTTGCAAATTGATAATTTCTATTATCATGTTGAATTTTTGGTTTAAGATACCGTTTCCATTGTGAATACGGAGTCAAAAATTTTGTTGATACTTGGAAGACCATTCCTTGCCACCGCCAATGCCCTCATTAATTGTAGGAATGGCCTAATGACATTATCATTTGGAAATATGACTCTAGAGATAAATGTTTTTCGAGTCTCAAGGTAGCCACATGAAGAGCATAAGTACATTAAAGATAATTCTAACTCTTCGGAATTCACTCCTAATAATTTTGAGTTCGATGATTCTTCAATTTATCCCCATGCCGTTAATGTTGTTGATATTTTTGATAAGTTACGGGGATTTATTAAGAGATCATGGCAACCATGCTTTGAGGAGTCGCTTGAGAGAAGTCACATGGATGCAGGAATCACATATCCTATTGCTGATAATACATTGGCAACACCAAGAACACTTGAGCCACATGTGGTGGACTTTAAGTATTCCCTACCAAAAGACTAGCACTGAGGCCACTGAGTATGGTGCCTTAGCTTCAGCACCACAATAAGAGTGGTGCAGTGTCTGGCTGAAGATGTAAAACTTAGCACTCATGGGAGGCACCCCACAGCATATCCTTTTATTTTTATTGTTTTTTTATTTCTTTTTCTTGTTTATTATTAGTATTTTGTTGTTTCCCAGTATTACCTTCGTATTTTTTTTTTCAGGGAAAAATATGTGCAGCATTTCAATTGGTCGTGCACAACTTTCGGCTCCACGCACCTTTGGTTAAAAAGGGAGTTTCCTTAACTTTTGCTTTTACATTGAGGACAATGCCTATCTTAAGTTAGGGGTGGAGGAAACACATTTCTTATTGCATACCATTGAATTGTTGAGTGTCACCTTCCTTCTTCGTTTTAATTTGTTTGTTTTGTTTTAATACACCTGTTTCTTAGAATAAATTATAGAAAAAAAAAATTAAGTATGCTATGCTTTGTGCTAGCCTTGGAGTTAATTTACATGTCAATGACATGAGCCTAATTGAGATAGGATATACCATTTAGAAGAAGTTAAATCTTGCTTCATTTTAAGAATAATTTCAGTGTCAATCTTCATTTGGTTTGTGACTTTGGACTGTGGTAAGATTGCATGATTAGTCTAAAAACATTTAGAGAAGTTTTATGTGTGATTGTTTTGTGAATACTTTTGCGGTCTCGACAAGTTCTAGACCTGATTTGATAATCACTTGAGGCGAAATCCTAGAATGCACACTACTTAGGATATGATATAGGCCATTTTTGGACTGTTTGAGCCTTTCAAACTTACTTTGCTATATCTATCGCTAGTCACCTGTTTGAGTCTTTTTCTCGAAAAAGAATTTGAGCCTTGTTTTTTTTTATAACCAATTTACTCACCTTTATGAACCTAAAACTATTCTATCCTTACCTTTCTTTTAAGAGAACTTAGTCATACACATTTGTTGAGAAGCATTTGAGAGAAGTAAGGATGGAAATATAAAAAAAATATTACTACCATAACCCAAGTACATTAAAGGAGATAAGTTGGAGGTTGTGGAAAAGAAAAGAAAAAAAAACGAAAAAGAAGGTGAATGGTCTTATGTCAAGAAGAAAAAGAAGTGAATTATGGCAAAGAAAGAAGAAAAGAAAAAAAAAAAAAAAGAAGTGGTGATTTATTTAGAAAAATGCTCGAAAAATGGTTGAAAAAGTTGTGTTGAAGTAAGGTTATCTAGTGCTTAAAGTATGTTGTGTTTAAAACTAAGAGATTAAGTTCTTTTATTTGTTGAAACCTTCCTATTCTTTCTTAACCTTTACCTTAGCCTAATGTTACAAGCTTATTAAAAACCTATTGATCTAAGGTAGTGTGATTTTTTCTACAATAGTGGAGAGTGATTTGAAAAATGAGCCTATGGAGCATTGTTTTTGTGATTGATGTCACGCAAATTAATATATTTTAGAGGCCAAGAATTGTATTCATGAATGTTATGCATAAAATCATCCGGGTGTTCGGATTAATGGATTGTGGTAAGATGGATATTAAGAGTCGATAACAAGTTTAAGATTGATGCTTGGATTACTTTTGGACTTGGGTGATATTTAATGATTCTATGTGCTGTGTGTTATGTACAATTTTTGAGACAAAAAGTGAATTACTCTTGGATTAACGCTAACATTGCTTTACTTGGTTTGATTCCTACCACAGAATTCATTTCATATTGTCTTATTTTCGCTTGAATTGCTAGGGACTAGCAATAAGCTAGTTGGGGCTTGCAAAATTTGATTACGCTCAAACTAATACGCGGTTATTGTGTATAGTTGAGGTGTCAATCCCACGAGGAAAAGCGAACTACACGGAAAAGTGTAAACCTTAACACGAACGATAAAGATCAAGTGAAAAGAATCTGAGTTTTGATAATAAAGTAATGTGAGAAAATTGTGTAAATAATATGAAGAATATAATAAGGAAACAACAAGGTTCCGGGAATCTTCCCTAGGTTTGTTGCCTTATTCCAATCTCGATTTAGTTGTTTTTATCTCGATTGCAAGTTTCACATCCCAAACAAGCAATCGGTGTATACTCAATCAAAGCACATGTAAACCCTAATGTAATTGCTATGAAGTACTCTTTCATTTCGATTCAAGCACACATAACCTATCCTATAGATTTATCAAGAACCGACAATATATCTTAATGACAATATCGCAGTAATTGACAAACCTAAAAGATAAGTCTACCAGACTCAATCACATCTAAACAACTTGACATAAGAAGAGCTTGACTAGACTTATAATGAGAAGAAGCATACAATCACCGAATTAAGAAAATCTAAGATAAGAAGAACATAAAGTGCAGCTGTCACATGAACCTAAATTCTTATTATTTAATCAAAGAATAACTCATAAACAATGTTTTAACAATAAATCCTTACAACTGAATCAAGAATGAAAATAAGAACAACTACACCTAAGGATTCATCCCTTTGCCTTGCTTGGAGATTAGTTGGCCATGGGGCTCATGCTTGAACACTGTAATGTCAAGCTCTCTCCTCTGTTTTCGGCCTTAATGGATATCTCCTTTTTCAAACCCTAAGTGATCTATTTATAATACAAAGGTCCAAGGGTGTTTTGGATTTAAACAATCAACTAAAACCTTAATTAGGAAAACAAGGGTTCGTGTGCATGTCGATGCTCTCACTTACTCGCGCCGTGGCTCTGTCTGGTCTTTGGTTAGGTGAGCTTCTAGGTGTCATGGCCTGGCCTAGTCTAAGCCACGGTGCACACTGGTGCTGACTTGTGGAGACTCTGGGAGCCACGGCTCAGCCTGGTCCAGGTCGCGACGCACACTGATGGTTTTTTTGCTCTTTTGGGCTTGGTTCTGAAGGCCAAGGCTTAGACTTCTTCAGGCCGCAGCACCCACACTTAAGACTTGGTTTCTCTTCATTTTGTCCTTCCGCAACCATGCCCTTACTCGAATGTGCATCACAGCATCGTGCTTTAAGCTATGATAGCTTTCCATCTCTTTTGAACTCAAAATACCTGAAAATGCACCGAAATAAGTCAATGATCCAAGAATATCACTTTAGAGTTATTAAGGTATAAAACTGTAATTTATACCTCGATCAACCCTAAAATGCTAACAAATAAGTACTATTACGATGCATTTTATAACTATCATCACTACCACTTCAACCTTAGTATCTTTGATTACGCCCAAAACAGTAACGCGGTGTTGTAGTACGACTTTGGGGTGTCGATTCCACAGGGAGACAAATTAACTATAAAGGAAGGTGTAAACTTTAATATGAGACGATATGATCAAATTAAATATAGAATCTGAAATTTGATAGTGAGACAATTGTGTAAAGTAGATTGTGAAATATAATGGAGAAGCAACAAGGATCCAGGAATCCTCCCTAGGTTTGTTGCCCTAATCCTAACTTGATTCAGTTGTTTTTATCTCGATTGCAAGTTTCACATCCCAAACAGGCAATCGGCAAATATTCAATTAAAGCACATGTATAAACCCTAATTTGATTGTTATGAAATACTCTATATTTTCAATTCATGCACATATGATCTATCCTTTAAGTTTATCAAGAAACGACAATATATCTTTGATGACAATATTGCAGTAATGGACAAACCTAAAGGCTAGATCTACCGGACTCAATCATACCCAAATAATCTTGACATAAAGAAAGCATGACTAAATCTATATCAAGGAAAAAGATACAATCACCGGATTAGATGAAATCTTTATAATTAGAATAAAAGTAAATCATAACAATATTTGAACGTTAAAGCTCCATTACAACTGAATCAAATAAGGGAAATAGAAACAACTACACCTAGGGATTCATCCCTTCTCCTTGCTTGGAGATTAGTTAGCCATGGGGCTCATGGTTGCACAATGGAAGGAAAGTTGCTGCTTTCTTGAGTTCTCCAGGTTTTTGAATCTCCAATTACAAACCCTAAGTGGTATATTTATAGTATACAAGGTCTAGGGGTGTTTTAGGGTTTGAATAAGTCATTAAAGACCTAATTAGGGTCTAACTCGGAGTGCACAAGGCTGTGCGCGCGCTGATTCAGAAAGTCTGACCTCTGTCCGCTAAAATCGCCATAACTTCCTCTAGAGAAATGATTTTAATGAACCGTAAAATCTTCCAGAAAATAGACTTCCATATCTTTCTAACCATATGTGACACACTTCCTGGTTCTTTCTACATCGATACAGTTTAATTTTTAAAGATGGTTGATTTGTATGCCAACTCCAGCAACTTAGTGAAAACTCCTTCCATAGTTTCTCTTCATCTTGGCTCTTCCGCGATCATTCTTTTGCTTGAGTGTTCAATGGAACTTTGTGTTTCAAAACGATGATAGTTTTTCCATCTCCTTTAACTCAAGATACCTGGAAAATGCACCGAAATAAATTAATGCTCCAAAAATACCACTTTAGAGTTGTTAATGAATAAAAATGCAGTTAAGACCTAAATCAACCCTAAAGTGCTAACAAATAAGTACGAATATAATGCATTTAACGGCTATTATCAATCTTCAACTGTAGCCTCACCTTAGACTAGTAAGCTCATCCCCTTAGAAGAAGAACTCTTAAAACTCTTTTCCTAACTACCTCATACTCTATCCTTTTAATATCCTCTTTACTATTATTACTACTATAGTGGGACCTATCCGAGGATGAAGACATTGCATTTAAAAGAAATGAAAGAATAGTGCTTACCGAGAACAAAGAAAGCTACCAAAGTCCACGAAAACCACTAAGCTCACTGAAGAACATGAGGGCTCTAAAAGAAAACTGGAGTAGGAATAAAGGAAATGATATGCTAAGACGCCAAACTTCACATTCCTTAAATAGGAAAATGGATGACTTAGATCAAGTAAAATCAATGATCATGATAGCGATGCTCACGTTTCCCTAAAAGTACAAATGATGAAGAGTCCCAAAGGACCCTTTGGAACTCTCCTCTTCAAGAAAAATGAAGAGGCATATGTCACTGAGGCCTTCCACGCCTATTGAGCCTTCTACCCCTAGTGAGCCTCCCATGCCTAGTAAGTCTCTCTTTCTTAATGGGACACCTACTCTAAGTGGGTCTACCACACTAAGTGGTCCTCCTATACCAAGCAAGTCTATAGACCCTATAAGTATATAAGGCTAAAAAATTTACAAGCCAAGGACCTCGGTACCTATCATCGAAAGTATTGTAATAAATGCACTTTGAGAAATGTTTGGATTTTAAAATTCCATCACCCAGGTAACCGAGCCAAGAGCCCCGAGCTCTTCAAGAGCTCGATATATTGGAAAAAAAATCACTGAACCAAGAGCCTCGAGCCATTGTAAGACTCAGTGCATTAGGAGAAAAATCACTAAGCCAAAAGCCCGGAGCCTTTGTAAGTCTCGGCACCCTGGAGCCAAAAGGACTGAGCCTAGAGCCTCGAGCTCTTAAATAAATTGGTACTCTGAAACCAAACAGTTCAAGCCTCGAGCCCTAAACTTTTAAAGGACTCGGTACCTTAGAGCCAAAAGGACCAAACCTAGAGCCCCGAGCTCTTAAAGAGCTCAGTACCTTGAATCTAAAAAGTCTAAGCCTTAAGCCCCAAGCTCTTGAAGGGCTCGGTACTTTAGATCCAAAAGGACAGAGCCTAGAGCCCCAAGCTTTTGAAAGGCTCAGTACCTTAAAGCCAAAGGCCTGAGCCTAGAGCCTCTAGCTCTTGAAGGGCTCGGTGCCCTAGAGCCTAAAGCCTGGAGCTCTTGAAAGGCTTGGTACCTTGTTACCAAAAAATTAAAACGTAGAGCCTCGAGCTCTTGAAAGGCTTGGCACCTTGGAGCCAAAAGGTTTGATCCTGGAGCCCCAAGCTTTTACAAGAGGACACAAAAGGTCTAAGCAAAAATTCTCGAGCTCTTAAGGGGCTTGATACCCTAGACATGAAAGGACCGAGCTTATTAAAGGGCTCGGTACCTTGGGCATAAAAATTATGATCCCAAAGCTCCTTTTTACAAGCATTCTGAGAAACTACTTCTTAATTACATTACTGCACTCAGGGAAGTGGAGGAAATATGATGTAGGGTAAATTTCCCTACCAATGATGTGATGACATATGGCACTCTTTAAAGACAATAAATTAATTTTATAAAAAAAAAAGACAGAACAACCAGTCAGAAGATTGCATGTGACAAATGACAAAATAGTAATTTCACATCGAAACCCTAATTCCACTAGGACACTCCAGCCTATGGAAACCCTAGTATTGTTAGAACACTCCAGTCTATGGAAACCCTCATCCTAATATGACATTCATCATTAATAACTTTCGTAATTGGACTATGTTCCAAGACTCTATATAAAGGCATCTCTCATTATCACAAGTACACACAATTTTCACAATTCATAATCCTTTAGCCTTCTTACTCCTTACCTTCTCCAATCCTCAGATCACTGACTTAGGCATCGAAAAGTCTCCCATAAGGGATAAACCCTCTAATCTTCTGACGACTATATAGGGCTTTTTATGTCTTTGTGTGCACAAGTACCCCATCGCATCTATTTGTTCGCTTGGTAGATTTTCGGCATCATCACTTGGTCAAAGAATTTATGTTAATGGTTTTTGTGTTTAGAAATTTTCTTTGTGGTGCATACTTCTCTTACAACTTCTCTATATATGTTCTTTTTTTTTGTACGGTTTCATATGCTTCAAGTGCACCTGAGGATTCTCCATAACCACATATAGTGGTTTAAACTACTAATTAAGAAACTTTTCTTATAGTGGTTTGTAAATTTAAATAGATTGAATTGTTTGAAGCTAATTCAAAGTGTTATTTTTTAAAATTGAAATAGTTCTAAATCATTGCAAAATAATTAAAAAAAATCTTGGCAAGATATATATTTTGGTCTTCAGACATTCTAAATCATTGTAATAATCTATAATTGATGTGCGTTTATCTACCTAAATTATTAAGAAATAATTGTACCATTTTACTTGCAAGTTTACAAGGTCAACAGTAGCATAGTGTGCAAATGTGAGATCATCTCCACAGGGATTGGTGAATTTCGTTTTAGAATCAGTTCACAATATAAAATAATAGAAATAAGTATTGAGTTTAGATTAATAATAATAAAGATGTATGGACTTGATATCCACCACTAATCATGCTACCCCAACAAAACAATATGCCAATGCTCTACTCATGTTGTGAATACCTAATGGTTGTCAACCTAAGGGCTTGGTCCACTCCTTAAGCTATTGATTTCCCTAAGCAACTAGTTAGTCATGGTGTATACTCTAACTCTTTTCTCTCTGAAGAGATTCAACATGGTGTATACTGAGTTGTTCCTTAAGAGAGCATAGGATCTGTGGAAATCGACAACCACACAAGATCTAGGGCTTGGACCGCACCTGGTTTCCCATGTTGATTAACCCAAGAACCCAGCGTGGATTTTTTTTGTTACTATTGTTGAACCCAAGACTTGGTCATCCAAATTGATTCAATTAACTAATCCATACCACATGCATATGTCGATCAGACACAAACATATAAGGAATTTAAATAAAAACAGGTATTAATCAAATCAAGAATCACAGCATCAATATTGTAAAGGCACCAATACTGAATTATTGGTTAAACATAATTAGGGATTCAACCAAGCCCTTACTAGGGTTTAGTTACACATGCTAAGTAAACTGAACATTATAACCATAACTAAACTAAATAGAAAGATAAAACCCGAAGAATACTGTGGAGACGAGTCGTCAATTCCTCTCCAAAGCTTACAACTTCAAGCAAAATCAAAAGGTATGTTTTATGTGTTTTACAAGTCTATATATAGGGTTCTAAGGGTGCCCCAAAACCTTAATTTCCAATTTAAGATCCAGAGACTTCTTTCCAAAACTGGCTCTGCCACCTCTCTGTACGTGTGTGCTCGATCACATGGTTCTTCCCATGCGTTCGAGCCTTTTAAGTGTGCGCACAAGTTCTTGTGCGCTCGATCACAAGAGAGGTGCGCTCGAGCACACCTAGCCGGTTTGCCAATGACTCCCAAACCAGATGGTTTTAGGGCATTAGGTGTAAAGACACCCCTAAGGACTTACTTACTCAAGTCAAAAAGGCTACGAAACTAACTGGTCTTAATGCTTCCAAGCAAAATCCCCACCTTTTGATGTGAACACTCACTGCTTACTGAGGCAAGAAGTCCAGTTACTCAGTGGAAACTTTATTTAATGATCATTATATGCATAATTCCCACCTTTTGACATGAACACTCACTATTTACTGAGGCAAGAGGTCCAGTTACTCAGTGAAAACTTTATTTAATGATCATTATATGCATAATTCCCACCTTTTGACGTGAACACTCACTATTTACTGAGGCAAGAGGTCCAATTACTCAGTGGAAACTTTGTTTAATGATCATTAGGAGCGTTTTATTTTCTCTTTTTGCACAATAAACATTTTTCTCTATTTTTATATGCCAAAGTGTTATTCTAACAAGTTATCCAATTACAATTAGGTCATGGAAACATAAACATCAAAATTATACGTCATACCTCACACCATTATGTGCTAATGTGCTCGTGTTATATTTAGATCAAACTTTGTGAATTCTTAAGTGCCTTGAAATAAGTAATTAAACTTTTAAAACTTTATCATTAGACTAGGTGTTCTAGATTTTAAGCTTACTGATGAAGTTTTGTCATAATATTTGTTTTAAATCAACCAAAATTTTCATAACAATATGAACATGCATTTATCTTTTTAATAATAAATAAATAAAACTGGGACAGAGTGTGTGAATGTGTCTCCCATACCCCCAAACTTAGTGTACACATTGTCCCCAATGTGTGAATTACATGGAAAGATCTGACCTAGGAGATGGAGAACTAAATGGCTGGCATGGCTCGTAGCACATCCCTAAACTTGAAAATGATGCACTCACTATGTCCCCGAAAAAGAAAAACAAATGTACTACCAAAAAACAAAAGATACTAATAGTACACAGTTATAAAAAGAAATACTAACAAGAAATGTAAAAAATGCAAAAAATAAAAAGACATGCTATGGAGTGCGTCCCATAAGCGCTAACTTTTATGTCTTCAGCCAGACGGTGCACCTCTCTCACTGCTGATCTTTCACTGAGTATTTTTAGCGAACAACTTGTGGGCGACAGTGAATTGAAGCTGTGGGCAGCATTTTTAACAAGGTCTCAACCTCTGTACTCAGTGGCCTCAGTACCACTGACCTCAATAAAGGCATTTGAGCTACATATATATAAAGTCTGGAGTGCTTAAACATTATCTGCAGTAGCTTCAACGCTAATCTTTTAGAAGGGGGTACCTAAAGTCCACCGCATTTGGCTCACGTGTTCTTGTTGCTGCATACTGGACAGTCTGGAGCGCTAAATCTTCATCTCTTGGTTGCACAGTAATTTCAGAGTGTGGTGTGACTCTGTGTCCATGTACCGTGAATGTCTGATTTCTTGCTGGCAACTGCTACAATTCCAAGTTTGGTGCCTAGACAATAGATGAGAGAAAAGTAGTATTAGTATGCTCAAGAGTTTCAAATGAAGGAGTGAACTTACTTGGATGCTTTGGAAAGGCTTCAAGAAGGTGTACAACTTCAATAATGTCATCAGTAATATTTTCAGATTCTGGCTTAACATTCGAATTTGTGAAGCTATGGGTGAGGGTGGCCTCCAAAGGATTAGTGTGTTGGACATGAAAAGCTTGCTCGACAACACTTTGCATCATACATTCATTAAAACATTCATCATCATTATCATCTTGGGGGTAATTTAAGTGCATCAAATATCTTAAATTATATTGTCTCACCATTTACTGTCATACTTACAATACCCTTTTTCACATTAATTATTGTATCAGCAGTTCTCATAAAGGGTTTTCCTAAGATGATGGGCAGAGGTAATGGCATAGGAGATTCTTCCATATCTAGTACAATAAAATCAGCAGGTAAAATAAATTCACCTACCTTTAGCAAGACATCCTCAAGAATACCTCTTGGTCTTTTGATACTTCTGTCTGCCAATTGCAAAGTGATGGAGGTTGGTTGAAGCTCCTCCAAACCTAGCTTTTCAACTACCGTGTATGGTAGAAAATTGACACTTGCTCCTAAATCCAATAGTGCATGCTCAAAAAACTGGTCACCTATCCTATAGAGAATGCTAAAACTACCTAGATCTTTTAGCTTTGGTGGTAATTTTCTTAACAATACCACACTTACCTCTTCAGTTAGAGCCATTGTTTCATACTCCTGAAACTTTCTTTTATTAGTGCAACAATCTTTTAAAAATTTAGCATACGCAAGAATTTGTTTGATTGCATCTAGTAAGGGAACATTAATTTCTACTTTTCTCAAAGTTTCAAAAATATCAAGCAATTTATCTTTCTTTAGCTTTACTAACCTTTGGGGGAAGGGTGGTGCATTCCACTTCTCCATTTCACTTACCTTGGATGTGGATGGCTTAGTTGGAGATGCTTGTGCTGGCTCATTAACTCCTATGATCTTACCATTTCTAAGAGTTATAACAGCCTTCAGTTGCTGATGTCATCCAGGATTGGCATTGTTTGGGTTGGAAATTCTCCTTGCTTTCGTACACTTAGCTCCTTAGCCATTTGGCCCATTTGTACTTCTAGTCTTTAGATGGTTTGCTCATGCTTTGCAATTGTTTGTCTTTGCTCAGTTTGGATTTGCCTCTTTCTGCCATAAATTGTTCTTGTGACGTTACCAATTTTCTTACAATACTCTCTAGGTCACTTCTCTTTGATTCTGGAACTATTTGGGCTACTTGGTGAGAGTTCCTTTGCTGTTCTTGAAGGTTCAAGGCATTTTTATTGTTGTTCTAGGTGGAGTTGGGGTGGTTTCACCATCCAGGATTGTAGGTAGTTGTATATAGATCGTTCTTGGGAGGATAGTTGTTCGGTCCCATATAGTTCGCTTGCTCTTGATCTACAGATGAATACAAAGGGCAAGTTTTAGTAGTGTGATCAAAATGAGAACATATAGCACATACCTAGAGTGATGTAGCTTGTGGACTCGGTGAGGCAGTCTGAGCAGTCATGGCTTTTACAAGCATATCTAGCTTCCTTTCCATAGCAGCCATCTGAATTGCAATTCCACCAATTAAGTTAACTTCATACATGCCTTTGCTTTTTACTCCTTGTCTCCCTCTAGATGAGAATTGTTGGGTGTGCTCACTCAATGCTTCAAACAGCTCCATGGCTTCTTCATTGCTCTTCTCCATTAGCACACCTCCACAACCTGAATCAACAATACCTTTATTCACGTCATTTAGACCTTCATAAAAGGCTAGTACCAGCTCATCTTGAGGTAGGTTGTGATGTGGGCATTTGTGTAGCAGCTCATTGAAATGTCCCCATACCTGAAAGAATAGGTCTCCATCCTTCTGTTGCAAAGACTGAATCTCCTTCCTCATTTGCCTAGTCTTTTGGGCTGGGAAAAACTTTCTTAGGAACTTGCTGGCCAACTCCTCCCAAGTATGGATAGAAACTGCAGGCAATGAATTGTACCACAATTTAGCATTATCTTTTAATGAAAAAGGGAAATGAATTAACCTGATTCCCTCTTGGTCTAGGCCTTGGATATGCTTGAACTTACAAAGATCAAAGAATTCTCGAAGGTGCAAGTGTGGATCCTCATTAGGTGTACCCCTAAAGTGTGTCAATGCACTGGGTATCTGTGGAGACATGTAGTAATTGCCTTTTGCCTCTAGTTGATAAGCAATGCAAGATGGCTGGTCGAGGTTTCGTGCGATGAAGGATTGCTTCATCGATCTTCGCTCGGGTAGTTGTTGGTTTTCTAGCTGTTCTGCTATTGATGCTTCTTCCTCGAATTCTCCTTCTACCTCTTCAAAGTTATCTCTAAGCCTTCGTCAAATGGTCCGCTCAAGCTCTGTATCGAGAGGAAAGAAAGTTGGATGCCTGGATCGAACCACTTGCATGAATCAGTGAAAACCGCTTCAGTGCAGCAGTTCAGTACTACTACTCGGGTAGCCTCTGCCTCAAATGCGCTCGATTACACAAAGTTTGTGCTCGATCTCACAAAGTGCTGTGCTCGATCACACAAGGTGTTGTGCTCGAGCGCAGTGTCACAGAGAGCTTCTGCTATAGTGCTTGAAACAGAAACGAAAAGAAAATAGATTAGGTTTTTGATGAAGCAAAATAAAAGTGAAAAAAATAAACTTAAAATTTTTAGATTTTTGATACAATAAAGCGTAATAAAATAAACTAAAAATTATTAAATTAAACAAAAATAATTCTAAAAAGAAATTTAGAGCAATCCCTGGCAACAGCACCAAAAACTTGTTGTGCGTTTATATACCTAAATTATTAAGCATATAATTATACAGTTTTACTTGCAAGTACACAATGTCAACAGTAGCATAGTGTGCAAATGCGAGATCATCTCCACAGGGATTGGTGAATTTCGTTTTAGAATCAGTTCGCAATATAAAATAATAGAAATAAATATTGAGTTTAGATTAATAATAATAAAGACGTAGGGACTTGATATCCACCACTAATCATGCTACCCCAACAAAACAATATGCCAATGCTCTACTCATGCTGTGAATACCTAATGGTTATCAACCTAAGGGCTTGGTCCACTCCTTAAGCTATTAATTTCCCTAAGCAACTAGTTAGGCATGGTGTATACTCTAACTCATTTCTCTCTTGAGAGATTCAACATGGTGTATACTGAGTTGTTCCTTAAGAGAGCATAGGATCTGTGGAAATCGACAACCACACAAGACCTAGGGCTTAGTCTGCTCCCGGTTTCCCATATTGATTAACCCAAGAACCCGGTGTGGATTTATTTTGTTACTATTGTTGAACCAATTCATCCAAATTAATTCAACTAACTAATCCATACCATATGCATACGTCGATCAGACACACACATATGAGGAATTTAAATAAAAACAGGCATTAATCAAATCAAGAATCACAGCATAAATATTGCAAAGGCACCAATACTGAATTATTGGTTAAACATAATTAGGGCTTCAACCAAGCTCTTACTAGGGTTTAGTTACACATGCTAAGTAAACTGAACATTATAACCATAACTAAACTAAATAGAAAGATAAAACCCGAAGAATACTGTGGAGATCAATCGTCAATTCCTCTCCAAAGCTTACAACTTCAAGCAAAATCAAAAGGTATGTTTTCTGTGTTTTACAAGTCTATATATAGGGTTTTAAGGGTGCCCCTAGAACCCTAATTTTCAATTTAAGATCCAGAGACTTCTTTCCAAAACTGGCTTTGCCACCTCTCTGTACGTGTTCGCTCGATCACATTGGTTTGCACTCGAGCACATGGGTGCACTCGAGCCTTCCAAGTGTGCGCACGAGTGCTTGTGCACTCGATCACAAGAGATGTGCGCTCGAGTGCACCTAGTTGGTTTGCAAATTTTCACTTTTTCTTCCTTAGAGCTCCAAAATGTCTTCTTTTTGTCAGAGACCTATGAAAAACACAAAAAAAAAAAATGAAGTAGAATCTACTAAAATATATAAACAAAGAGCCTAACAAGTGTAAATTAAGGGGCTTACATATGATTATTTAAGCACTTATCAATAATCATTATGATTTCAAGTTAAATTCAACAAGGGAATATTTGCAAAGCTGGTTTTTGGGTTATTTATAAAAATAAATAGTTAATATGAAAATTTTTATTTATAAAAACATTGTTTTGAAATTGTGTCAACTAGCCACACAGTTAGTCACGAGTTCAATATGACTTTTGTTTCACTCATGAGCCATAAATATTAAATTCCTATGGAAGAGAAAAGGGCAATTTACCATCCAAAGATGAATGGGTATTTTTCAAAATTTATTTATATAATTCATTGGTTACAACTACAAAACTAGTGGTAGGGAAGCAAGATATGCAAATGTTAATTACTCCAATAGATTACATATATGTGATGAAATGCTCGAAAGAAAAGACTTTTTCACAATTTAAAATTACTCCCTATAGGAACATTGAGATTAGCCTTTCTTTTGGAACTAAAAATTATAGTAAGGTCATTAAGCTATAAATTTTATTTATTTTGATTAGTTACTATTAGAATGAATCAAAAACAACAAATCTTAAATACAAACAATTCATGTTTACATATATATTTAAGGATTATTCGAATGGTTGAAGGCAAATAGGCTAAAGTCAGACGAATTCTGCTCTACAAGGTGAGTTTCTTTGTAAAGAAGAAACGTGCCATTGTATTCAGAGATGCAATGCTACTACCTTTTTTCTAGCTGTTTTACAGAGAGGGATAGTTTAGCAATGATCTGAGTAGAAATGATACAAAGGGAAATAACATTCCTTTAAGTTTGGTGGAGAAGATGAGTGAGGAGAATATAATGATTTTTATCTTATGAATGTGTTTGGATGAGACATCCCATTGTATTACTTATCTATCTCATCTTGTCCACCAAATGCTCCATAAAAGATAATGGAAGTAATGTGGAGTTTGGTTGAGTTGCTTAATAAAGTACTTGCTTATCAACAGAAACTATACAAACAGACGAATATAGACATAAAATTCACTTAAAATATTTTGTTTCAGTGATACTTGCATTTGTTTATATGATACATGGGCAAGCTTGATTGAAATTGATAGTAGAGTATACACTTAATCGAGCTACTTCTGGTTGAACTGGTGGTGAGAAAAGTGTCACCAATTATTCTCTGATAAATATGGCATAAATCATCATATTCTTCTTTAGCCAGATATCTACTAATCACGTATTCATTATGGCTCAAATTATCAGCAAAAATATCTTGACTGATGTTGATTCTAGTATCTATTATTAACTATAGTACTTGTTTTATGTTAATTTTCTCCCTCTTTTTCCCTTTTTCAATACATTATATTGGTATTTTACCTCTAAAATCCATTTACTCAAAATTTAAGCAAAAAACAATTAAAAAGACAAAACAAACAAAGAGTAAGAATAGCAAGAATTAATGTTGTTCGACAACCTCTTTGCCTATGTCCACCAACAAATCCACTACTTTATTAATCTTCAATTACAACTTTAGGAAGAGCAAAGTTGCTAACTCTCACTATCTCACAACAAAAAAGCCCTGATACAACCAAAACTCTTAACCTAGCTTTAGCTGTAAGTGCTTTCTCTACTTGACAACTCAAAACCTTAATACACCAAAGCTCTCATCCTAGCTCTAGTAGTAAACCCTATGATTTACAATGTATATTAGAATTATGAGTATGTCTCAAACTTTCTCTAATATTCCTTTTAAATAGAAGATATTCTCCTAATTCTACTATGAAAACAATAACAACAACAATATAGGAAACTCTTACTATTACTAAAATAATCAATCATCTGATTACACTCAAACTAACACACGATTATTGTGTATAGCTAAGGTGTTGATCCCACGAGGGAAACGAACTACAAGAGAAAGTGTAAACCTTAACACCAAATAATGAAATTCAAAGAAGTGAATTTTTGTTTTGTGAATGAAATTATATGAGAGAGTTATGAAAATATGACGAAGGATTCAATGAATAAATATCAAGGTTCCAGGAATCCTTTCTAAGTTCGTTGCCTTATCCTTATCTTGACTCAATTGTTCTATCTCAATTGCTAGTCTCACATCCCAAACAAGAATTTGATAAATATTCAATCCAAACACATAAACACCCTAATGTAATTGCTACGAAGTAGTCTTTAATTTCGATTCAAGCACACATGATCTATCTTATAAATTATCAAGAAACGACAATATATTTCAATAATAATACCGCAGTGATAAAGAAACCTATAAGATAAATCTATCGAAATCAATCACATCTAACAACTTGACAAAAGAAGAGCTCGACTAGACTTATATGGAGGAGAAAGATGCAATCACCAGATTAAGAGTAAATCTTTTCCTTCTTACTTAATCAAAGAGTAAATCATAACAATGTTTAACAATCAATCCATACAGCTGAATCAAGGATAGAAATAAGAATAACTACACCTAGGAACTCATCCTATTGCCTTGCTTGGAGATTAGTTGGACATTAGGCTCATGCATAATCACCTAAAATGGAGAAGAATATGGTAGCTCTCTTAATTCCAGCCTCCTTTTCAGCAAAACTTAAGTGTTCTATTACTACCCCAAAAGGTTCAAGAGTATTTTCGGGTCAAGAAATGTCATTAAAGCCCTAATAAAGTCATGAAACAGAAACAAGGGAATCGCGCTCGCACCGTGGCTCAGAAGAGGAAAGCCACAGCACGGTTGTAAAAATGCTCATGCACCGCGGTGCAAGTTTTTCCTCGCTATGGCCCCGCCCTTGGTTCCTGCTTGTCAGTGGTTCTGGTGGCCGCAGCGTGAACACCTTGGGCCATGGTGCAAATGCCTGATCCCAGCTTTCATAATGGTTCTGGTGGCCGCGGCTCAAACCTTGGCTCGCTGCAGCATGGAATCCTAGAAATTGGTTTCTCTTCACTTTATGCTTTTGAAACCATTCCTTCACTATGATATGCATAGAATCTTCGTACTTTAAGCAACGTTAGCTTTTCTATCTCTTTTAAACCCAAAATACCTGAAAATGCATGGAAATAAGTCAATATACTAAGAATGACACTTTAGAACTATTAAGGCATAAATGTGTAATTTAGCCCTAAATCAACCCTAAAATGCTAACAAATAAATACTATTAAGATGCATTTTATGACTCTCATCACCATCTACTAGGAAACTACTACTATTTCCGCTAGAATAAGTGACTATAAATATGAAAGGGTTTATGAGCCAAAATCAATTAGGGTTTGATAAAAATAAAGATGATAAACAGAAATTAAAGATTTTTAGAAAAATACGAATAACGATGATGAAATTAATTCTAAAAGGAAATTTAGCGCAATCCCCAGCAATGGCGCTAAAAACTTGTTTTGCATTTATTTACCTAAATAAATAAGCAAATAATCGCACTCGTTTTACTTGCAAGTGCACAAGGTCGACAGTAGCATAGTGTGCGAATGAAAGATCATCTCCACAAGGATTGGTAAAGTTCAATTTATAATTAATTTCTTCAAAGTAAAAATAAATAACTGTTGAATGTGATTTAATAATAATAAAGACATATGGCTTTGATATCCACCACTAATCATACTTTCCCAATATGTAATGTATCAATGCACTAGCCTTATCATGTATACCTAATGGTCGCCAACCTAAGGGCATAGTATCTACTCCTTAAGCTATTGATTTCCCTAAGCAACGAGTTAGGCATAGTATCTACTCTAACTTTTTTCTTTCTCGAGGGATTCAGCATGGTATCAACTGAGTTGTTCCTAAAGAAAGCATAAGGGCTGTGGAAATCGACAATCGCATGAGACCTAGGACATGGTATCTACTCCTGGTTTCCCATATTGATTAACCCAAGAATTTGGTGTGGATATCTTTTGTTACTATTGTTAGACCCAGGACTCGTTCATCCAAATTGATCTAACTAACCAATCCATACTACATGCATACATTGGCCATACACATACATATGAGGAATTTAAATAAACACAGGCATTAATCAAGTTAAGCAACATAATAAAGGCTATTGGCAAAGATAATCAATGAATAAATATATGGGAAAGCATAACTGGGGCTTCAATCCAGCCCTAAAAAGAGTTAGTTACACATGTTGTCTAAGATAAACATTATAATATAAACTAAACATAAAGGGAACAATAAACCTGAGAGAAGAGGCGTCAATTCTCTCCTAAAGCTTACAACTCCATGCTAAGCAAAAGGTAAAAGAATCTATTTCTTTATGTGTGCTTTACAAGTGTATTTATAGGGCTTGAGTAATCCTAGAAGGCTCTGGAAACCCTAATTTCCAAAAACGCAAAACCTACTCTATTTCCAAAACTAGTTCTGTCGTTTTACTGTTCACGCCCGTACATGTGCGCTCGATCGCAAGTGCTACGCTCGATCCTTCTTGTGTGCACACGATCGCATGTGCACTCGATCGCATGCAGCAGTGCAATCGATCGAACTTTGACCAGAAGCTGCTCCAGGATTTTCAGGTTTCTTCCTTTAGGTGCCAAAAGTGCTTCTTTTTCTCCAGTACCCTATAAAAACATGTAAAACACACAAATGAAGTAAAATGGACTAAATTAACATAACTAAGGACCTAACAAATATAAATAAGGGGGCTTAAATATGAATATTTAAGCACCTATCACACCCCCAAACTTACATATTGCTAGTCCCTTAGCAATACAAAACTGAAAACTAAAACGAAAAAATAATGACACATAGATAGATCCAATATTCATACTGTCCACAAAAATTTTAGGTTTTCACACAAAATTATTATGCGTATTCATGAGCAAGCTTAACAAATATAAACATATTTTTGCATTGAATAAGAGTTTTGAACGCAAATCACTTTCATGAGGTAGTTTAAAACGTCACAAGTTTGACTTTAGTGTGTGGTGAACTAGCACATAAAAGATTAAGTTTCCAAATAATTCTAATATGTAGTATTTCGATGACTCAAGATTCACCGAATTTCCTATTAGAATCAACAAAGATGGCATAGACTTCCTTCTTTTCCTTTATTTGTGAGATTTTTACCAAGTTAGTTCCCTTAAGCTTTCTATTTGACTCATGTAACAAGCGTTTAGCCAATGATTCCCAAACCAGATGGTTTTAGGGCATTAGGTGTAAAGACACCCCTAAGGACTTACTAACTCGAGTAAAAAAGGCTACGAAACTAACTGGTCTCAATGCTACCAATCAAAATTTCCACCTTTTGACGTGACACTCACTGCTTACTGAGGCAAGATGGCCAGTTACTCAACGGAAAGTTCTTTTTAACGATTTTTTGTGAGAAAAAAATTTTCTACCTTTTGACGTGACACTCACTGCTTACTAAGGCAAGAGGACCAGTTACTCAGTGGAAAGTTTGTTTTATTGATCATTAGGAGCATTTTTCTTTTTTGAGCACTAACAATCTGTTTCTATTTTCTTATGCCAAAACGTTAATCTAATAGGTCATCTGGTTCACAGTCAAGCAAAAGAAACATACAAATCAAAATTACATGTCATACCCCACACAACTATGTGCTAATGTGCTCGTGTTAGTTCAGGTCAAACTTGTGAATCCTTAAATGCCTAAAAGGAAGTGATCTAGGTTTAAAACTTAATTATTGGCCTATATGTTCAAAGTGTTAAGCTCACTTATGAAGTCAAATCATATCGTTTGTTTAGATCACCCAAAATTTTATTGGAACAGAATGAACATGCATTTATCTATAAAAACAACAAAAAAATGGGACATAGTGAGTGTAGTGAGTGTGTCCCCATACCCCCAAACTTAAATTGCACAGTGTCCCCAATGTGTGAATAGCATGGAAGGAGCTAACCTGGGAGATGGAGAACTATATGGCTGGCATGGCTCGTAGCACGCGCCTAAACTTCAACTGGATGCACTCACTCTGTCCTTGAAAAAGAAAGACAAACAAACATAAAATGGAAAACAAGTAAATAAAAAAAGCTATAGAAAAGTAAACTATGAAATACTAAGAATAAAATAAACTATTAAAAAGGATACACTTTGGGGTGCCTCTCATGAGCGCTAAGTTTAACGTCTTCAGCCAGACATGCTATCCCCTCACTGCTGATCATCAGGTGATGCAGTCGAAGAGGTACCGGGTGCGAAGGTAGGCGATCAAGAATAGCCTGTAGCATAGCCTCTTGTCGTGCAAACCGTGCCTCCAAACTATCTATGCGCTGATGAATGACTGTGGTAGCGGCAGTGTGGTAGCGGCAAAGACCTCACCTAGGAAGGAGGACAGCTCAGCTAGAAAGTGCTGGGACTCTGTGGGTCCCATGTCCGGATGGTCCTCCTCTCACACTGGGTTAACTACAGGGGTCTCGGTCTCCATACAATCCTCCTCAACTCTCTCAGCTGTAGGAGCAGGTGCCGGGAGTCCTCGAGGCATGTGCAAGAGGCTATGTGTCCACTGAGCCTTCCCGAAGAAGGGATGCTCTCGCACTGGTCCATCACTGGTGGTCCCTTTAATCCCCTTCTTCTTGAGTATGTAGGAGAGTAGGAATGGGAAAGGAAGGCCCTATGAATTGGCCATGGTGGTCTGACGGCCATGGATGTGATCCCATAATTTATGAAACTGGCTCCATATAACAGCCAGAATAGAGTACCAATGACCACTGTGGAAGGCATATAAGGTCTGTAGAAACTGATCTCTCTGCTATGTCTTATGCCCCAATGAGCACACATTGCGCTGAAGGATGGTGTCTACGAGCCAAAATCATGGAGGCAACTTTGACCAGCTTGCTGCGTTATTGTGCCTATCAGCGTACTGGCTAGTGCACATGTCTCAATGATCTCAGACAGGGCGAAGGACTCCGGTTGCTCCTCGATATTGGTGTCCTCCGGAGGGGACTTATCAAAGCAATGAAGAGCAGCGGCTATATCGGCACTAGTCACCTCTACGGGTGTGCCCTAGACTGAAGAAGTTAATACTCTCGGTCTGCTGCAGTTAAAGGATAGGCTCGCATAGAACTGGACTACAAGCTGGGTGTATGCAGTCGAGCAAACCGGCTTGAAAAGCCTCTTCAACCCTCGATGTCTAAATGCTTGGACAGCCCATTGAGTGGCATCAATGTGTTTGAAGACGTCATCGATGGCAAAAGTAGCCTCAAATAATAGCTCTCATTGCTCGATGCTGGGCTGGGATGACAGGGCACGGCTGCTTGAAGCACGAGAAGTGGATGCAGATAGTTTGGATATGCTGTTACTAGTTTCTGCCAATTTTGCGATTGATCTCGATTATGTGCGCTCAATCGCACACTGGACACTGCGCTCGATCGCACACAGTCAGACTTTTTCTCGAACAGGTGGTGGGCGATAGAAGACCAAGCTATGGTCTTATGGATTCGATTTATGTTCCTAACCTCCTGTAAGCAAAATAAGATTCAATCATACACAAGATAACAAATATATAGAATGAAAATTTAATTTAAATATGAAGAACCATGTGTGAGAATACTGAGTTACCTTGTGGATGGAATTAGTGTGCAATGGGGAAAGGGACGTGACAGTGTGTTAGTGTTAGGTGACAGTAGGGTGGTGATGGGTTAGTGGTGATGGTGGATATTGTGGTGGAGTGCCGGAGTAGTGGTGATGGAGTGCTAGAGTTTCAAGAGTGTTGAGATTGGTGGGGTGTAGACGAGAGAGAGTGCGAGTGAGAGAGCTATGAGTGAAATGTGCAAAGAGGGTGAGTGATTGTGAGTGAAGTGTTTAAATTCATCATGTAACTGTCTTCCACGAGTGAGATTGATCGTACTTAGAGTGCGCTCGATGGCACTTGTGCGCTCAATCGCACTGAATAGTGCGCTCGATCACAAACAGTGTGCATGGACAAAAATAAGAACTTACCAAGGTTGGAATGTTAAAGTAAGAACAACACAACCTTACCATGTGTTAGTGGCCTTAGTGCCACTAACCTTAATAGAGATGCTTAAGCTGTATGGGTAATCAAATATGAGCTGCTCAAGCACTCTTGTGCCACAGTGCTAGTTGGATGAAAGGAAGCACTTAGAGTCCACCTCTTGTGGCTCCAGTGCTTGTATTTCAGCTGTATAATGTACTGATTCAAGTGCCAAGTCTTCATCTCTTGGAGGAAAGTTAATATCGAGGTATGGCTTGGCTCTGTGTCTATTTATCGTAAAGGGCTGATTTCCGTTGGGGCCACAGACTTCTAATACACTATAAGGGAAGACCTTGGTGACCATGTACGGACCGTACCATCTGGACTTGAGCTTGCCTGGGAACAGTCTTAATCGTGAGTCATATAGCAACACCTTTTGTCCTACATGGAACTCTTTTCGTACCAGTTGTTTGTCATGATAGGCTTTTGTCCCTTCTTTGTAAAACTTGGCATTCTCATAGGCATCATATCTCAATTCTTCAAGTTCATGTAGATGCAGCTTCCTTTTCTCACCCGCTTATTTCATGTCGAAGTTGAACTGCTTTATGGCCCAATATGCTCAATGTTCTAATTCTACCGGGAGATGGCACGCTTTTCCAAAGACTAGGTAGTAGGGAGACATGCCAATTGGAGTCTTATAAGCTGTCCGATATGCCCATAGAGCATCATTTCGGCGTAAAGACCGATCCTTCCGATTAGGCTTCACTGTCCTTTCTAAGATTCCATTGATCTCTCGGTTGCTTATCTCCACTTGGCCACTGGTTTGAGGATGATATGGAGTGCCAACTCTATGAGTGATCCCATATATCCAGAGTAGTTTGGAAAAAGTGCGATGATGAAAGTGGCTGCCCCATCACTGATGATTGCTCTTGGAGTCCCAAACCACGTAAAGATGTTAGCCTGCAGAAACTTTACAACTACTTTGTGATCGTTAGTTTTTTATAGGACAGCTTCGACTCATTTGGACACATAATCCACACCCACAAGAATATATAAATAACCAAAGGAGTTAGGAAAGGGTCCTATGAAATCAATGCCCTATACATCAAAAAGTTCTACTACATAAATATTCTATAGGGGCATTTGATTTCGGGAGGAGATGTTACCTATCTGCTGGCATCTATCACATAAACTACAAAAGGAGGAAGCATCTTTAAACAAATTAGGCCAATAAAAACCAGATTGTAGAACCTTAAGAGCTGTTTATTTTGCCCCAAAGTGTCCTCCACAAGCAAACTGATGGCAATGTTGTAATAAGCTCAAGGGTTCCTCTTCTGGAATACATCATCGAATGATCTGGTCGGGACAGAATTTGAAAAGGTAAGGATCATCCCAATGGTAGTGTCGAGACATAGATATTAACCACTTCTTTCCTTGTGTTGTCATACCTGGGGGAAAAACTTTAGCAGTCAGATAATTGACAATATCAGCATACCATGGGAGTTTTACCTCTAGTGCAAATAATTACTCATCAAGGAAGTTCTCATTTAAGGGTAACTCATTTGTATCATTCTCATAGGGTAGCCTTGACAAATGGTCTGCAACTACATTCTCGCTGCCTTTCTTGTCTTTGATCTCTAAATCGAATTCTTGTAATAGAAGTACCCATCTGATTAACCTAGGCTTTGCATCTTTCTTAGAAAACAAATATCTCAAAGCAGCATGGTCAGTGAATATAATAACTTTAGAACCAATAATGTATGATCTAAAATTCTCTAAAGCAAAAATAACAGCTAACAATTCTTTTTCAGTAGTAGAATAGTTAAGCTGAGCATCATTTAAAGTTCTAGAAGCATAGTAAATAGAATGAGGTACCTTATTGATTCTTTGACCTAGGATAGCTCCCAAGGCGGAGTCACTGCCATCACACATTAATTCGAAAGGGAGATTCCAATCTGATGCCATCATTATCGGGGCAGAGGTAAGAACATTCTTCAATGTGTTGAAAGCTTGCATACAGTCATTATTCCATTCAAACTTGGTATCTTTAGCCAACAACGCACAAAGAGGTCTCAAGATTTTGGAGAAATCATTGACGAATCTTCTATAGAAACCGGCATATCCAAGGAAACTTATAATGCCTTTGATTGTGAGAGGGGGAGGTAGCTTTGAAATGATGTCTATTTTAGCCTTGTCTACCTCAATACCTCTGTTTGAGATGGAGTGACCCAACACAATACCTTGTTGAACTATGAAGTGACATTTCTCCCAATTCAGCACTAAGTTACTCTATTCACATCTCTTTAGGACATTCTCTAAATGATTTATGCACTCATCAAAATTAGAATCAAAGACACTAAAATCATCCATGAATACCTCAATGTATTTCTCCACCATATCGGAAAAAATGCTCATCATACATCTTTAAAAAGTGGCTGGTGCATTGCATAAACTGAATGGCATTCTTCAATAAGCAAATATACCAAAGGGACATGTGAAGGTAGTCTTTTCTTGATCCTTGGGTGCTATGACAATTTGGTTGTATCCACTGTACCCATCCAAGAAGCAGTAATAGCTGTGACCGACTAATCTCTCTAACATTTGATCAATGAACGGTAGGGGGAAATGATCTTTTCTAGTTACTTTGTTCAATTTTCAGTAGTCAATGCATACCGTCCAACCAGTTGTCTTTCTTGTAGGTATGAGCTCCTCATGTTCATTTTTTACAACGGTAATTCCACTCTTTTTAGGAACAACTTGGACCGGACTCACCCATTTACTGTCTGATATGGGGTAGATAATGCTAACATCTAGTAGCTTTAATACCTCGGCCTTTACTACCTCTTTCATGTGTGGGTTAAGTCTCCTTTGAGCATCTCAAGTAGGCCTTGCTTCTTCTTCTAGGTAGATATTATGCATGCATTTGGCTGGACTTATCCCTTTAATGTCAGCAATGATCCATCCAATGGCAAATCTATGCTCCCTAAGAACTCTTAACAGTTTCTCTTCTTCTCCACTACTCAAGTTAACAGCTACAATCACAGGTAAAGTCTTCTTCTCTCCCAAATAGGCATATGTTAAATGCTTGGGTAGCTGCTTTAGTTCCAATGTTGGTGCCTGGACAATAGAAGACAGAAGAGTAGCATTAGTTGGTATTAGAGATTTTAATGGAGGAGTATACTTATTAGAGTGTTTTGAAGAGGTATCAAGGAGTTGCATAGCCGAGATGATGTCATCAGTCACATCTTCAAGTTCTTGCTTAATATCCTCTTCGGTGAAGCCATGGGCGAGAGTGGTCTCCAATGGATCAATGTGTTAGACCTGAAAAGCTTTCCCGACAAAATTTTGTATCATTCATACATTAATGCACTCTAAATCATCTTGAGGCAGTTTTATTGCAGCAAATATTTTAAATTCTATTTTCTCACCATTGATTTTCATACTCACGATACCTTTTTTCACACAAATCTTAGTGTCGGCAGTTCTCATGAAGGGTCTCCCCAATATGATGGGCAGGGGTAAAGGCATAGAGCATTCCTCTATATCTAGCACAATGAAATTAGCAGGTAAAATGAATTCTCCTACCTTAACTAGGACATCCTCGAGAATACCCCTAGGTCTTTTAATACTCCTATCTGCCAATTGTAAGGTAATGGAAGTCAGTTGTAGCTCCCCCAAACCTAGGGTTTTGAATACCGTGTATGGTAGTAAGTTTACACCCGCTCCTAAGTCTAGTAATGCTTTCTCAAACAGTTGATCATTTATTCTACAGGGAATAGTAAAACAGAACAGAACTTACTACTTCAGTTAATGCTACTGTTTCATGCTCTTGAAATTTTCTCTTATGAGTGCAACAATCTTTTAGGAACTTAGTGTAGGCAGGTATTTGGTGAATTGCATCTAATGAAAGAATGTTAATTTCAAATTTTCGCAAGGTTTCAAAAATATCAATTAGTTTATTGTCTTTCTTTTGTTTTACTAACCTTTGCGGGAAGGGTGGTGCATTCACCTTCTCCGTCCCACTTACCCTTGATGCCGATGGCATCTCTTTGGATTTTGTTGTAGACTCGTCAGACCCTATCACTTTGCCATTTCTCAAGGTTGTGACAGCCTTCAGTTGTTGATGCCCCCCAAGGTTAGGCAATATTTGAGCTGGTAGCTCACCTTGCTTTCTGCTACTTAGCTCTTTTTCCAGTTGTCCCATTTGTACCTCTAGTCGTTGTATGGCTTGTTCATGTTTTGCTGTAGTTTATCTTAGATCAGTCCGGAATTGACTTTCATCCTCCATGAACTGATCTTGTGAGGTCATTAATTGCTGCTGCTGAGTGGCCAGTTGTCTCACAAGACTTTCGAGGTCGTTTTTCTTTGGTTCGAGAGCAGTATGAGCAGTGGGCTTGGGGTTTCTTTGCTGTCTTTGACTGTTCTGATTGTTCCTCCACGAGAAATTCGGGTGATTCCGCCATCCAGGGTTGTATGTGTTTGCATATGGGTTGTTCTTTGGTGGATAGTTGTTAGGTCCCACATAATTTGCTTGTTCCGGATCTGCAAATGAGTATAAAGGACAATTATCCGTATTATGGTCGAACTAGGAACATATCGCACATACCTGGAGTGGTGTGGCTAGTAGGCTAGATGAGGCATTTTGAGCAGCAATAGCTTTTACCAATAAGTCTAGTTTCCTTTCCATAGCAGCTATTTGAGGAGAAGATCCTCCATTCAGATTTATGTCATACACACCCTTACCCTTGGTCATATGTCTACCTCGAGAGGAGAATTGCTGAGTGTGTTCGCTGAGGGTTTCGAAGAGCCCCATAGCTTCTTCGCTGCTTTTCTCCATCAACACTCCTCCACAACCTGAATCAGCAATACTTTTGTTAGTATCATTCAAACCTTTATAAAAAAAACTGGTACCAGTTCATCTTGGGGTAGGTTGTGATGTGGGCATTTGAGTAGCAGTTTGTTGAAGTGTCCCCATGCTTCGAAGAAGAGATCTTCATCTTTTTGTTGGAAGGACTGGATCTCCTTCCTCATCTGTCTCGTCTTTTGGGCTGGAAAAAACTTTTTTAGGAATTTGGTAGCCAACTCCTCCCAAGTATGGATAGAAACTGCAGGCAAAGAATTGTACCACAGTTTAGCATTAAGGAAAAGGGGAACAAAATTAACTTTATTCCTTCTTGGTCTAGTCCTCGGATATGCTGGAACTTGTAAAGGTCGAAAAACTCCCGAAGGTGCATGTGTGGATCCTTATTAGATGTACGCCTAAAGTGAGTCAAGGCACTCAAGATTTGTGGAGATATGTAATAGTTGTCTTCCACCTCCGGTTGATAAGCGATACATGATGGTTGATCAAGGTTCCGCGGAATGAAGGACTGCTTCATTGGTACTCGTGCAGGTGGTTCTTGGTTTTCGAGTTGCTCCGCCATTGGTGCTTCGTTCTCGAATTCATCTTCGTTCTCTTCGAAGTTGTTCTTAAGCCTTTGTCAGATGGTCCACTCAAGTTCAGGATCGAGGGAAAAGAATGTAGGATGTCAGGATTGAAGTCCGTGCATAAATCAGGAAAACTAGCTTCAGTGCAGCAGTTTAACTCTCCTGCTCGGGTAGCTCTCTGCCCTAATTGCGCTCGATCGCACAGAAAGGCTGCGATCGATCGCAAATATCACAGAAAGTTCTGTTAGGGTTTGATGTGCCTGAAACAGAAGAAAAATCAATTAGGGTTTGATAAAAATAAAGATGATAAACAGAAATTAAAGATTTTTAGAAAAATATGAATAACGATGATGAAATTAATTCTAAAAGGAAATTTAGCGCAATCCCCGGCAACGGCGCCAAAAACTTGTTGCCCATTTATTTACCTAAATAAATAAGCAAATAATCGTACTTGTTTTACTTGCAAGTGCACAAGGTCAATAGTAGCATAGTGTGCGAATGCAAGATCATCTCCACAGGGATTGGTAAAGTTCAATTTAGAATTAGTTTCTTCAAAGTAAAAAGAAATAACTGTTGAATGTGATTTAATAATAATAAAGACATAGGGCTTTGATATCCACCACTAATCATACTTTCCCAATGTGTAATGTATCAATGCACTAGCCTTATCATGTGTACCTAATGGTCGCCAACCTAAGGGCATGGTATCTACTCCTTAAGCTATTGATTTCCCTAAGCAATGAGTTAGGCATGGTATCTACTCTAACTCTTTTCTTTCTCGAGGTATTCAACATGGTATCTACTGAGTTGTTCCTAAATAATGCATAAGGGCTGTGGAAATCGACAACCACATGAGATCTAGGGCATGGTATCTACTCCCAGTTTCCCATGTTGATTAACCCAAGAATGTGGTGTGGATAACTTTTGTTACTATTGTTAGACCCATGACTCGGTCACCCAAATTGATCTAACTAACCAATCTATACCACATGCATACGTTGGCCATACACATACATATGAGGAATTTAAATAAACATAGGCATTAATCAAGTTAAGCAACATAATAAAGGCTATTGGCAAAGATAATCAATGAATAAATATATGGGAAAGCATAACAAGGGCTTCAATCGAGCCCTATAAAGAGTTCGTTACACATGTTGTCTAAGATAAACATTATAATATAAACTAAACATAAAGGGAAGAATAAACTCAAGAGAAGAGGCGTCAATTCTCTCCCAAAGCTTACAACTCCAAGCTAAGTAAAAGATAAAAGAAATAATTTCTTTGTGTGTGCTTTACAGGTGTATTTATAGGGCTTGAGTAATCCTAGAAGGCTCTGGAAACCCTAATTTCCAAAAACGCAAAACCTACTCTATTTCCAAAATTGGTTCTGCCGTTTTACTGTTCACGCTCGTACATGTGCGCTCGATCGCATGCGTCTTGCGCTCGATCGCAAGTGCTGCACTCGATCCTTCTTGTGTGTGCACGATCGCATGTGCTCTCGATCGCATGCAGCAGTGCAATCGATCGCACTTTGACCAGAAACTGCTCCAGGATTTCCAGGTTTCTTCCTTTAGGTGCCAAAAGTGCTTCTTTTTCTCCAAGACCCTATAAAAACATGTAAAACACACAAATGAAGTAAAATGGACTAAATTAAAATAACTAAGGACCTAACAAATGTAAATAAGGGGGCTTAAATATGAATATTTAAGCACCTATCAATCACACGAAATGGCATCATTGACCTTGCTTGTGATTTTGGCTACCAAATGATTATACGTCTATTATGATTAGTTGATGAATGATTGCTTGAATTTTGAATTGCATTCTAGAAAGCTTTATACATTTTGATACAACACAAAATCATGTTCATTGTATTCTCCCATTTTGATAATTTTTTTTTTTAGTATGGCCAAACCCTTGAATCATTAGTAGTAAGAGCTAGGAAGTGGGGAATAGTAGGAGAAACACAAAAAATAATGTCTGAAGGCTCAATGATTAATTAATTGATGAATGAAGCAAAGCTAACAAGATGTTTCATTTTGTTATATCTAGATAGATTAAATTCTAGAAGAAAACATTTATGGGCAAAACTTAAGGACCTATTCTTGCCATGATCAAGTTGAGGAACGTATGGTTCTAATAGAGGAGTCGATTGATGCTGATGCAGTTTTTTGCATAGGAACTACAGTTGTTGTCACACTTGTTGGAAATATAACCTTCTGAAATTAAAAGTACATTAATGTCACAAAATTTTGATGCCATGATTATATTGAAAGTGATTCAAAGATCGATAGAAGTGTTATTTTGTTTTGTTTTTTTTAATTTTATGGATTTCTCAGCACTAATTGATCTTGTCAATGTAAGGTTGAATAAAGAGCTGAGTGTGTGTCTCAAAAGCTATATGCAACACTAACAAGTATTTAAATAGCTCATTGATGAGAGTCAGAAAATGCATCTTAATAGTGTTTATTTGTTCGCATTTAGGGTTGATTTAGGGCTGAATTACACATTTATGCCTTAATAATTCTTAAATGTCATTCTTGGTATATTTATTTATTTCGATATATTTTTAGGTATTTTGGGTTTAAAAGAGATGGAAAAGCTAATGTTGATTAAAGCACTAACATTCTATGCATTTTCATAAGCATTTGGAAAGGAGGGTCACTAAATTGCCAGAATTGCTCGTACAGATCAGTCATTTTTTAGGATTAAACTATATTGATTCAGGAAGAACAAGGAGATGAACCATATATGCTTGGAAAGATCCGGATGTTTATTTTCTGGATAATTTTACGGCTCGTAAATATGATTTTTCTAGAGAAAGTTATGGCAGTTTTAGTAAACAAAGGTCAGGCAGAACCGGGCTTGTACAGCACCAGTAGCACATGGCCTGAACAGAAACCCTAGGGTGACTTTTCTGTCTACAAAGTCATCTCCATATAGCTATATATAGGAATTTAAACTTAGAGAACAGGGGGAGGAGAGTTTTTAAAGATAGCTTCCATCTTCTTCTTCCTCGAATTGATCAAGGATGGACTCCATGTCCAACTAAACTCCAAGCAAGGCGAAAGGATGAGTTTCTAGGTGTAGTTGTTCTTATTTCTATCTTTGATTCAGTTGTATGGATTGATTGTTAAACATTGTTTATGGTTTACTCTTTGATTAAATAAGAAAGATTTGAATTCATGTGACAGCTGCAATTTATGTTCTTCTTCTCTTAGATTTTCTTAATTTGGTGATCGCATTCTTCTTCTCCATATAAGTCTAGTTAAGCTTTTCTTATGTCAAAGTTGTTAGATGCAATTGATTTCAGTATATCTAGCTTATAGGTTTGTCCATTACTGCAGTATTATTATTGAAATATATTGTCACTTCTTGATAATTTATAAGATAGATCTTGTGTGTTTGAATTGGAATTAAGGAGTAATTTATGGCAATTACATTAGGGCATTTATGTGCTTTTATTAAATATTTACCAACTACTTGTTTGGGATGTGAAACTAGTAATTGAGATAAAACATTTGAATCAAGATAGGAATAAGGCAACGAACTTAGGAAGGATTCATGGAACCTTGTTATTTCTTTATTGAATTTTTCATCATACTTTCACAACTTTCTTATGTAATTCCATTCGTAAAACTCAGATTTTCTTATTTGAACTTTATCGTTTAGTGTTAAGGTTTATACTTTCTCTGATAGTTCGCTTTCCTCATGGGATCGACACCTCAGCTATACACAATAATCGCATGTTAGTTTGAGCATTATCACTCATCTTGAGGAAAAGATTGGATGGACCATCAAGATTGATTGATTTAACTCATAAAAGTATTTTTTCTATAATTGCAGCAAAAATTCTTTGATTATTCCATCTAAATTTTGTTATTACTTCTTCAACATGTTTATGCTTTGTTCCATATATTAAGCTTTGGATAGCAGATAATTAAAAAGCTACAAATAAATTGTCAACATTCAAATTCGCACAAACAATCGGAAGGTGGGGGAGTGCATTCTCCAACACCTTTGTGTGCTGATGAACACCATATTGTACAAGCTTCACGCTCACAATTATTAAAATACATTGAGTCCCAGCATTTTTCTGCATCCACTTGAGGCATCATCAATGCAACTACAAAAAAAAACAAAATCAAAACAAAGGAGCAAGTTGATTAGCGCCTCGAAAAATGGATGAAATGTTATATATCCAATCCAAGGATAGGAAATTTAACATTGAGAAAGAAAAAAATATACTTTATATATTTACTTACTTATAATTACATAACAGAATAAGATCCATAATAAAACAGATTTAGATCCTTTGTAGTTGAGATTTTTTTGTGTCTGGTTATGTTCATGGTGACATAGTGTATCACGTCATTTTAAAATTAAATCTACTCGTATGCGAATGCCATGCCATTATTTTTTATTTAGGTATTGTTAATGAATTCACAGAGATGTAGCTTAACAGAAATTCTAGATTTAATATTGAAATAATGTGCCACATCATCTCACTATGAATATCACCAACTACAATAGAGGATCCAAATAAAAAAAAAATCTATTACCCAGGAAAGAAAAAGGAAAACCTAATGACTAGTAAGTACCTCTAAGTGAATCACAAGTATAAACACAAGGAAATTTGTTACTGAGAAAAGAAAAACATAAAGTAAAGGAAATCACAATGGAAAAGAGAAGAGTAACAGGAAAAACCTGAGAAAACAAGCAAAAGAACGAAAAAGTGGTTACAAGAAAGCTTTTCCATATGATAAAACAAGCCAAATATGTCTCCCAATGTAATTACTCTACTGGGGATGGATTCAAATGGCCCTAGTTGGTGTGGTATTTATTTACAAGGACAAAGTCTTGACTATTAATGCATATATATGGAAAAAAAACTTGAGTATTGCATATATATGGAAAAACATCTTGACTATTGTATATATATGGAAAAATATCTTTCGTATTGCATACATATGGAAGAAGAAATATTGTGTATTTATCTATGGGCAAAATCATGACTATTAATGCATATATATGGAAAAAAAAAATCTTGACTATTGCATATATGTGGAAAAACATCTTAACTATTGTATATATATGGAAACAAATCTTGAGTACTGCATATATATGGAAGAAGAAATCTTGTGTATTTATATATGGGCAAAATCTTGACTATTAATGCATATATATATGGAAAAAAAAAGTCTTGAGTATTGCATATATATGGAAAAACATCTTGACTATTGTATATATATGGGAAAAAATCTTGAGTATTGCATATATATGGAAGAAGAAATGTTGTGTATTTGTATATGGGAAAATCTTGACTATTAATGCATATATATGGAAAAAAAAAATATTGACTATTGTATATATATAGAAAAACATCTTGACTTGTATATATATGGAAAAAAAATCTTGAGTATTGCATATATATTTAAGAAGAAATCTTGCGTATTTATATATGGGCAAAATCTTGACTATTACTGCATATATATGGAAAAAAAAATCATTCCTATTGCATATATATGGAAAAAATCTTGACTATTGTATATATATGGAAAAAAATCTTGAGTATTGCATGTATATGGAAAAAAAAAATCTTGACTATTGCAAATATATGGAAAAACATCTTGACTATTGTATATATATGGAAAAATATATTTAGTATTGCATATATATGGAAAAAAAATCTTGACTATTGCATATATATGGAAAAATATTTTGATTACTGTGTATATATATGGAAAAAATCTGGAGTATTGCATATATATGGAAATATATATGGGCAAAATCTGATTTTAGTTGCCATTACAGATGATGCATATCAAAAATTTGTATAGATGTAAGTCATGCTTTGTATAGTTTTGTAATCATCTTTTACCATAGTGGCCCTTGACTGGATTTTAAGCTACCCTCCCAAGTTGTAGTAAAAATATGTTTTTTTTTGTTCATTTGTCCTATATGTGCAAATAAAAATCAAGTCGATATTTACTTGGATTAGTATAACATAAACCTAAAATATTTGAATAAAAAATATAAGAAGCCCATTCAAGAAAAACAAAATGACATCGCGATTTGTATTAGACATCAATGAATTGATTTAGAATCTATATATTTTGTGGTACTGCTTTGAATATTGTCCAACAAATTTTTTATCAGTGACTGAAGAATTTGAGATTTTTACTTAGGACCAAACAAAATAGAATTATTATCAAATTGCTTTGGGTCATTTGCTAATGTCAATAATAGACGATTATATGATTCGAACAATTTTGAATTCGCCTATAAGAAACACTCAATTTCACTCTCTTGTTAGGGTTAAGCAATCTCTTTCCCAATGTAAAAAAAAATTAGCAATGATATGCAACTTATACTAACAAGGACATGACCTATCCAGAATCCAGGGATGCTTTTATTGAGAATCTAGAAGCTTTCTCTAGTGGAAAACCAAGAACTTCAATAAGGAATGCTAACAACAAATACCACCAAGATTTGCAATAGGCAATTCTTCTCCCTCAAATACTTTTTTTAGAAACTATTCAAGAAACACACACATTCTCCCTTGAATATTGGAGTTAATATAATACAAATAGATCAATTTATAAACTTAATACTATTCAGATGGGTTACAAACAAATCATTCAAAGTATTTGTAAATCATGTGAACATTGGAAATTTGTTAAAACTTAACTGAAATAGAAATGTCAGCTTGAAATTCATACTCTGAGCATGATAAAGCTTTAATAGTATATAAGTGAGCAATATGTAGAAGCTAAAAAAAATTACTAAAAGGTACTAGTGACAAATGATGTAAAAATTTGTTGATGTTTCATTCACGCTTCCTTTGGAGGAAAGTATTCAGTTTTAATCACGAAGACTTTTTTTAAATTATTTATAGAAATAAGTATCTTAACAAAAAAAATTAATTACTAAAGTGTTTGAATTATAGAAAATTAAAGTAAATGAATAAGGGAAAGCTGATGAGTTATTTGAGAATTTTTTCTGAGGGTTTGTTTATGAAAAAAAAAAAGAGAGAAATTATACGCTATAAAAAAATGTGAATTATGACAAAGAAAGAAGAAAAAAAATGTTGAATTATTGAGAGAAATGCTCGAAAAATGGTTAAATGAGTTGGGTGTTGAAGTAAGGTTATTTAGTACTTAAAAAGATTGTGTTTAAAATTAAGAGACTGAGTTCTTTTACTTATTTAATCCTTCCCGTTCTTCCTTGACCTTTACCTTAGCCTAACGTTACAAGCCTATTAAAGACCCAATGATCCTATGTAGTGTGATTTTTCTATATTAGTGGAGAGTGATTTGAAAAGTGGGCCTATATGGTTTGATTTGTGATTGATATCACGTAATTTAGTATGTTTTTAGAGGCTAAGACTTGTATTCATGAATGTTGTGCATAAAATCATCCGGGTGTTTGGATTATTGGTTTGCTATAAGATAGATGTTTAAGAGTCGAAAACAAATATGAGGTTGATGTTTAGATTGTTTTTGGACTTGGGTGGTATTTAATGATTCTATGTGTTGTGTGTTATATACAATATTTGAGATAAAAAGTTGAATTACTCTTGGATTAACGATAAAATTGCTTTGTTTTGTTTTTAAGATTTTAGGTTTTGTTTTTATTTCTAGTATAGAATTCATTTCATTTTTATTTCGCTTGAATTGCTATGGACTAGCAATAAACTAGTTGGGGGTTATGATGAGAGTCAGAAAATGCATCTTAATAGTGTTTATTTGTTAGCATTTATGGTTGATTTAGGGCTGGATTACACATTTATGCCTTAATAATTCTTAAGTGTCATTCTTGGTATATTGATTTATTTCGATGTATTTTCAAGTATTTTGGGTTTAAAAGAGATAGAAAAGCTAACATTGATTAAAGCAATAACATTCTATGCATTTTCATAAGCATTTGGAAAGGAGGGTCACTAAATTGCCAGAATTGTTCGTACAGATCAGTCATTTTTTAGGATTAAACTATATTGATTCAGGAAGAACAAGGAGATGAACCATATATGCTTGGAAAGATCCGGATGTCTATTTTCTGGAGAATTTTACGGCTCGTAAATATGATTTTTCTAGAGAAAGTTATGGCAGTTTTAGTAAACAAAGGTCAGGTAGAACCGGGCTTGTACAGCACCAGAAGCACATGGCCTGAACAGAAACCCTAGGGCGACTTTTCTTTCTACAAAGTCATCTCCATATAGCTATATATAGGAATTTAGACTTAGAGAATAGGAGGAGGAGAATTTTTGAAGACAGCTTCCATCTTCGTCTTCCTCAAAGTGATCAAGGATGAACTCTATGTCCAACTAAACTCCAAGCAAGGCGAAAGGATGAGTTTCTAGGTGTAGTTGTTCTTATTTCTATCTTTGATTCAGTTGTATGGATTGATTGTTAAACATTGTTTATGGTTTACTCTTTGATTAAATAAGAAAGATTTGAATTCATGTGACAGCTGCAATTTATGTTCTTCTTCTCTTAGATTTTCTTAATCTGGTGATCGCATTCTTCTTCTCCATATAAGTCTAGTTAAGTTTTTCTTATGTCAAAGTTGTTAGATACAATTGATTTCGGTATATCTATCTTATAGGTTTGTCCATTACTGCAGTATTATTATTGAAATATATTGTCGCTTCTTGATAATTTATAAGATAGATCTTGTGTGTTTGAATTGGAATTAAGGAGTAATTTATGACAATTACATTAGGGTATTTATGTGATTTGATTAAATATTTACCAACTGCTTGTTTGGGATGTGAAACTAGTAATTGAGAAAAAAAATTTAAGTCAAGATAGGAATAAGGCAACGAACTTAGGAAGGTTTCATGGAACCTTATTATTTCTTTATTGAATTCTTCATCATATTTTCACAACTTTCTTATGTAATTCCATTCGTAAAACTCAAATTTTCTTATTTGAACTTTATCATTTAGTGTTAAGGTTTACACTTTCTCTGATAGTTCGCTTTCCTCATGAGATCGACACCTCAGTTATACACAATAATCGCATGTTAGTTTGAGCGTTATCACTCATCTTGAGGAAAAGATTGGATGGACCATCAAGATTGATTGATTTAACTCATAAAAGTATTTTTTCTATAATTGCAGCAAAAACTCTTTGATTATTCCATCTAAATTTTGTTATTACTTCTTCAATATTTTTATGCTTTGTTCCATAAATTAAGCTTTAGATAGCAGATAATTAAAAAGCTACAAATAAATTATCAACATTCAAATTCGCACAAACAATCGGAAGGTGGGGGAGTGCATTCTCCAACACCTTTGTGTGCTGATGAACACCATATTGTACAAGCTTCACGCTCACAATTATTAAAATACATTGAGTCCCAGCATTTTTCTGCATCCACTTGAGGCATCATCAATGCAACTACCACAAAAACAAAATCAAAACAAATGAGCAAGTTGATTAGCGCCTCGAAAAGTGGATGAAATGTTATATATCCAATCCAAGGATAGGAAATTTAACATTGAGAAAGAAAAAAATATACTTTATTTATTTACTTACTTATAATTACAGAACAGAATAAGATCCATAATAAAACAGATTTAGATCCTTTGTAGTTGAGATTTTTTTGTGCCTGGTTATGTTCATGGTGACATAGTGTATCACATCATTTTAAAATTAAATCTACTCCTATGCGAATGTTATGCCATTATTTTTTATTTAGGTCTTGTTAATGAATTCACAGAGATGTAGCTTAACAGAAATTCTAGATTTAATTTTGAAATAATGTGCCACATCATCTCACTATGAATATCGCCAACTACAATAAAGGATCCAAATAAAAAAAAATCTATTACCCAGGAAAGAAAAAGGAAAACCTAATGACTAGTAAGTACCTCTAAGTGAATCAAAAGTATAAACACAAGGAAATTTGATACTGAGAAAAGAAAAACATAAAGTAAAGGAAACCACAATGGAAAAGAGAAGAGTAACTGGAAAAACCTGAGAAAACAAGAAAAAGAACGAAAAAGTGGTTACAAGAAAGCTTTTCCATATGATAAAACAAGCCAAATATGTCTCCCAATGTAATTACTCTACTGGGGATGGATTCAAATGGCCCTAGTTGGTGTGGTATTTATTTACAAGGACAAAGTCTTGACTATTAATGCATATATATGGAAAAAAAAAACTTGAGTATTGCATATATATGGAAAAACATCTTGACTATTGTATATACATGAAAAAAAAATCTTTCATATTGCATACATATGGAAGAAGAAATATTGTGTATTTATCTATGGGCAAAATCATGACTATTAATGCATATATATGGAAAAAAAAATCTTGACTATTGCATATATGTGGAAAAACATCTTAACTATTGTATATATATGGAAACAAATCTTGAGTATTGCATATATATGGAAGAAGAAATCTTGTGTATTTATATATGGGAAAAATCTTGACTATTAATGCATATATATGGAAAACAATATTGACTATTGCATATATATAGAAAAACATCTTGACTATTGTATATATATGGAAAAAAAATCTTGAGTATTGCATATATATTGAAGAAGAAATCTTTTGTATTTATATATGGGCAAAATCTTTACTATTACTGCATATATATGGAAATAAAATCTTGCATATTGCATATATATGGAAAAACATCTTGACTATTGTATATATATGGAAAAAAATCTTGAGTATTGCATATATATGGAAAAAAAAATCTTGACTATTGCATATATATGGAAAAACATCTTGACTATTGTATATATATGGAAAAAAATATTTAGTATTGCATATATATGGAGAAAAAAATCTTGACTATTGCATATATATGAAAAAATATTTTGACTACTGTATATATATCGAAAAAATCTTGAGTATTGCATATATATGGAAATATATATGGGCAAAATCTGATTTTAGTTGCCATTACAGATGATGCATATCAAAAAATTTAATAGATGTTACTCATGCTTTGAATAGTTTTGTAATCATCTTTTACCATGGTGGCCCTTAACTGGATTTTAAGCTACCCTCCCAAGTCGTAGCAAAAATACATTCTTTTTGGTTCATTTGTCCTATACGTGCAAATAAAATTCAAGTCGATATTTACTTGGATTAGTAGAACATAAACCTAAAATATTTGAATAAAAAATGTAAGAAGCCCATTCAAGAAAAACAAAATGACATCGCGATTTGTATTAGACCTCAATCAATTGATTTAGAATTTATATATTTTGTGGTACTACTTTGAATATTGTCCAACAAATTGTTTATCAATGACTGAAGAATATGAGATTTTTACTTAGGACCATCAAAAATAGAATTATAATCAAATTGCTTTGGGTCATTTGCTAATGTCAATAATAGATGATTATATGATTCGAACAATTTTGAATTCGCCTATAAGAAACACTTAATTTTTCACTCTCTTGTTAGGGTTAAGTAATCTCTTTCCCAATGTAAAAAAAAAATTAGCAATGATATGCAACTTATACTAACAAGGACATGACCTATCCAGAATCCAGGGATGCTTTTATTGAGAATCTAGAAGCTTTCTCTAGTGGAAAACCAAGAACTTCAATAAGGAATGCTAACAACAAATACCACCAAAATTTGCAATAGGCAATTCTTCTCCCTCGAATACGTTTTTTAGAAACTATTCAAGAAACACACACATTCTCCCTTGAATATTGGAGTTAATATAATACAAATAGATTAATTTATAAACTTAATACTATTCAGATGGGTTACAAACAAATCATTCCAAGTATTTGTAAATCATGTGAACATTGGAAATTTGTTAAAACTTAACTGAAATAGAAATGTTAGCTTGAAATTCATACTCTGAGCATGATAAAGCTTTAATAGTATATAAGTGAGCAATATGTAGAAGCTAAAAAAAATTACTAAAAGGCACTAGTGACAAATGATGTAAAAATTTGTTGATGTTTCATTCACGCTTCCTTTGGAGGAAAGTATTCAGTTTTAATCACGGAGACTTTTTGAAATTTATTTATAGAAATAAGTATCTTAACAAAAAAATTAATTACTAAAGTGTTTGAATTATAGAAAATTAAAGTAAATGGATAAGGGAAAGCTGATGAGTTATTTGAGAATTTTTTCTGAGGGTTTGTTTATCAAAATGAACAAGATAGAAAGAGATTTATAGCCTCAAAGCATGACCAGATCACTTTTCTTAAGGTTTAATTCACCCCTCATTAATGCAAGAAGGTTTCCGAAGAATTTCCTTTAAGATACAATGTAGTTCTGTTGTTGTTCTGCACTTTGCACTTGTAAATAATAACCTACAACAACTTCGATGAGTTTTTGGATGTATATAAAACATTGTTTAGAAGTTTGCAAGATTTCTAAACACTATAAGATCAAATTTTTTAGAAGAGAGAAGAAGAAAATAAAGAATTCAAATTCTGACCAGGAAATTCTATAAAATCTCTGTAAAATACGACTGTTACAATCTTTATTTATAAAGTTAATCAGTGTCTTTTCATAAAAGACTCTTAGTTTCACTTCTCAACTGTCATAACTGAGTGTCTCTTCTCAATAGACACTTTATTTCATATTCAATAGTCATTTTAACATTCAGAAGATTTGAATTTCTCGTTAAGACAATCGACTATGTCTTTTTGACACTCGATTGTTATTTAAAATTTATCTTTTAGCAATCAGGTATCGGGCTGATAGTCAACTGCCCATTTTGACTGTCAACCGTCAAAACTCTCTATCCTTTTCTGGAACCAAGATAGTCAACTATCTATTTTGAGAGTTTACTGTCAAAACTTTTTACCCAAATCCACAGTTAACTGTCCTATTAGATACTCGACTATCTTCTGAACCAGAATTGAACTTTCTTTCTTTTTCTCTTATTCTTTGATTTTTTGAATCATCCCAAGACAAAAATCAATTATTATTTTGAAAATCGTCAACAGTCCCCCACCGTTTCAAAATATTTTGACTCTATAAAATTTGAAAATCCTAATATTTCATAATCCATTGAAGTTCATGCCTAAATGAAGATGTCTTTGGGAGTTAAATCTTCATATAGTGAAAATACATCAAAGTTAAACAGCATGTATTGTAGTATGATACTTTGAACCACATATCTTATTTTTTTAACCAGATATATCACAAACATGAAACTCCTCCTCATAGAAATTGTCAAAAAATTGCTGAAACTTTTAAAGGCCTTATGTAATGCATCTTATATCATGAGCACTCTAGAGTCAAGCTCTTGAGCTTAATAGAAGTGACCACAGTTCACACTCACTAGGTAAGGTTATCAAGTATGTTCCACAACTCAACATACCAAAAAAAATCTTTTATAAGCTTGTTAAGAACTTACAGTTTACCTACACTTTAACATTACGGTTCCAAGCATCATTACTCTTGGAATGAAATTATAAATTTTGATGTTTGCAATCACTACTAATGATACACTTTGTCTCATTGAACTCAAGGCTTAGGTTTAATAAGCACTTGAAGTTCCATCATTGGAGATCCTAATGTATGGGCTTGAGACCCATCTCTAGTGATGTCTTAACCACTTTCTCTCTTGTAAGTTCCTTGATTAATGGATCCATAAAGTTTCCTATAGACCTTATGAATTCAATCGTAATTACTCCACTACTAATTAACTTCCTTACATAGCTATGTCTCAACCCAATATATCTAGACTTTCCATTGTAGATATTTTTATAGGCCCTTGCTAGTGTTTCCTCACTATCACATCAAATTGAAATTAGAGTCATGGGTTTATGCCACACAAGAATTTCTAACAATAAATTCTGTTGGAAATCACCTTGACAAGATGCCCAGGTGGTGATCTTCCAAACACCCAAGTCTTAAATGACTTGTAGAAAGAATTTCAGCAATCGAACACAAGAACAGAAAATCAAATAAAGAAAGAAGACAAGTAATTTGTTGTCGAGGCTCGGCAATGTGCCTATGTCCCCGTGAGTTCCTCCGAAGTCTCTGGACTATCTCAATGGTTCTTACAAAGTTACAGCAATCCCCTTCAAGAATCTAAGTTCTTGAAGAACCAAGAAGAGAACGAGAAAGTGATAGACCTATTACAATGCTTTCTATCAATTCTCTACTAACCTCTCTTCTTTACAACCAGCCTCACTACAAGAGTCCCTCTTGTGTTTATGTCTCTCACACAATTCTTTCTTGTGTTTACAATGATCTCACAATGTCACAACCTGTGTGGTTCTCTCACGCATCTTTTCCACCACTTGAAATGAGGCTAAGAAACCCTTTTTATAGCCTCTTAATTCTTGGACAATCTTGTGAATCATTCTTGACCCTTTGATCATGTTCTTCCTTTAATCTCAGCCCTTCATCACTCTCCAAGTGATGCTGTGCGTTTTGGTGTGGTGCTGTGTGCTGCGGCTTGACCTGATGCTGTGCGCACACCTCCTGCCTGTGGGCAGAAACTTCCACAGCAGTGTGCCTGACCTTGCCACGCTCAAAACTTTAGCACACACTTGTGTGCAACCTTTTAACTTGCTAAAATTTCATACTCCACCTTTGATTTGGACTTTAACCAACTTTAGACTATGTTTGGATATGTTTGAAACTTAGACAAATAACAACAATCTCTACCTTTGTCTAAGTGTTCAAAAAATCTGAACCATTGTGCAGAAAGCTTCGGGATCCAAACTCATATTGAGTTACAAATTAACCAACTCCATTCCTAAGTAATTCAAGGCAATGATTGAACTTACTTAGAGGTAGAAACTTGGTGCCTAAATCTGCAGGACTTTTCTCCGTGGTCTTCTTGTCAACATGAATGCTTCCTTCTGTACCATTTTCCAGAATGTAATGATACCGAACATCCATATGCTCCATCCCCTCATGGAACACCGGATACCTCCACAAGTGCCCCGCACTTTGGCTATCCAAAGATACCACCACCTGCTCTTTTAGGACCTCCCACTCGTCCAACAACCCTTTGTACCCCATAGCCTCCTTTATGGCTTCCGTAGCCGCTATGCATTCTACCCTGGTTGTTATGAGTGCTACCACTGGCTGCCACTGAGCCTCCATGTACCTCAGGAACCACTTCATCCCAAGACAACGCTCTTTTCCGGGATTGCTCACACATTTGCTGAAAACATCCATTGCCCAAGAAACACTTGACCTGTTTCTCTTCCTTTCCCGGATGATTCTCCTCATCCCAAGGATCTTTTGTGCAAGGTTGAGATCCTTCCTCTCGAACTCCTCACTGAGTTGAGATGTAAACCTTTCCATCCTCTTCTTGCTGTTCCAAACTAACAGCCCATCAATGACATAGGTGAGGATACTCACCATCTTCTCCACCTTGTGTCCAGGTGAGAAAGTTTCTGTGAAACCTATGTCTTCTCTTCTCGTGAACCCATTCGCCACCAGCCTAGCCTTGTTCCAGACTTCATCTCTTGGAGGGCACCCTTCTTTGATCTTGTAAGTGCACTTACATTCCACATCTTTCTGATTTCCTGGAATTTTCACCAATTCCCAGAAGTTGTTCTTCCTCAAAGAATCCATTTCTTCCTCCATAGCTAGCTGCCACTTTGACGAATCCTTACACTCCATGGCATCCGTGTAAGTTTCTGGTTCAGCCATCCCTCCTTCTATCCAAGGAGTTGCTGCATCTGCAGCATTTGCAAACCCATATCTCAAGGGTGGTCTAACCACTCTTCTTTCCCGGTCTCTTATGAGCTGGTAGTCCTTCTAACTTGCTGTAGCATCCTCTTCTTGTTCAACCTCTTCTTGAGTTTCTTGAGCTTGGCAATCATCTGAGGGCTCTACCTGGTCCGAACCCTCTTGCCTCCTTTGCTCTACCTGAACAGAATCTCCCTTGATGCTATGCTCAACAAGAACCAAACTGGTTTGCTCACTAGCCCCTGCAGGGTTAGTAATCTCCAAGTAGGGAAATAACAATTCATTAAAAATAACATCCCTACTTATTATGAGTTTCAATCCTTCTTTTTCTAAGGACCACAACCTGTACCCCTTAGCCCCTTCCCCATATCCTAGAAACACATATTTTCTAGATCCTGGGCTAAGCTTATCCTCCTTTTGGAGTGCATACGCAGCACACCCAAAAGTCCTAAGGTTGTCCAACTCAGGGGGTTTTCCACTCCACATCTCCATGGGAGTCTTTTGGAACACAATCCTAGAGGGTGATCTATTAATCAAATATGCAGCTGTAGCTACAGCTTCTCCCCAAAAATATTTTGGTAACCCGGATCCATCTAACATGCATCTAACCTTTTCCATAAGGGTCTTATTCATCAACTCAGCAACTCCATTTTACTGAGGAGTTTCCACAACCGTCCTATGTCTTAGAATGCCATTTAACCTACATAATTGATCAAGTTCTTGGTTAAAAATTTCTAAGCCATTATCGGTTCTTATCCCCTTAACTACTCTACTCATTTGAGTCTCAACCAGCCCTTTCCACACCACTAATTTATTCAAGGCATCTAATTTATTCTTAACCAAATAAACCCATACTTTTTTTGAATAATCATCAATTAAAGACAAAAAGTAAATGTTTCCTCCCTGTGTTGGTGTCCTTGCTAGTCCCCAAAGGTCTGCATGAATGTAGTCAAGAATGCCCTTAGACTTGTGCACTCCGGTGTTGAAGCTGACCCGATGTTGCTGCCCAAAAACACAGCTCTTACAGAAATCCAGTTCTTCTACTTTGTCACCACCAAGTAGACCTTCCTTGCTAAGCACTTGCAGGCCCTTTTCGCTCATGTGTCCCAAGCGAGTGTGCCAAAGGGCTGCCTTGTCCAGCTCAGCCATCAAGCTTGCTGCTTGATCATTGGTTTCTGTTTCTCTGATCATCTCATAGAGTCCATCGTTTCTTGCTGCCTTGATCACTACCAAAGATCCCTTGGCCACCTTGATCTTTCCTCCCTCGATCTTGCATGTATAGCCCATGGAATCCAGCTGCCCCAATGAGATCAAGTTCCTCTTCAAATCTGGAACATACCTCACATTTTCCAGCAGTCTTGTGACTCCATCAAACATCCTCAATTGGATATCTTCAATCCCTCTCACTTGGCAAGAATTATCATTCCCCAAGAAAACCCTTCCATCATTGATCTTCTTGAAATTCTTGAACCATTCTTTGTGAGGGCTCATATGATGAGTGCACCCAGTATCCAAGATCCATTTCCCGCTGCCTTCTTGCCCCTTGCTCACACTTGAGCACACAACAAGAACATCGTCATCTTGCTGTTCTGTTTTGGCAACCGAAGCCTCTCCATTCCTGGTATGGCTTCCTCCTCTATCCCTTGTCATCTTTCTTGACATGACCCTCCTTATGGCAGTAGTAGCAGCTCTTCCCTCCAAATCTCAGTTTGGAATGCATTCTCCCATAGCTTTCTCCTCTACCTCTGTCCCGGTAGTAGCCATGCATGCTGCTGTGCACTCTCACATGGCTCTCACCTCTACCTTTGTCCCGGTAGTAGCCATGCATGCTGCTGTGCACTCTCCCATGGCTCTCTCCTCTACCTCTGTCCCGGTAGTAGCCATGGTTGCTGCCATACCAAGTTGCTGGCCTTCTTTTAAAGAACAGCCCTTTACCACTTGATGCACTCCTTTTCTTGGCATCAAGATTATCTTGCAACTCTTTCTTAGGATCAAATTTAAAAGCAAAGATTCGTTTCTGAAGATACCTCTTATGTGGGACAGTCTTGGCAAGAAACAATTCATCTAGTTTCTTCCATAATGCAGCTGGATCTTCTGAGTCTCCGCACTCCCTTGTGACATTATCCGACATGTGCAAGAAAATGGTGCTGTAAGCCATCTTCTTCATCTCAGTCCACTGGTCCTCCGTGACACTTGCTGGAAAAGCATCATCTTCTCGAATAGCCAAGTCCACTTTTTGTTGCACAAGAACCTCCTTGATCTTCCGCTTCCATAGGGAAAAATCTCCCTTTCCATCAAACTTCTTAATACCGAAATTTGAACCCATCTTGCGGAGATGATCCCTTGTCTTATACAGTACCCACAAATGCTTTCTTCAACCTCAAGAACACAGATCGAAGATAGATCTTAACCGTTCTTGAATCACTTTCAAGAACACGACCAGATCTTGATCTTTACACCGTTCTTGAATCACCCAAGAAGTTTGATCTTTGATTCTTGGTGTCTTGGCTCCGTGCCTTCTACTTCTTGTTTCGATAACCAGCTGTTGTGCTCTGATACCACTGTTGGAAATCATCTTGACAATATACCCAGGTGGTGATCTTCCAAACACCCAAGTCTTAAATGACTTGTAGAAAGAATTTCAGCAATCGAACACAAGAACAGAAAATCAAATAAAGAAAGAAGACAAGTAATTTGTTGTCGAGGCTCGGCAATGTGCCTATGTCCCCGTGAGTTCCTCCGAAGTCTCTGGACTATCTCAATGGTTCTTACAAAGTTACAGCAATCCCCTTCAAGAATCCAAGTTCTTGAAGAACCAAGAAGAGAACGAGAAAGTGATAGACCTATTACAATGCTTTCTATCAATTCTCTACTAACCTCTCTTCTTTACAACCAGCCTCACTACAAGAGTCCCTCTTGTGTTTATGTCTCTCACACAATTCTCTCTTGTGTTTACAATGATCTCACAATGTCACAACCTGTGTGGTTCTCTCACGCATCTTTTCCACCACTTGAAATGAGGCTAAGAAACCATTTTTATAGCCTCTTAATTCTTGGACAATCTTGTGAATCATTCTTGACCCTTTGATCATGTTCTTCCTTTAATCTCAGCCCTTCATCACTCTCCAAGTGATGCTGTGCGTTTTGGTGTGGTGCTGTGTGCTGCGGCGTGACCTGATGCTGCAGCCTCCTGATGCTATGCGCACACCTCCTGCCTGTGGGCAGAAACTTCCATAGCAGTGTGCCTGACCTTACCACGCTCAAAACTTTAGCACACACTTGTGTGCAACCTTTTAACTTGCTAAAATTTCATACTCCACCTTTGATTTGGACTTTAACCAACTTTAGACCATGTTTGGATATGTTTGAAACTTAGACAAATAACAACAAATTCTTCACCCACTCAGCCTCTTTACCCACTGCTGCTAAAACCACAAATTCAGATGCCATGGTAGAATCAGTGAAACAGGTTTACTTCTTGGAAGCCCAAGATACCATACCCCCACCAAGAGTGAATATCCAACAACTTGTAGATGAGTGTCCTCCTCTTAATTTGTTACCCAACTAGCATCAGTGTATCATTCTAAAACGGTTGGATACCCTTTATAACTTATTCCATAATTCATGGTAATTTTCATATATCTAAATACTTTATGTACATCCTCCTAATGTTCATTGCAAGGACAACTAGTAAACCTACTTAGCTTTCCTACAATAAAAGATATATCAAGCCTTATATTAGTCATGGCATACATTAAAAAAAAAAAAAAATTATCTAGCATACTCTAGTCATGCAATTTCTCTACCAACATTCTTAAATAATTTGATACTACTATCAAATAGTGTGCTTATAGGTGTGCTATTCAAGCGACTAAATTTATTTATAATTTTCTTAATATAATGAGATTGTGTCAATATTAGGCTATCACTATCTCTTATGATTTTGATACCTAATATTACATCAGCAACACCCATATCTTTCATGTCAAAATTATCAGACAAAACTTTCTTGATATTTTTAACTTATTCTAAGTCAGTACCAAATATCAACATGTCATCAACATATAGACATGTGATGATACCTTTACCAATAATGAACCTACAGTACACACACTTATCAGATTCATTAATTTTGAAACCATTGTATAGAATTACTTGATCAAAATTATCATGCCATTTTTTTGGGGCTTATTTAAGTTTATATAGAGATTTAACTAACTTGCATATTTTATGCTCTTATCCCTTAACTACAAAACCTTCAGGTTGATTCATATACACTTCTTCTTCTAATTCACCATTCAAAAATGTTGTCTTGACATCCATTTGATGAATTTCAAGTTTGTATGTGGAAGCTAAAGCAATAAGTAATCTAATTGTGGTTTATCCTTGCAACTAGTGCATAGGTGTCAAAATAATCAACACCTTCCTTTTGTGTAAATCCCTTAGCCACTAACCTTTCCTTGAATTTATCAACTATTATATCTACTCATAATTTCTTTTTGAAAATCAAATTGCATCCAATGGATTTGGAACCAAGTGGAAGGTCCACTAATTTCCAAGTTTTGTTCCTCATTATGGAGTCTATTTCATCATTTATAGCCTCCTTCCAAAATGCAACATCTTGAGACTTTACAGGCTCTTTATAGGTTTATAGATCAGAGTCAATATTCAAGACAAGTGGAATTGAATTACTTATTGAGTTTCTAGTTCTTTTTATCAAATATATATAGAAATCTGGTCCATAAGTCTTAGGAGTTTTAACTCTTTTTCTCATTCTAAGTTCTACTTCATTTTTGTCTACTTCCTTCCTTGAACTTTGTTCTAGTTTATTATTGTCCGAACAGTCTTAGGAAGTGACTTGAACCTATTTTCATCAAAAATAACATCTCTAGATTCAATGATGGAATTTATTGAGTAATAACTATTTGGCTCCACCACCATGAATCTATAGGCCTTACTATGAAGTGCATATCCAAGGAATATACATTTTATTCATCATTCGCCTAAGTTCTTCCTTTTTGGTTTAAGAACTCTAACTATAGCTCTACAACGCCACACCTTAAGGTAGTTTAGATTAGGCTTCATATTCTTCCATGACTTATAAGGTGTTACTTTATCTCTTTTTGTAGGGACTCTATTTAGAATGTGATAAGATGTTAAAAGAATTTCATCCCCAAAACCCATGTCCTAGACTAGAGTTGGAAAGCATGACATTAATTATCTCTTTTAAAGTTCCATTTTTCCTCTCTGTTACACCATTTTTCGATGGTGTATAAGGGGCAGTAACTTCATTAATTATACCATATAATTCAAAATATGAAGGATCATAATACTCACATCCCCGATCAGTTCTAAGACATTTAATTCTATTATCACACTGAAGTTCTACTTCATTTTTAAACACAAAAAAATTATGTATAACCTCATCTTTAGTATTCAATAAATAAATATAACGTTATCTTGTAAAATCATTTATGAAAGTCACAAAATATTTCTTTCCTCCTAAAGATGGTGTAGGATGCATATCACATAAATCACAATGTATTAATTCTAAAAAAACTTAACTTCTTTGAACACATGGAAATGGTTTTCAAGTGATTTTAGTAAGCATACAAGTTCTACAATTTTTCATACTTATATCAATCTTTTAAAGGAATTCTAACTTTACCATGCCAACCATTTGTCTAGCATTAACATGTCTTAAACAATTATGCCAAAATAAAGAATAACTTTCAACAATATAAGAAAAAATCATATTTTTATTATTAATATTAAGGTTCAACATTCCCTCATGCATGTATCCCTTCCTAACAAACACACTGCCTTTGGATAATACAAACTTATCAGCCTTAAATACAAGTTTGAACCCATTTTTTTTCAAGAGGCTACCAGACACTAAGTTCTTCCTAATTCTAAGAACATGGTAGACATCAGTGAAGGTAAGGGCATTTCCAGAAGTGGACTCAAGTTGCACCTTTCCCTTGCCAATCACTAGAATAGTAGCAAAATTTCTCATGTATAGGAAAGTTCCTTCAATCACTGATTCATAGGTCTTGAAGAATTTATTTTCCTTGAACATATGCCTTATAGCACCAGAGTCGATCCGCCAAGCCTTATTGTCCTCAAGAATATTTGTTTCAGAAAACACAACCATAAAGTCTTATGGTGCTTTTCTCTTTTTCTTTAGCAACCGCTAATCTTTCTTAAAATGCCCTAATTTCCCACAATTAAAGCAAGATCCCTTAGTCTTTTTATTTTTGGAAGACTTTGTAGATTGGTTCTTTCTCTTGTGAGATTCCTATTAGTTCTTTTTTGAAGTCTCTTATTCCTCTATCGTATTAATCTTGGAGAGGGCTTCTTCTTTGCCTTCTTTTTATAAGTCCTCCTCAATACAGAGATGGTTACTTAACTCCTCAAGATTCAGGTGTTATTTTTGGTGCTTCAGACGATTCCTGAAATTTTTCCAAAGTGGAGGCAGTTTGTCTATAATGGTTGTGATCATTATGCTCTCATTCATTTTCAAATTGTATTGAGAGAATTGATCTAGTATAGTTTTTATTTCACTAAACTGATCCATAACAGAATAAGTATCAATCATTTTATAAGAATTAAACTTCATAATTATAAAGCACTTACTTGTCGTGTCCTCCTACATATACCTTGCCTGTATTAAGTCCCACAATTCTTTTATCATCTTAACATTGTGGTAGGTATTGAACAAGTTATTGGACATTGCATTCAGGATGTGACCTTTACAGAGGTTATATCTTGATCCCATTTCTGCCTGTCTCAAGTTTGGGCAAGTCGTTCATCTCCTGCAGGTTCAGTCTTGGGTGTAGTAATAACATAATACACACATAATGATGTAAAGAGGAAGAATGTCTTCTTCTATCAAAAACAAAAATTTCCTACATCAAATCACTCTAAGTTATTAAAGTCGAGTGCCATATCTCTTAAAGAACTCAAAGGAGTAACCATTTTGATAAACAAAGAGAAGGAATTAAACCTTAAGATTGTTTAGTAATTTTTTTGAGGGCTTGTTTTTCAAAATTACTAAGATAGAGAGATCTATAGCTTTAAGGCATGACCAAGTCGCTTTCCGTAAGGTTTAATTTGCCCTTCACCAGTGCAAAAAGGTTTTTGACGAATTTCCTCTAAGATATAATGAAGCTTTATTGTTGTTCTTTACTTTGTACTTATGCAACCCACAACAGTTTCTATGAGTTTATGTATGTATATAAACCAATGTTTAGAAGTTTTCAAGATTTCTAAGTACTGTAAGATCAGATTCTAGAGAAAAGAGAAGAAGATAATGGAGAATTCAAATTCTAACCATAAGTTAATCAGTGTCTTTTCACAAGAGACACTTAGCTTCACTACTCAACTGTCATAACTGAGTGTGTTTTCACAAGAGACAATTTATTTCACCTTTAACAGTCATTTTAACATTCAGATGATTTGAATTTCCCTTTAAGAAAATTGACTATGTCTTTTTGACAGTCGATTGTCATTCAAAATTTGCCTTTTAACAATCAGGCATTGGGCTGACAGTTGACTGTCTATTTTGACAGTCGACAATCAAAACTGTTTGTCCCTTTTTGGAACAAAGACAGACGGCTGTCTATTTTGATAGTTGACTGTCGAAACTTCATGCCCAATTTCATAGTCAACTGTCCTATTAAACAGTCGACTATCTTCTGAACTATAACTGAATTTTCTTTCCTTTCCTTTTTCTCTTTTCTTTTGATTTTCTAAATCATCTCAAGAAAAAAATCAATTATTATTTTAAAAATCATCAACATGAGCTTAATTATTGTAGTAAATAGTTTTGTATCCGAGATTGGTACATTTAATTGCGTTATGTGTATTATGTAGTAATAATTTATTTTTTAGTTAAACTAATCAAACATTCAAAATATGGAAATTTAAAATTTGAAATTTAAATTAATGTTATAAACACAAAATGCAAAACTTTGAAAATCACAAAAAATTGATAGTAACTAATCCATGACAAGTTTAAAACGTATTAATCTCAAGACAATTATTAAAAAAGTTTCTGATCGCATGGTAAAATTAATTTATGCTTGGTTATCTTCAACTTTTCAGGCGGAGTACTGTTTCTTGCAGAAGAAATCATTTTAAATGTATTAACAATTCTTTTTTTCTCAAGTATTTGGGAACAACCAAACAGAGAAGTAATTATTTAACTTGCAGGTCAAAGCTAGACACTCAACTTACAATTTAGTTTCGTTAGGATTTGCAAAATTGGAGGCCAGAATTCTTAAGCCTAGCTCTTTGTTTTTCTAATATAAGTTTTATCTAATTATGTGTGTCAGTGCGTATGAAAATAAATTGTTATTGATAAACTAGACTTCTAAGAATGTTAAAGGATTGGTGTATACACGTGTATTTAGAAAATGGTGGAATACTTGAGTTCACTTCTAAAATAATTTCCCTTTAACCTCAAAAAGTTAAATACTCAATCTCCCAATTTAAAATTTTCATGTAGATGGCATTCTACTTGGCTAGTAAATTTATTGATTAATATATTATTGTGTTGTCCTTAGCAATACATGTATATCGTTTAGTTTGTAACTTAATATATATATATATATATATATATATATATATATATATATATATGGGGTAGCTTGATCTGGGGCTATACAGTTTTTAGGTAGCTATGTGAGACAATGCATTCATTTTGTGGAGCTATTAGTCCTAAAGAGAAAATTCTTAATGCTATGGCTCATGTCCTTTTTTTTTATTTATCTTGTCCATGACATATAGAAAAACATATTTTATGTGGTGAACCACGATCCTCTCAATTTAAAATTAAAATTGAGGTCAAGTTTACGGTGAAATTGAATGTCACCATGACAAATTTAAATATTCTCAATTTGATGATGTGAGCATTCAATCTCCCATAAACTTGACTCCATTTCAATTTTTAAATGGAGAGAATCATAATTTTTTATATGATTAATGTTATAACTATTTATCTAAGTATATCATTCCTTATGTTCACGTTGCTTTATTCCTTGTTAAATAGGTTATATTTGTTATCTCATTGTATATGTTTCAATGATAATTATAGTCAATTAAGGCTAAGAATTTTAGTGACATATACAAAAAAATATTTTGGTATAATTAAAGGTCAAAGATAAAACTTTGAAAAGCAATATGACAAAAACTAACTTTAAGAACAAATGCCAAGAATATAACTCAATATACCAAGATAAGAGAACGAACGCGAAACATTAATACAGTATTTGCTTTTTTGCTTCACCTGATCACTTCACACAAAAATAAAACATAAGGTTGTTCACTTTGTAGTTTAATCTACATAGAACTGATATGCTTATTTTGATGAATATATTTGTTTAATTAAAAACGCTGCAAAAAATCTAGGATACTTTTAAAATAGTAAAATATAAGAAAGCAATATAAGAGAAAGAAGACTAACATATAAATCAGAATTTCTTTTGTTGCAACAATAGTAATTGAACCACAAAAAAAAAAGATCAAATTTCAATAAAAAACCATAAAACATATGCATAATTTTTTTGCTTGTGTTAAATCCTGAATGAAGAGGAAATTTCTTACATGCGATTAAGTCTTCACTTAGAAAAAAATTCTTAAAGTGTAAACCTATAAATTAAAAAAAAAAGTACTTATATTATGAATGGTTTTCTGTTCAGTTGTCATCATAACCTATTATGGAAAGATTGTATTTTGCACTCAATGAATTAATTTCAGTTGTAGAAAAAACGCAACCACAGAGCAATCAATAAATGGTTTACGAGCATGATTTCAGCAATATTGTAAAGGCGGTTATATGATGAGCATGATTTTTGCATAGTATACAAAATATGTGTATGATTGGTTGAATAAAAAATAAATTATTTTCAAATCGGTGGCGATATTACCATAGCACTAATTGTTAAGGTCAAAACAAATTTATTTAATTGAAAAAATTACCAAATATTTAGTAGAATAAAAAGCATATATTTTGATGAAAATATTTTTTTTTTCTCCTCCTTTCCTTTCTGGAAAAATCCCTCTCTCTAATAAAATATATCAATTAAACGTCACTTCATAAAACATAAACAAAAAGGAAAAAATCGAAAATAATAACCAAATTTAACTTGAAAAAAACAACATATTAAAGAAGATATGATCTTTCCATACAAAATATCGAATTTGTTAACTATATATGGTTATATATTTGAAAAATAAATTAAAAAAATTCAATGGATATGTAGCTAGAATTGAAATTGATCCCTAATCCCACTAAAACTATGTTTGTAACGTAGAGCAAGTTTTGTTTGATTGAGGCCATGGTAGAAAAGAGTCACGTTGTCGTAGTTGAAAGATATAACATAGTTGCAAATCATATCAACAATTAAATCAAGAAGAGAATGAGTTTTAAGGGTGATCAAAAACTTATTGTTTTATTGCAACAATTGAAATGAATTTTAGTTTTTTTATTAGGAGTTGAAATGAATTCTATGTTGCAATGTGATAAATATTTTATAAAAAAGATGTCTTTTATTATACTAAACACTAGGATAATTTTGTTAATTAAATAAATTTTCTCTGACCTTAATAATTTGTGCTCTAGTAATATCATCACCCTTTTTCATATTTATTTTTTCTTCTCTTCACAATTTTATGACAAAAGTTTCTTTTGGCCATTATGTCTTCTGTGTGGATTTTGTGTAGGGTCAATATCACCATATACCCTTACATTTTGCCTTCTGCTTCAATGTCCCCTTTACAATTTAAAAACGATCAATTTGCCCCTTACATTTTAGGTATGTGTTCAATAAACCCTTCTAGTGATAATTTTGATGAAATTAATATCAACATACACAAAAATCTTGACCAAAGTTGATACCGACAGACAAAAAAATCTTGATGGAATTTTTTTCCTTGGTTTAATAGTTAAAATTTTTGTGTGCTTTGAAATCAACTTTGCCAGAATTATCACTAGAAGGGTTTATTGGATACATATCTAAAATACAAGGGGGACATTAAAACACAGAGCTAAATGTAAGGGTGTTTGGTTATAATAACCCGTTTGTGTAAGATATGATTGGTTGAAATCAATAATAAATGTAATTGATCGATAATATTATTTTGATCATTATGTCTTTATGTATGATTTCAGTTGATTGTATTTTGTAATCAATGAACTAATTTCAGTTATAGAAAAAATGCAGCCATAGAGCAATCAATATATTGCCTAATGAGTACGATTTCGGTTAAAGGTGGCAAAATTTGACCCAACTCGAAAACCCGATCTGATTAACTCGAAACCCAACCTGTCCAAAAGCCGAAAACATATTAAAATAAATTGACCCGAACTCAAGACACCTGAAACCTGAAATGACCCATGCCCAAAATTACCTAAAACCTGAAACAACCCGAACTCGAAATGACCAGGGCCAAAAAAGACTCGAAACTCAAAATAACTCGAACCCAACCGACCTGAAACCTAAGAGAACCCAAACTCGAACCCGATTTGACCCGAAACCTAAGAGAACCCAAACTCGAACCCGATTTGACCCGAAACAACCCAACTCGAGACACCTAAAACCGATGGTAAAGTATAAATTTTTATCTCATTATCTCATGCATAGTCATAATTATAAATAAAATGGAGGTAAATGCTTTAAACTAGTGGTTATAAAGTAGGAATGGAGTAGCAGCAACTGATAGAAATTGGGTTTAAACACTTATAGGGTTTCAAATGGGTTATGATTTAGGGTAAACAGGTCGAGCCCGACCCGAATGATATGTTCTTTGGTTCGGATACCCATTTCTTATACCGATCCGAATGGAGTTTATTTTTTGGTACTTTATTTTTTTAAGAGATGGCTTTGTCTACTTTTTAATATCACATTTTAATACAAATTATTATAATTTAATTGTACAATCTAAAGATTGATTAATAATCTAAAAAATGAATCAAATGAGATTAAAGTCAATTAATCCCTAAAAGTCTAAAACTCTAAACCCTATATCTTAAACCCTAAACCTTAAAATGAAGACGATAATTTCAATAGTACACATAAATAATTTAACTTTAAAATTTAAAATATTTTACTTTTTGTTATAGTTTATGGTAAAATATGCATGATCACATAAATTTTGTATTTTGAAAATATTATTAAATTATTATAGATATTATAGATTAATCGTGTACCCACGCAATGCACATGGTTATTTTAAAAAATTATTTGGTTACAAAAATTTCAAGAGCTAATAACGTATTAGAAAAATGTGAGAATCATCATTTAAATTGGTTAATTTTATACCAATATATTATTTTGATTTTAATCTTTAATCTCATGTTCAAAAGTTTGAACATCTCATATTTCAAAAAAAAATATAATTAATTTTTTATATTATTTAAATCATAAGTAAATATTCATTCACTTATGTATATAATTGAAATTTTGATTTTTTTTATTGGATTATCATATAATTTTTTAAATCTTTTGCTCTTTATATGCATTGATATTTCTATACCTTAGTTTTATATTCACATGGTTAATTTCATTTGATATATGTAAATATGCATTCTCAAGTAATTAATTGGATATTAAAGATCGTTTCAATTGAATATATATATTCATAATTTTATTTCTTATGAAATTTTACTTTTTAAAACAAGATTAACTTGATTAGGTTCTTTATGTTAGGCTTTATAATTCTGGGCTTTTATAAGGATTATAATTTGGGCTTTGTATCCCAAATATTTATAAAACCAAAACTGTGTAGTTTTGTTTGATTAAAAAAATAAAACACATGTCAAAATAACATGCCTCATAAAAAAGAATCTTTTGAAATAGTATATATAAGCACTCTCAATAGTGAGAGACTCAAGAGGCTCTCATTCAATATTTTTTTAAAAGAAAAATTATGTGTGTGCCATCTCTCTCCTGTTTTCCTACATTTGCTTTACAAATTAGTTACCTTATCACGACCTAAACTTATATTTTAAAATATTATGTTATTAACAAAGAGAAAAAAAAAACTAAGAACAAAGTTTCTCTACATTTATTATTGGTAGCATGAACTTAATTAGTAATTACATTGAAAATTAAAAAAGATAAAAATAAGTTAATTGAAGAAACTAAAAAGAGAAATTTGGTTTGTGTTTTCTGACCACATAATATTATCGTAGTAAAAATTCATATTTATAGGGTTTTTACAGAAGAGTGTCCTAATGGGACTATGGTACATCAGAGTGTTCTAGTAGGACTACGGTTTCTTATATACAATAGACTAGAATTTTCTAATATTATTTACATTAGGAATATATACATTTACACACCTCTGCAATCCGAATGGGGTGAAACCACAGAGAGATTGCTTTTATGTTGAAGGAACCGAGGTGATGACAATCCTTTGGTGAAGATATTTACAAGTTGTTCATTAGTAGGAATATACCGAATTTGGACATCGCCTTGGGCTACTTTTTCGCGAACAAAGTAAAAATTTATCTCAATATACTTGGTACAAGCATGAAAAACTGGATTAGCAGCAAGATAAGTGGCACCAATGTTATCACAATACACTCGAACTGGCCGAGTTAAGAACATGTGTAAGTCATAGAGAAGCTGACAAATCTAGTAGGTCTCAGCTACAGCATAGGCAAGGGATTGATATTCAGATTCAGTACTTGAATGAGATACAGCGGGTTATTTCTTTGCTTTCCAAGAAATAAGATTGGGTCCAAGGAAAATAGAATAACCTGTGGTGGACTGATAATTATCAGGGCAGCCGACCCATTCAGCATCTGCATATCATGAAAGAGAAAAGTCCTTTGCAAAAGCAATAAGTAACCCATGATTAGTAGTACCACATAAATAGCAAAAAATGCGTTTAACAAGCTGAAAATGAGCCATGCGAGGAGCATGCAAAAACTGACTAGCTAGATTAACACCATAGGCAATATCCGGTTAAGTCATGGTTAAGTTTTGAAGACCTCCAACCATACTCCTAAATTCATAGGGATCTTCTAGTAGTTCACCCTCATGTTATGAAGGTGCAGTTTGGGAAGTTTGAGGAGTTTTAACTGGTTTGGTCGAAGACATAGAAAATTTAATTAAAAGGTCTTTGGTGTATTTAGTTTGAGAGAGAAACAAACCAATGGGACGACGAATAACTTCAATGTCAAGGAAATAATGAAGATCACCAAGATCCTTCATTGAAAATTGGTTGGATAAGTATGAATAAAATGGAAAAGAAGAAAAGAATTATTACTGGTGAGAATAATGTCATCAACATACAGTTGTAAGATAAGAAGACAATGAGATGATGCAAGAACAAACATTGAAGTGTATGTCCGACTATAAGAAAAACCAAGAAAAAGAAGGAAAGAACTGAAGTGGTGAAACCAAGCCCGAGGAGCCTGTTTTAGACCATAAATGGCTTTGTGTAATTTACAAACATGAGTGGGATGAAGGGTATCAACAAAACCAAGAGGTTATTTCATGTACACCACTTCATTAAGATAACCATGAAAAAAGGTATTCTTAACATCGAGTTATCTAGTCACCCATGAATGAGAAACGACTAAGGATAAAACAGTGTTTATAGTAGTAGGTTTAACAACAGGACTAAAGGTTTCACGATGGCCAATACCTGGTTGTTAATGAAATCCTTGAGCGACCAACCTCGCTTTGTAGCACTCCATAGACCCATCAGTCCGATATTTAATCTTGTAAATCCACTTACATGCAACTAAATTTTTCATTGGATCATGTGGAACCAGATCCCAAGTATGATTAGTTAAAAGAGCATTAAATTCATCAAACATAGCGAACCTCCACTCGGGATCTTTATTTGCTTGAGAAAAAAAAGTTGCTTTTAGGTTACTAGATAGTAGTGGAAATAGAGAGAAATTGTTTGGGTTAGCGAATTCTAGTTTTAGAACGAGTGATCATGGGGTGACAAGGGGTAAGGAGTGATGGTGGAGGAAAAGTAGAGGTAGAAGGAACGTCTGGTTTTGGAGAGGGAAGGAAAATTGGATTAGAAGAAGATGAGACTAGTGTGGAGGAGATAGGTAAATGAGGAGACATTAGTTAGGTCGATTGAGTTACTAGAGAGGAAATTTGGGGCATAGAGGTAGAGGCCGATGTTGGGGGTAGCAAGACAATGGGAACCAGTGGTAGAGAAAGAAGGCTAAGAAGAGGGAGGCTAGGAACAAGAGTGATTTGAGACACAAGTCGGGGTAAAGGTTCGGCTTTTTTACAAGTGGAGAAATGGGAGAGTGATTAAGTGGAGGGGAGGGGGTGGGTGCAACAAGAGTAGGATAAGGAAAAGAGAGTTCATGGAAGACAACATGACGACTAGTATAGACACGGCCAGTGGTGGGATCTAGACACCTATATCCTTTATAATTTTGAGCATAACCTAGGACTATACATTGTTTGGATCGAGGTGCGAGCTTGTGGGAAGCATTGGTACTAAGATTAGGCTAGCAAGCACACCCGAAGACACAAAAAAATGAGTAATCAGGAATTTTAGAAATCAATTTTTTATAAGGAGCTTGATTTTGCAAAACAGGAGTAGGGAGACGATTTATGATGTAAAGTGCAGTGTATGTAGCATTAATCTAAAAAGACTCAGGAAAAGATGAGTGAATTAAGATAGTGCCGCCGTTTCACTAATGTGTATGTTTACGCTCAGCGACTCCATTTTGTTAAGTGGTGTCCAAGCAAGACATGCGAAAAGCAGTACCATATTGAGCAAAAAAATGTTTGATCAAATTCTTTACCACCATCACTTTGAAAAAAAATTATTTTTGTAGAAAACTAATTTTCAACAAAAGCTTTAAAGGTATAGAAATATTGAAAAACTTCAGATTTTTTACTCATAGGAAAAATCCAAGAATAATAAGAAAAATCATCCACAAAAATAACATAATATCGATAACCCAAATTTGACAAAATAGGAGATTGTCAAACATCATAATGTATTAAAGCTAAAGGTTGGGCAGTACAATGCTTAACAAAATCCAAGGGTAAATGTTTAGACTTGCCTAATTAACACTCCAAACAAAAACCAGAATATTTAGAAGACAAAGAAATATTCTTGCAAGTTTGTAAAAAAGAAAAAACCTGATGACCTAAATGGCTTAGCCGATGATGCCAAACATCACCAGAAACTTGACAAAAGATAAGTTCCAGAGGAAAGAGTGATCGAATCAGGAGGAAGAGGGTAGAGATCACCATCATTAGAGGAACTGAGAAGAGTTATCCCCGTACTTTTATCTTAATAACAACATGAGAGACATCAAAGTTAGCATAACAGTTGTTATCAGAACATAAACATTTAACAGATAGTAAATTGTGAGATAATTATGGGACATGCAAGACATTTTTAAGGTGAAGTGGTTTAGTAGAGGTGCGTAAGAAGGTAGAACCAACATTATTAATATCAAACAATTGTCCATTACTAACCAAAATTTTAGTTTTGCTAAGGTTAGTGAGGATACCTCATTGAGGAGTCATGTGAGCTGAGACGCCCATATCAGGGTACTATTGAGCGACATTGTACTCAAAAAGTGACATTTTGGTAAATGATTTAAGCAGTTCGTGAGAGACAACAGAGTGATTGAACCGATGAGGACAATTTAAGGCAAAATGACTTGTGATGTGACAAATTTGACATGATGTGGAGAAGGTGATAGGATGCAGTCCTAATAAACCTTCACGACTGTAAGAGGAAGTACCAGGAAATTGATTAAATGTAGGAGAAAAATGAAAGGACTGAATAATACTTGAACCATACTAAGAGGAGGCACCACAACCTGTATTATGGCCACGACCCTGACCATGGCCTAGATAGCCTGAACGGCCCCTGTCACGACCGCGAGAAGCTCCATATGTGGTGGTGGCAAGGGTTGTAGGAGGGTCAAAAAATTGGGAAGTAACCCGAAGATACTTTAGGAATTGTCCTTATAGGAGCAGCTTGGTATGCAAACCGTCAGAGGTAAGGGTGATGTTGGTGTTGGTGACCGTAGTGATGAAGCTTTCGTACTCGGTAGGCAGACCTTCTAATGCGTAGGAGATGAGGTCTTTGGTGAAGAGGGGTGATTGGATGGCAGCAAGAGCATTAGCTATGGCTTTGAGATCCTAGAGATATTATTCCATAGACTTGCCATCTTGCTGCCATTGGATTAATCAAGATAATTTTGTTCTAACGCTAGCCAGACATCTTGAGAGGTACGCATATCATAGACATCTTGGAGGATATCCGAAGTAAGGGTAGCACTAATCCAGGAACAAAGACACTGGTCTATAGGCATCCAAGTTTGAAAAGTAAGGTTAAGAATGGTGGTGCCATTATTGGAGAAATAATATTGTGGGGGACAGGAAATGGTACCATCAACATAACCAATCAAATCATAGCTTATAAGAACTGGAAGAAATTGGGAGCACCAAAGGGTATAATTTTTTTATCAAATTTAATACTAACTAAGTGTATAATGCTAGGAGCAGAGAAAACTGGGAGATTAGGGAAAATAGACGGAGTGAAGGTGTTGATAGTGGAGGTTACAATCTGATTATGAGAAGAAGAACCGGGAGTGAGAGGTGGGTTTGGGGCAGTGACTATAATAGGAGAAGGGTAATTAGCGAGTGAGATAGAATAAGGAAAATTAGGTTGAGAAAGTGCAGCTAGGGGAGAGTTGGGAGTGGGACCAGGGGCGATGGTGGCGTTAGGAGAAGGAAAGTGAGTGTAAGAAGAAAAAAAAAAAAAAAAAACAGGTATGATTGGTTGGCTATGGGACCAGGGTAGTTGTGGGCATAATGGGAGGGGATGATATAGTGTGCGGTGAATGGTGGGCCATGCGGAGTAACAATGGTTATTAAGCCAGAGCTTATTACATGAGTTTTCTGTTATTATTTTTTCTAATATAGAAACCATTTTGTTAGTTTTTTATTGTTAGTATTTGTCTAAGGTTTAAACATGGTTAAGATTTAAACATGTTTGGAAGAGGTCAAGCATGAAGTCCTTGAAACTTTAGCACACTAAGAGAGTGTGCCTCAGCATGCAAGCAACAAAGAAGGTCCAGCAAATGAGTGTGTGCACCAGGTCAGGCGACGGCCCTCCCTAGTCTAGGCCACGGTGCCCAGAAGGTGGAAAGCTGGAGGAAAGCCAAGGCCGGGGCACCCCCTCCCTAAGGCCGCGGCGCCCAGAACCTTGCTGAAGAGGTGTTCTACCGCAGCGCACCCTATTTCAGGCCGCACCTTCAAGCACACATGGTTTAGCCTTTAGTTGGGTTCATGAGGGGTGTTCAAAATGCACAGCTTAACTTAGGATTGATCAAAGGCCATGTTTGATTGGTCATCAAGATCTAAGTGTGGAGGATGACACTCAAGATTGGTCAAGAAGTTGGTGCACTATATAAAGGGTCATCTAGCCTCAATGTAACATGATGCAATAGAACTTGTGAGATATGTGATGTGAATGAGTGGTGTGTGAGAGTGCAAAGACACTAAACACAGGAGAGACTCATTGTAGAGAGGCTGGTTGTATAGGAAGAGAGAGTAGCATAGATTAGATAGAGGGCTTTATAATAGTTCTTATCTTTTCATCTTCTCTTCTTGTTCCTTCAAGAACTTGTGGATTCTTAAAGAGGTGTTGCTGGATTGTAAAGAACTCATTGGTTTAGTGTAGAGAGTTCGAAGGAACTCACGAGGACGTAGGCATATTGCCGAACCTCGATAACAAATCACTTGTCTTCTTTCTTTCTTTCTTTGCTTCGTTTGCTGTTTCTTTTCTTTGCAAGTCATTCTAGACTCGGGTGTTTGGAAGACCATCACCTGGGCATCATTGAGGGTGGTTTCCCAACAGTGGTATCAAAGCTAGAGGAGATATCACAACAGTGGTATCAGAGCCAAGAGAGCCAAGATTGGCTGGTATCAGAGCAAGAACAGAAGGTGTCGAAGAAAGACTCCGAGAATCGGAGGTCAACTTCTTGGGAGATTCAAGAACGGAGTAAAGATCTATATCTGATCATGTTCTTGAGGTGATTCAAGGATGGAGTAGAGATCAATATCTAATTGTGCTCTTGAGGGTGATACAAGAACAGAGTAGAGATCAAGATTTGATCGTGTTCTTGAAGGTGATTCAAGAACGGTATTGAGATCAATCTTCGATCATGTTCTTGAGATTTAGAAGAAGTTGGAGAGAAATTGTGGGTGCTGCAAAAGTCTGGGATTATCTTCGCAAGATGGCTTCAAAATTCATGGTTGAGAAGTTTAATGGAAAGGGAGATATTTCCATATGGAAGCGAAAGATCAAGGCTGTTCTTATGTAACAGAAGGTGGACTTGGCTATTGGAGAAGATGATGTTTTTCTAGCAAGTCTCACGGAGGTCCAGTAGAATGAGATGAAGAAGATGGCGTACAACACCATCTTCTTGCACATATCGGATAATATCACAAAGGAGTGTGGAAACTTGGAAGATCCAGTTGTCATATAGAAGAAACTAGATGAGTTGTTTCTTGCCAAGACTCTCCCTAATAAGAGGTATCTTTGTAAACGAATCTTTGCTTTTAAATTTGATCCTAATAAAGAGTTGTAAGATGATCTTGATGCCAAGATAAGGAGAGCATCGAGTGGAGAAGGGTTGTTCATTAGAAGAAGGCCAGCAACTCGGTATGGCTGGAACATCCATGGCTATTACCAGGACAGAGGTAGAAGAGAGAGCCATGGGAGAGTGCATAGCAACATCCATGGCTGCTACCGAGACAGAGGTAGAGTAGAGAGCCATGGGAGAGTGCACAGCAACATCCATGGCTACTACCAGGACAGAGGTAGAGAAGAGAACCATAGGAGAGTGCACAGCAACATACATGGCTACTACCGAGACAGAGGTAGAGGAGAAAGCCATGGGAGAATGCATTCCAAACTGATATTTGGAAGGAAGAGATGTTACTACTTCCACAAGGAGGGTCACTTCAAAAAAGATTGCAAGGAAAAGATGAAGGATGAGAGAGAAAGAAGCCATACCAAGAATGGGGAGGCTTCGGTTGCCAAGACAGAACAACAAGATGATGATGTTCTTATTGTGTGCTCAGATGTGAGCAAGGGGCAAGAAGGCAGCGGGAAATGGATCTTGGATACCGGGTGCACTCATCATATGTGCCCTCACCGGGATTGGTTCAAGAATTTCAAGGAAACCAATGATGAAAGGGTTTTCTTGGGGAATGATATTTCTTTCCAAGTGAGGGGGATAGGAGACATCCAGTTGAGGATGTTTGATGGAATCACAAGGCTACTGAGGAATGTGAGGTATTTTTCGGATGTGAGGAGGAATTTGATCTCATTGGAGCAGCTGGATTCCATGGGATATACATACAAAGCTGAGGAAGGAAAGATCAAGGTAACCAAGGGTTTTTTGATAGTGATCAAAGCAGCAATCAAAGATGGACTTTATGAGATGATCGGTGAGACAAAAATCAAGGATCAAGCAGCAAGCTTAATGGTTGAGATGGATAAGGCAGCACTTTGGCACAATCTCTTGGGACATATGAGCGAAAAGGGGCTGTAAGTTCTCAGTAAGGATGGTCTACTTAGTGGTGACAAAGTAGAGAAACTGGATTTCTGTGAGAGTTGTATTCTTAGGCAGCAACGTCGAGTCAGCTTCAACACCGGAGTGCACAAGTCTAAGGGCATTCTTGACTACATTCATGCAGATCTTTGGGGACTAGTAAGAACACCAACACAAGGAGGTAATCTTTACTTTCTGTCTTTAATTGATGGTTATTCAAGAAAGGTTTGGGTTTATTTGGTTAGAAATAAATCAGATGCTTTGAATAAGTTAGTGGTGTGGAAAAAGCTGGTAGAGACTCAAAGGGGCAGGGTAGTTAAGGGGATAAGAACCGATAATGGCTTAGAAATTTTTAACCAAGAAATTGATCAATTCTGTAGGTTAAATGGCATTCTAAGACATAGAACGATTGTGAAAACCCCTCAGCAAAGTGGAGTTGCTGAGATGATGAATAAGACCCTTATGGAAAAGGTTAGGTGCATGTTAAATGGATTCGGATTACTCAAATGCTTTTGGGGGGGAAGTGGTGTCTACTGCTGCGTATTTGGTTAATAGATCACCCTCTAGGGCTTTAGACCATAAGACTCCCGAAGAGATGTGGAGTGGAAAACCCCCTGAGTTGAGCAACCTTAGGACTTTTGGGTGTGCTGCATATGCAATCAAAAGGATGATAAACTTAACCCAAGGTCTAAAAAATGTGTTTTCTAGGGTATAGTGATGGGGTTAAGGGGTATAGGTTGTTGTCCTTAGAACCAAAAAGAATGAAACTCATAATAAGTAGGGATGTTATTTTTAACAAATTGTTATTTCCCTACTTGGAGAAAACTAACCCTGCAGGGGCTAGTGAGCAAACCAGTCCAGAATTTGTGGAGCATAGCATCAAGGAGAATTCGGTTCAGGTAGAGCAAGGAAGGCAAGAGGGTTCGGACCAAGTAGAGCCCATTGATGAATGCCAAGCTCAGGACACTCAAGAGGAGGCTGAACAAAAAGGGGATGATGCAGCAAGTCAGAAGGACTATCAGCTCACAAGAGACTGGGAAAAAAGACTGGTCAGACCACCTTCAAGATATGGGTTTGCAGATGCAGTAGCTCCTTGGATAGAAGGAAAGATAAGTGAACAAGAGACTTACATTGATGCCATGGGATGTAAGGACTTGCCAAGATGGAAGCTAGCTATGGAGGAAGAAATGGATTCTTTGAGGAAGAACAACTTCTGGGAATTGGTGCACATTCCCGGAAAATAGAAAGTTATGGATTGTAAGTGGACTTACAAGATCAAAGAAGGGTACCCTCCAGGAGATAAAGTCCGGAACAAGGCTAGGCTGGTGGCGAAGGGGTTCACGAGAAGAGAAGACATAGATTTCACATAAACTTTCTCACCTGGACACAAGGTGGAGAAAATAATGAGTATCCTCATCTATGTCGTTGATATGCTGTCAGTTGGGAACAGCAGGGAGAGGATGAAAAGGTTTACATCTCAACTCAGTGAGGAGTTCAAGAGGAAGGATCTCAGCCTTACATAAAAGATCCTTGGTATGAGAAGAATTCAGGAAAGGGAGAGAAACGGGTTGAAGGTTTCTCAGTCTTTTATGGAAGATGGTAAACCAGTGAAGGTTTCCCTTGCTGGTCATTTCAAGTTCTCCAATGAACGATGTCCTGGAGTGGATGAGGAGAAGAAGAAAATGGTAAAGGTCCTTTACTCTACTGCGGTTAGACCAGTCATGTCTATGATGGTGAGCACTAGACCCGATATTTCTCAAGCAATGAGTGTTCTCAGCAGATGTGTGAGTAATCCCTGAAAAGAGCTTTGGCTTGGGATGAAGTGGTTGCTGAGGTATTAGAAGGCTCAGAGGCAGCCGGTGGTAGCACTCTTAACAATGGAGGTAAAATACATAGTGGCTTTGGAAGCCATAAAGGAGGCTATGTGGGGCAAAGGGTTGTTGGACGAGTGGATGATCCTAAAAGAGCAGGTGGTGGTGTCTTCAGATATCCAAAGTGTGTGGCACTTGTGGAGGAATTCGATGTTCCATAAGAGGACAAAGCATATGGATGTTTGGTATCATTACATTCCAAAACATGGTACGAAATGATGCATTCATGTTGACAAGAAGGCCGCAGAAGAAAGTTCTACAGATTTAGGTACCAAGGTTCTACCTCTAAGTAAGTTCAATCATTGCCTTGAACTACTTAGGATTGGAGTCGGTTAATTGATGACTCAAGATGAGTTTGGATCCTGAAGTTCTCTGCACAATGGTTCAAGTTTAAATGCTTAGACAAAGGTAGAGATTGTTAGTATTTGTCTAAGGTTTAAACATGGTTAAGGTTTAAACATGGTTGGAAGAGGTCAAGTATGAAGTCCTTGAAGCCTCAGCACACTAGGAGAGTGTGCCTCAGTATGCAAGCAACAAAGAAGGTCCAGCAAATAAGTGTGCGCACCAGGTCAGGCCGCAGCCCTCCTTAGTCCAGGCCGCGATGCCCAAAAGGTGGAAAGCTAAAAGAAGGCCAAGGCCAAGGCGCCCCCTCCCCAAGGCTGTGGCGCCCAGAACCTTGCTAAAGAGGTGTTCTACTCCAGGCCGCAGTGCGCCCTATTTCAAGCCGCACCTTGAGGCACACATGGTTCAGCCTTTAGTTGGGTTCGTGAGGGGTGTTCAAAATGCATAGCTTAACTTAGGATTGATCAAAGGCCATGGATGATTGGTCATCAAGATCTAAGGGTGGAGAATGACACTCAAGATTGGTCAAGAAGTTGGTGCACTATATAAAGGGTCACCTAGCCTTAATGTAATATGATGCAATAGAACTTGTGAGACATGTGATGTGAATGAGTGGTGTGTGAGAGTGCAAAGACACTAAACATAGGAGAGACTCATTGTAGAGAGGCTGGTTATACAGGAAGAGAGAGTAACATAGATTAGATAAAGGGCTTTATAATAGTTCTTATCTTTTTATCTTCTCTTCTTGTTCCTTCAAGAACTTGTTGATTCTTGAAGAGATGTTGCTGGATTGTAAAGAACTCATTGGTTTAGTGCAGAGAGTTCGGAGGAACTCACGGGGATGTAGACATATTGCCGAACCTCAATAACAAATCGTTTGTCTTCTTTCTTTGTTTGCTGTTTCTTTTCTTTACAAGTCATTCTAGACTTGGGTGTTTGGAAGACTATCACCTGGGCATCATTGAGGGTGGTTTCCCAATAGTTATGCCAGCCGGTACAGTTGTATATTAGCTAGAGTCCATGTGGTTTGTTTCTATTGGTTTAGGCTTCTTGTATATAAGAGCCAACTTGTAACTTTTTTTTTTTTGTTCATTCAATGAGATTTGTTTCTTTTCTTCTCTTTTGTAATATGGTATCAGAGCACCATTTTTGCTCAGCTGCAAATTACAGAAATTACGATTTTTTTTATTCTCATTGATCTTCGTTCTTTGTTTTCCTTCGTTTGTTCTTGTTGATCTTCAATGGCTCATGGAGGAGGAGCTTGGGGAGGCAACAATGGCGGTAATCGGAATAACGAAAATTCCTTTTCAGTCTTGGATTTTGTTGATCGCGTCCATGAAGATTCAAACAGCCCTTTCTATCTCAGTAATGGTGATCATCCAGGTCTAAGCTTGGTTTTGAGTCTTTTACAGGTAGCAACTATAACTCTTGGCATCATTCTATGGTAATAGATCTTATTGCTAAGAACAAAATTGGATTTGTTGATGGATCAATTGCTAAACCATACATTGATGATAATCTACACAATTTTTGGTCTCGTTGTAATAACATGGTTATGTCATGGATCTTGAATGCTGTTTGTAAAGATATAACAGATAGTATAATGTATGTTCGTGATGTTGAAAGTATGTTGTTGTGCGTTTATCTACCTAAATTACTAAGCAAATAATCGAACTTGTTTTACTTACAAGTGCACAAGGTCAACAGTAGCATAGAGTGCAAGTGTGAGATCATTTCCACAGGGATTGGTGAATTTTGATTTAGAATTAATTTCACAAAGTAAAAATAGATAGAAATAAATATTAAATCTAGATTAATAATAATGATAGAAGCGTAGGGACTTGGTATCCACCACTAATCATGTTACCCCAATAAAACAATATGCCAATGCTCTACTCATGCTATGAATACCTACTGGTTGTCAACCTAAGGGCTTGGTCTGCTCCTTAGGCTATTGATTTCCCTATGCAATGAGTTAGGCATACTGTATACTCTAACTCTTTTCTCTCTTAAGGGATTTAGCATGGTGTATACTGAGTTATTCCTTAAGAGAGTATAAGGTCTGTGGAAATTGACAACCACACGAGACTTAAGGCTTGGTCCGCTCCCGGTTTCGTATGTTGATTAACCCAAGAATCCGGATAAGATATCTTTTGTTACTATTGTTAAACCCAGGACGCAGTCATCCAAATTGAATTAACTAACTAATCCGTACCACATGCATATATTGATCAGACACACACATATGAGGAATTTAAATAAAAATAGACATTAATCAAATCAAGAATCACAACATAAATATTGCAAAGGCGTTAATATTGAATTATTGGTTAAACATAATTAGGGCTTCAACCAAGCCCTTACTATGGTTTAGTTACACATGCTAAGTATTCTGAACATTATAACCATAACTAAACTAAATATAAAAATAAAACCCGAAGAATATTGTGGAGACGTGTCATCAATTTCTCTCCAAAGCTTACAACTTTAAGCAAAATCAAAAGCCTAAAATCATAAGTTATGTTTTCTGTGTTTTACAAGTCTATAGGGCTCTAAGGTGCCCCGAAACACTAATTTCCAATTTAAGGTTCGGAGACTTCTTTCCAAATCTGGCTCTGCTGCCTCTGGTGCGTGTTCGCTCAATCATATGGGTCTGCACTCGAGCGCATGGGTGCGCTCGAGCCTTCTAAGTGTGCGTACGAGTGCCTGTGCACTCGACCACAAGAGATGTGCGCTCGAGGGCACCTAACTGGTTTGCAGATTTTTTACTTTTTCTTCCTTAAAGCTCCAAAATGTCTTCTTTTCTTCAAGACCTATAAAAAACATAGAAAACACAAAAAGGAAGTAGAATCTACTAAATTATATATAAACAAAGAGCCTAGCAAGTATAAATTAAGGGGTTTAAATATGACTATTTAAGCACTTATCACACCCCCAAACTTAAATATTGCTAGCCCCTTAGCAATACAAAACAAAAGACTATATGAAAACAGAATCAAAGATAAATTCATTGTTCATGATATCCAAAAATTTGGGTTGCACATAAAACCATGATGATTGTTCATGAGTAAGCTTATAATAAAAACACATTTTGCAATGAATAATGATTTTAAAAATTCATGTTACTTACCCAAGGTTGGTTTAAGGCATCGCAAGTTTGATTTGGTGTATGGTGAATTAGCACATAAAAGATGAAGCTTCCAAATAACTCTAAGGTATAGTGTTTCGGTGTCCAAACCTTTATCGAATTTCTTATCAAACAAAACAATAATGGCATAATTTTTACTTCTTTTCTTTTTTTCTTTCACCATGATATATATCGATATTTTTTTTTTTTTTGCCATGTTGAGTTCCATTAAGCTTTCTAATTGACCCTTGTAGTGAGTGTTTAGCCAATGACTCCCAAACCATATGGTTTTAAGGCATTAGGTGTAAAGACACCCCCAAGAACTTACTAACTCGAGTCAAAAAGGCTATGGAACTAACAGGTCTTAATGTTGCCAAGTGAAATTCCGACCTTTTGACGTGAACACTCATTGCTTACTGAGGCAAGAGGTCCAGTTACTCAGTGAAAATTTTTATGATCATTAAATGCTTAATTCCCACCTTTTGACATGAACACTCACTGCTTACTAAGGCAAGAGGTCCAGTTACTCAGTGGAAAGTTTATTTAAGGATTATTAGGAGCATTTTACTTTCTTTTTTTGCATGATGGACATTTTTTTATTTTTCTATGCCAAAGTGTTCATCTAACAAGTTATTCGATTACAGTTAGGTCATAGAAACAAATATATAAGAATTATATATCATACCCCATATAATTGCGTGCTAATGTGCTTGTGTCAGATCTAGATCAAACTCGTGAATTCTTAAGTGCCTTGAAGTAGGTAGTTAAACTTTTTAAAAATTTTATTACTAGGCTATGTGTTCTAAATTTTAAGCTTACTAATGAAGTTTTATCATATTTGTTTTAAATCAACCAAAATTTTCAACACAAAATGAACATGCATTTATCTTTTAAAAAAAACTGGGATATAGTGTGTGCATGTGTGTGCAAGTGTCTCTCTCTACCCCCAAACTTAATATACATATTGTCCCCAATGTGTGAGTGACATGAAAAGATCTGACCTGAGAGATAGAGAACCAAATGGCTGGCATGGCACGTAGCATACCCCCAAACTTGAACTTGATGCACGCACTATGTTCCTGAAAAAGAAAAAAAAAACAAACGTTGTGCTGGAAAACAAGAAATATGGATACTAAATAGTTAAATAAACATAAGTACTAACAAGAAAATAAAATACTATAATGAAAAGGATATGCTGTGGGGTGCCTCCCATGAGCGCTAAGTTTTACATCTTCAACCAGACTGAGTATCCACTCACTGCTGGTCGTCGGGCAGTGCAGTTAAAGAACTACCAGGTACAAGAAGTAAGCAATCGAGGATGGCCAGTAGCATCACCTCCTGTCGTATAAACTGTGCCTCTAAACCATCTATCAGCTGATGGATCAGTTGGGTCGCCTCCCTGTCCTCTTGACGGATGTCAGATTGCTCACAGTGGAAGGAGGACAACTCCTCTAGAAGGTGCTAGTACTCTGTGGACCCCATATTTGGCTGGTCCTCCTCCCAAATAGGACTCTCTGTGGGATGCTTGGTGTCCATAGGATCATCCACCATAAGCTCAACAGCTGGGATATGCACCCGGGGTCCTCGGGGTATATAGAACTGGCTCAGGCTCCACTGAGCCCTCCCAAAGAACGGGTGGTCGCTGATTGGTCCGTCGACAGAGGAGCCCTTGATCCCCTTCTTCTTGAAGATGTGGCTGAGTAGGAAGGGGAAGGGAAACCCCCATGCATTAGCCGTGGTGGTCTGAAGGCTGTGCACATGATCCCAAAACTTGTGTATCTGGCTCCATATGATGGATGGTATGCAGTACCAGTGACCCTGATGAAAGGTGTATAGGGCCTGTATGAACTGGTCCCTCCTCTGAGTCTTGTACCCCAAGGGGCACATGTTTCGCTGGAGGATGGAGTCCACGAGCCATAGGCGGGGAGGCAACTTCGATCGGCTCCCCGTATTGTTGTGTAAGTCCATGTACTGGCACACACACATATCGTTGATGATGTGGGGTAGGGGAAACGGATTTGGTTGCTCCTCCATATGGCTGTCCTCTGGAGGTGACTTATCACAGCAGTGGAGGGCAGTGGCGATGTCGACGGTGGTCAGCTCAATGAATCTGCCCTGGACTGAGGAGGATAGGATCTCTAGTTGGGTATAGTCATAGGATAGGTTCTCGTAGAAGTTGACAACGAATCGTGTATAGGTTGTCGAGCAAACCGGCTTGAACAGCCGCTTGAGTCCCCAGGCCTTGAATTCTTGGACCGTCAATCTCGTGGTGTCCATGCTCTTGAAGTCTACATCTATACTGAATGTAGTCTCGAACAAGATGTCTCATTGTTCGAAACTAGGCCGAGAGGATTGAGGATGGCTGTTGGAAGCTCGGGAACTGGAAGCGACTTGTTTAGGCATTGTGGTGAAGGCTTCTGGTGTAAATGCGCTCAATCATAAGAGATGGTGTGCTCGATCGCATGGATTGAGGTGCACTCGATCACAAGGGCCTAGCGCTCGATTGCACTCGTTCAGGCAATTGATCAAAGAATTTCTAGTGACAGAAACTTGAAGTTGTAGAAATCATACGAACTCGATCCCAACCTCCTATAAACATGAAACAAAACAACCAACACACGAGATAAATACATAATAGGATGAAAATATAAATTAAAAACCCGTGTGTGATCGTGTGCAATTAATTAGAACAAAAATGGGTTTTTCATACTGCGTGAACTTGGGAAAGCACGGGAGCGTGTGATGAGGGAAGGAGGATGGTTGTGCTGGTAGTAGGGTGGTTTACGATGGTAGGGTGGCAGTTATAAGGGAGTGGCGGTGGTGAGAGGGGGGCGTGAGGTGAAATTCCGTAGAACAAAGTTGAGTGCGACAAACAGCAAGAAGGCATGCACTAGAGCATAATCTTGGGTGAATAGGTTTTGTGAGTGAAATGTGTTTAAAAACCCTCACGTGTCTTCTCTGCCCTGAGTGCGCTCGAGTGTAAGGTGAAGTACGCTCGATCACACTCATGCGCAAGTGTGTGGTGGGGTGTGCTCGTGCGTCATGGAGCGTAGTGAATGTGCACTCGAGCACACTAAGTGGTGCGCTCGAGCGCAAGGCAACATGTATAGACAAATTAAAACTTACCAAAAATAAAGAGTTTAGAACAATACAACTATACAGTACTTTAGTAGCCTCAGTACCACTAACCTCGATAAAGGCGTTTTGAGCTATATTGGTATGAAAGTGGAAATTGCTTAAGCGCTCTTTATAGTAGCTTCAGTGCTACTCCCTTTGAAGGGGGCACTTAGAGCCCACCTCATGTGGTTCAAATGCCCTTGACAGCTGCTTTATCACCAATTTTGGTGCTTGGATAATAGAAGAGAGAATTGTAGTATTAGTAGGCTCAGGAGGTTCAACTGGAGGAATAAACTTACTTGGATGCTTTGGTGCAGTCTTAAGGGGGTGCACAGCTTTATTGATGTCCTTAATCACATCGTCATCCTCTGGCTCAATATCCAATCTTGTGACACCATGGTTGAGGGTGGTCTTCAATTGATCAATGTGATGGACCTGAAAAACTTTCTCAACAACACCATGCATCAAGCTTATACTAGAACATTCTATATCATCTTTAGCGAAGTTAATGTATCAAATATTTTAAATTCTATCTCCTCACCATTTACCTTCATAATGACAATACTCTTTTTCACACTAATATTTGTATTAGCAGTTATCATAAAAGGTCTTTCTAAGATTATGGGTAAAGGTAACGGATAGGACATTCTTCCATATCTAATACAATAAAATCAGCAGGTAAAATAAATTTACTTACTTGCACCAAAACATCCTCAAGAATGCCTCTTGGTTGTTTGATGCTTCTGTCAGCTAGTTGCAAGGTGATGGAAGTCGTTTGAAGCTCCCCCAAACCTAGTGTCTCACATACACTATATGGCAGCAGATTGACACTCGCCCCTAGATCCAATAGTGCATGCTCAAATAGCTGGTCACCTATCCTGTAAGGAATAGTAAAACTCCCCAGATCTTTTAGTTTTGGTGGTAGTTTTCTTAATAGCATAGCACTTACCTCTTTAGTTAAGGCTACCATCTTATACTCTTGAAACTTCCTTTTATTAGTGCAACATTCTTTCAAAATTTAGCATGTGTAGGAATTTGTTTAATTGCATCTAATAAAGGAATATTAATCTCTACTTTTCTCAAAATTTTGAAAATGTCAATCAATTTAGTCTCTTTCTTTGGCTTTACTAACCTTTGAGGGAAGGGTGGTGCATTCACCTTCTGCATCTCACTTACCTTAGATGTGGATGCTTTGTCTGGAGATGCTTATACAGGCTTATCAATGCCTATGATCTTACCACTTCTTAGGGTTATCACAGCATTCAGTTGCTGATGTCCTATTGGATTAGGTAGTGGTTGGGCTGGAAGCTCACCTTGCTTTCTATTACTCAGTTCCTTGGCTAATTGCCGCATTTGTACCTCTAGCCCTTGAATGGCTTGTTTATGTTTTGCAGTGGTTTGTCTTATCTCAGTCCGAAATTGTCTTGTTTATGCCATGAACTGTTCCTGCGAATTCATCAGTTGTTGGTGTTGGGAAACCAACTGTTGTTGTTGAGTTGCTAGTTGCCTCACAAGACTCTCTATGTCATTTTTCTTTGTTTTGGGAACTGAGTGGGCTGTTGGTTGGGAGTTCCTTTGCTGCTCTTGACCATTCTGATTGTTGCTCCAAGAAAAGTTGAGGTGATTTCGCCATCCAGGGTTGTAAGTGTTTGCATACGGATTGTTTTTTGGCGGATAGTTGTTTGGTCCTACAAAATTTGCTTGCTCAGGGTCTACAGATGAATACAAGGGATATGTCTCAGTATTATGATCAAATTGAGAACATATAGTACATACCTGGAGTGGTGTAGCTGGTGGATTAGGTGATGTATTCTGAACAACCATGGCTTTAACTAGCATATCTAGTTTCCTCTCCACAACAGCTATTTGGGTAGAAGATCCTCCATTTAGATTCACCTCATACATACTTTTGCTCTTGGTTCCATGTCTACCTCAAGAGGAAAATTGTTAGGTGTGTTTACTTAAGGTCTCGAATAGCTCCATGGCTTCTTCACTGCTTTTCTCCATTAGCACTCCTCCACAACCTAAATCCACAATACTTTTATTAGTACCAGTTCATCCTGAGGTAGGTTTTGATGTGGGCATTTGAGTAGCAGCTCGTTGAAATGTCCCCATGCCTCAAAGAATAGGTCTCCATCCTTTTGTTGGAAAGACTGAATCTCCTTCCTCATTTGCCTCGTCTTTTAGGCTGGGAAAAACTTCCTTAGGAATTTGCTGGCCAACTCCTCCCAAGTGTGGATAGAAACTACAGGCAATGAATTGTACCACAGTTTAGCATTATCTTTTAAGAAAAAAGGGAAAAGAATTAACCTGATTCCTTCTTGGTCTAAGCCTCGGATGTGCTGGAATTTGCAGAGATCGAAGAACTCTCGAAGGTGCAAGTGTGGATCCTTATTAGGTGTACCCCTAAAGTGAGTCAATGCACTGAGTATCTGCGGAGATATATAGTAGTTGCCTTCCACCTCTGGTCGATAAGCAATGCAAGATGGCTGGTCAAGGTTCCATGGGATGAAGGATTGCTTAATAGGTCTTCGCTCAGGTGGTTGTTGATTTTCGATCTGTTCCACCATTGGTGCTTCTTCCTCAATTTCTTATTCTACCTCTTCAGAGTTGTCTCCAAGCCTTTGTCGGATAGTTCACTCAAGCTCGCTATCGAAGGGAAAGAACGTTGGATGTCTGGATCGAAGCTCGTGCATGAATCAGTAACAATTGCTTCAGTGCAACAGTTCAATATTGCTGCCAGGGTGACTCTCTGCCTCAAGTGCACTCGATCGCACAGAGGGATGCACTCGATCGCAAGTGACACAGAGAGTTCTACTGTAGTACCTGAAACAAAAAACGAAAAAGAAATAGATTAGGTTTCTGATGAAACAAAAATAAAGGTGAACAACAAAAACTTAAAATTTGAGATTTTTGATAAAAATAAAACAGAATAAATAAAGAAAAATTACTAAACTAAACGAAAATAATTCTAGAAAGAAATTTAGCGCAATCCCCGACAACGGCACCAAAAACTTATTGTGCATTTATCTACCTAAATTATTCAGCAAATAATCGAACTTGTTTTACTTGCAAGTGCACAAGGTTAACAGTAGCATAGTGTGCAAATGCGAGATCATTTCCACAGGGATTGGTAAATTTCGATTTAGAAATAATTTTACAAAGTATAAATAGATAGAAAATAAATATTGAGTCTAGATTAATAATAATGATAGAGGCATAGGGACTTGGTATCCACCACTAATCATGTTACCCCAATAAAACAATATGCCAATGCTCTACTCATGCTATGAATACCTACTGGTTGTCATGGTGTATACTGAGTTGTTCCTTAAGAGAACATAAGGTTTGTGGAAATCGACAACCACATGAGACCTAGGGCTTGGTCCACTCCTGGATTCCCATGTTGATTTACCCAAGAATCTGGATAAGATATCTTTTGTTACTATTGTTAAACCTATGACTCGGTCATCCAAATTGATTTAACTAACTAATCTGTACCACATGCATACATTGATCAGACACACACATATGAGGAATTTAAATAAAAAAAAAAGGCATTAATCAAATCAAGAATCACAACATAAATATTACAAAGGCACCAATACTGAATTATTGGTTAAATATAATTAGGGCTTCAACCAAGCCCTTATTAGGGTTTAGTTACACATGCTAAGTATTCTGAACATTATAACCATAACTATACTAAATAGAAAAATAAAACCCGAAGAATACTGTGGAGATGAGTCATCAATTCCTCTCCAAAGCTTACAACTTCAAGCAAAATCAAAAGCTAAAATAAAAAGTTATGTTTTCTGTGTTTTATAAGTCTATATATAGGGCTCTAAGAGTGCCCTGAAACGCTAATTTCCAATTTAAGGTCCAGAGACTACTTTTTAAATCTGGCTTTGCCGCCTCTGGTGCGTGTGCGCTCAATCACATGGGTCTGCACTCGAGTGCATGGGTGTGCTCGAGCCTTCTAAGTGTGCGCACGAGTGCCTATGCACTCGATCACAAGAGATGTGCGCTCGAGCGCACCTAGCTGGTTTGTAGATTTTTACTTTTTCTTCTTTAGAGCTCCAAAATGTCTTCTTTTCTTCAAAGACCTATGAAAAAGACAGAAAACACAAAAAATGAAGTAGAATCTACTAAAATATATAAACAAAGAGCCTAACAAGTATAAATTAAGGGGCTTAAATATAACTATTTAAGAACTTATGATATGTGGATTGATTTACATGATCTGTTTAATCAGAGCAATGGTCCAAGGATTTTTTAATTGAAGCAACAAATACATGCTCTCACACAAGATTCAAATGATGTTAGTACCTATTTCACCAAGTTTAAGATTTTTTGGGATGAATTACGTGATTTTAGACCTACACCAACGTGTCATTGTGGAGGAATGAAGAATTTGATAGAATATTAACATCAAGACTATGTGTTACAGTTTCTTATAGGTTTAAATGAGCCTTTTATTCAGATCAGGGCTCAAATCCTTATGAGTGATCCACGGCCTCCGATTAACAAAGTTTTTTCCTAGTTATACAAGAAGAAAGGTAGCGATCCATGAATTTCTCTGGTTCAACTATGCCTCCTATTTCAGATTCTTATGGAGTAGCTAGTAGCAATTATAGTGTCTATAAGGGAAAGAAGGACAAGCCAGTTTGTACGCATTATGGTTTCTTTGGTCACACAGTGGATAAATGCTATAAGATACATGGATATCCACCTGGTTTTAAACCAAAAGGTCATTCTAGAGACTTTTCTAAAGGGCAAACAAGTAGTCATTCAGGTTACTCAAACCAGTTAGGATATTCAAAGCCCCAAGCTAATCAGACCAGTTTTGTTCCTAAGGCTAAAGTTAATCCCGAGAACAATTAGAATCTTAATAATAATCCTCCTTTACATGCTTTGACTGCTAATCAATATTAGCATTTGATATCTTTGTTGAGTACTCAGTTGCAAGGGATTTCTCATTATGCTCAAGAACAGCAGCTTGTAGTGTCCAATTTTACTGGTATTTCTTCTCTTATATCAGACAAGGTTTAGATTATTGACTCAAGTGCCACTCATCACTATGTCATGACTTAAGTTTGTTTGATTCTTTTGATAACAATTATACTTCTACTTTTGTTATTTTACTTACTGGACATACTACAACAATTTCTAAGATAGGATTAGTTCGTTTATCTCCTTCATTAGTTCTATCCAAAGTTCTCTATATTCCTTCTTTCAAATACAACTTGTTATCTGTTAGTTCACTCACAAGGAGTCTCTCTTGTTCTTTAATCTTTCATGATGATGGCTATGTGATTCAGGATATTCAGGGCATGAAGATTGGGATGAGTAAAAGAGTAGGGCATCTCTATCATCTCAGTATTCTAGATTTTTATCAAAAGTCTTTTAGTCCTGATGTTGCTTGTAATGCTTCCTTAGTTTTGTCAACTGAAACGTTATGGCATTATCGTCTAGGACATCCTTCTTGTTTGATTTCCCAGCATACAGATAAGACTCTTGTTTTCAATTTTAGAAGTGATAAAAAGTTTCTTTGTAATATTTGTCCTCTTGCAAAGCAAAGACGTTTGGATTGTCTTTTGATCTTTTTCATGCTAATATATGGGGCACTTTTCGGGTTATGTCCAATGAAGGTTTTAGATATTTTCTAACCATTGTTGATGATGCCTCGAGATATACTTGGGTTTCTCTTCTACATACCAAAGCTGAAGTTTAGAAGGTGATTCCAAATTTTTTATAATAATTAAGACACAATATGGGAAGCATATAAAAGGGCTTCGTTCAGATAATGCTAAGGAGTTAGATCATGCTCAATTTTATAATTCTGAATGGATTGTACATTAACGATCTTGTGTTGAGAGGCCACAGCAAAACTCGGTTGTTGAGCATAAACACCAGCATTTGCTAAATATAGCTTATGCTCTTTTGTTCCAGTCAGGTATTCCTCTATTCTATTAGAGTGATACTATTTTAACTACTGCTCATCTTATGAATAGACTGCCATCTCCTATTTTAAATTCAAAAACTCATTCTGAAGTGCTCAATCACAAGTCTCTTTCTTATAGTCACTTGCGTTCGTTTGGTTGTTTATGCTATGCTTCAACTTTGTTGAGTAAACGAGACAAGTTTTCACCTAGATCTCGTGCTTGTATCCTCATTGGTTATCCTTTTGGGATGAAAGCATATAAGCTTCTAGATTTAGAGAGTAACAAGACTTTTGCATCTCATGATGTTATGTTTCATGAGACAGTTTTTCCTTTGGCTGTTAAGAGTTCCTCTGCAGATATTACTTCCTTGTTTCCAAATAGTGCTTTTTCTTTACCTGGTCTTGATAATATTTCACCTAATTCTGAGATTTCTATTGTTCCTAAGTCTATAGAACCTGTTGTTCCTACAATTTCAGCTCCTTCTATAGATACTTCTACTCTTGTTTTTACTAGATCACAACGCATTGTTAAAAAGCCTAGCTATTTACAGGCCTATCATTATGGTTCTGTACTGCATAATTCTCCTAAAGCTCATTATTCGACTCAGCATCCTCTTTCAAATTTCCTTTGTTATGACAAACTTAAAGGGGGATTTAAAGCTGCTGTTATGTCCATCTCTAGCACATCTGAAACTAAGTCTTTTTCACAAGCTTCTGGTATTTCTAAGTGGGATAAAGCTATGGCTGATGAGTTACAGGCGTTAGAGCTTAACAATACATAGTCCATTGTCTCCTTACCTACTGGACATCACACTGTGGAATGTAAGTGGGTTTATAAAGTCAAATTTTGAGCAAATGGGACTATAAAAAAACACAAAGCTAGACTTGTTGCCAAAGGATATACTCAGCAAGAGGGAGTCGATTTCTTCGACACATTTGCTCTTGTAGCAAAGCTTGTTACCGTGAAGCTTTTGCTTGCTTTAGCTTCCATTCATGGTTGGTCTTTACATCAGTTGGATGTAAATAACGCATTTCTCCATGGTGATCTATCAGAGGAAGTTTATATGACTATTCCTCAAGGGTATAGTCATAAGTGGGAGAAACAATTACCTGTTAATGTTGTTTATAAGCTTAACAAGTCGTTATATGGTTTAAAACAAGCATCAAGGCAGTGGTATGCTAAGTTTTCTAGTGTTTTGATTGAAAAAGGATTTCGTCAGTCTGCAACTGACCATTCGTTGTTTATCAGGAGTATAGGGTCGAATTTCATGGCAGTACTTTTTTATGTTGACGACATTATTATAACTAGCAGTGATGACATGTCTGTACAAAACTTGAAGTGCAGAATTGATACTAGATTCAAGTTGAAAGACCTTGGAACTTTGTGATTTTTCCTTGGTTTAGAAGTGGGAAGAACAGAAGAGGGCATATCTGTATCACAAAGGCCTTATGCTTTGCAACTGTTGGCTGACATAGGGTACTTAGGATATAAACCAGCTATTACACCTATGGAACCAAATTTAAAGCTAAGCCAAGATGAAGGGGAATTACTAGCAGATGCTTCACTTTATAGGAGGTTAATTGGCAAGTTATTGTATCTCACAATCACTAGGCCAGATCTATCTTATGCAGTTAACAGACTTAGTCAATTCTTGGCTTAACCGAGACTTCCTCATTTCAAGGCTATGCAAAGAGTTTTGTAGTATGTGAAAGGTACGCCTGGACAAGGTCTTTTCTTCCCTTCAAAGACTGAAATAAAGCTAAGAACTTATGCTGAGATTGATTTGTCTACTACAGCTGAAGTTCAATTCAAAGTATTTTCAGATGCTGATTGGGCTAGTTGTCCTGACACTAGACGTTCCATATCAGGTTATTGTGTATTTTTAGGTGACTCATTGATCTCCTGGAAGTTCAAGAAACAAGCCACAGTTTTATAATCTTCAGCAGAGGCTGAGTATAGATCAATGGCTAATGCTACCTGTGAATTAACTTGGTTGTTGTCCCTGTTGAAGGAGTTTGGGGTAAGTCGTTCTAGGCCAGTCTTTCTGTATTGTGATAATCAAGCTACCTTACACATTGCATCGAATCCTGTTTTTCATGTGCGAACTAAACACATAGAGATAGATTGTCATTTAGTTCATGACAAAATTCAAGCAGGAATTTTGAAGACCTTACATGTTTCTACTTGGAATCAATTGGCTGATATATTTAGCAAAGCTCTTCATCCTTCTCATTTCAAAGACTTATTGGACAAGATGGGATTAGTTAACATCTAAACTCCATCTTAAGGGGGAGTGTTAAGACAGAGCTTATTACATGAGTTTTCTATTATTAGTTTTACTGATATAGAAACTATTTTGTTAGTTTGTTATGCCAGCTGGTACAGTTTTATATTAGCTGGAGTCCAGGTGGATTGTTTCTATTGGTTTAGGCTTCTTGTATATAAGAGCTAGCTTGTAACTTTTTTTTGTTTATTCAATGAGATTTGTTTCTTTTCTTCTCTTTTGTAATAGAGCTAAAGGCATTGTTTTTTAGTGACGCAAGGGGGGACAAATGGGACCAAAGGTATTTTGGTTGTTGTTTGTTAGTGATGAGTGTAGAGGTACTGCGGTGACATCATGGGTTTGTGGGTTGTGTGGTGATATATGTTGAGTGGGGTGAAGAAATACAGGTGATGATGTCACGGCTTGTTGGGAGAGGATGGTAGGGTTAGTTAAGGAGGATGACGTCATGTTAGCGACAGTGGTGCCAACGTGTTGAGTGATGATAGAAGAGTGGAGACTAGGAGAAATACTGTGAGAAATAATTTCGGGGAGAGGAGAGGAAGATGATAGGGGAGTAGTTCTTTCCATAGATTGATTTTGGGGTTAGAGGGAGAGCAATGATTTGAGGTTTTGGATCTTACTGCTCTGATACCATGAAGAAACTAAAAAGAGAAATTTGGTTTGTGTTTTTTGACTGCATAATATTGCAGTAGTAAAAACTCATATTTATAGGGTATTTACAAAAGAGTATCTTAATAGGACTAGGGTACATCAGAGTGTTCTAATAGGAATAAGGTTTCCTATTTACAATAAACTAGAATTTCCTAATATTATTTATATTAGGAATATATACATTTACACTAACTTAGGAGGTCAACCCAAATTCAAAACATTTGGTGCAACCCGATGGGTCAATCTAAAACCCGAGATGACCCGAACCGAGATAACCCGTAACTCAAACAACCCGAAACCTGAGATGACATGTAACCCGAATGAACCGAGACCCGAAATCACCCGAGCTTGAAACGACCCGAACCTGAAATGACCAATAACCTGAGTGACTCGAACCCGAAACGACCATAGTCTGAAACGACCCGAATCTAGCTTGACCTGCCCAATTTTCGCCTCTAATTCCGGTAATATAATAAAGGCAATTATATGATGAGCATGATTTTTGCATAGTCTCCAAAACAGGTGTTTAGCTTAAGAAATAAATTATTTCCATATTCTTTCTTTCTTCACTCGACAATTTCATGCCAAAAGATTCTTTTGACCATTATGATTTTGCGTAAGAAATGATTGACTGAAATCAATAATAAATGTAATTGATTGAGAAGATTATTTTCACCATTGTCTTTATGTATTATTTCATTGTAGCGATAATAAATGTTAATGATTAAGATTTTGATTGAGAAGTTTCCATATATTCTTTTGTTGGGATTTTAAGCTCCTTGTTTTCATTTTATTCAAATGCATATATTTAGTTAAATATTATAACAAATAACAATTTTAAATAAATAAATAAATATATATATATATATATATTTGTATAATTTAATTTGATTTCAGTATTAGTTTACTTGAATATATAGTATATATGGTGATTTTCAAGGTTAATATAAAAAATTGAAGAAGTTGACCACATGGCTGCTTTCCAAAACAGGTGTTAAATTCAACTTTTATATTACTATATTAGACTAGCAGTAAATTCATGTAAATGCACGAGAATATTTCGTTCAAGAAGACAAAATGCTAAAAATAAAACAATAAATCATTAATTAATTTCATGATAAGTAAAAAATAAACAAAAATAGTTAAAGATTAAGACTAAAATAAATAAAAAATTTAAGATAAAGTGATTGATAAATTTATACCTTTTAAATCTATAGTCTCTATATTTATTTTAGACCGGTATATGGTTCTTTGCCTCTTTTAGACTACTATACCTACTAACGTGATCGATTATTCAAGATTTGTCATCCATGATACTAATAATTTTATTAAAGACAAAAATATTCATAACCTATTTAGTTTGAATTAAAATAGTACAAATTTAGTTTTTGTTTTTATTTTCTAATATCTAAAATTTAAATTTAGTTGATTTTAAGATATTTAAAATTGAAATGATCTAATTTGAAACATTTTTTCTTATATAATATTTTAGATTAATTTTTTTTTAAGTTTAATATTTAAAATTTAAATGACCAAATATTTTAGTAGATCTTTAAGAGATAATAACAAAAATTGAAATAGTTAGAGATGATTTTAAGAAATAATTACAAAAATTGAAATAGTTGTAGACATATATTTATAAAGTAGAAATTTATTATCATTATCAATGTCACTTAATAATGAATAAACTAAGTTAAAATAATATATAATTTTAACAAAGAGATAACTAAAGAAAGAAATAGTTGAGAAAGTTGAAAACCCAACTAAGTGATATCTATTGTATGCGTTTTGAAAATATAGGTGCAGAAAACTAAAATGGTAGAATTATAAATTTTAATTATTTTATTATATTCAAAGTATCTAAATAATAACGTTATTGCTATTCATAGTTGTTGTACCAATGATTAATCACTAATTTAAATTTGTTGCAAAAACTTCAACCAGTGCTTTTTAGTACAATAAAAATTCTACCACTTATCAATTAAAATATTAAATTTTAAAAAAGGCAAAAAAAAAATGTATAAAGACAAAATATAGCCAACATCCTTTAACATTGATTAAAGGTTAAATAAATACAAAGAAAAAGAGAATAATTCTGCAATCAATCTTGCCAGTGAGATAACATAAAAAAAAAAAAAAAATGTGAACCTAGAATTGTACAACAATTGCTTCCCTTCCAGGTCATTGCAAATTGGCAATAACACATGCAAACATTGAACAAAAAAATGTATACTATGGATTATAAATCAAATTTAATGAAATAAATTTGTACACATAGCAAATATAGCTAAACTATAATTCAAGAATAAATTATCGTACAATATTGAAGTAAATATAGTGTAATTGTAACGGCAAATTGATATTTTAAAATAACAATAAAAAAGAAATGATGACTATAAGACTGATATGATAATTTATTGGTATAAGAGTTTAGTAAAGTTACAAAAGTTCTATCTATAATGAGAGTTTTTTTTTTTTTTCCAAACAAAACAATATATAATGAGAGTTGAAATGAGGAACAATCTAATTTGATATAAAATTAAATTTGAATAAGTAAGAGAATATTAGTATTAAACTTGTAATTTTTATTGTTGCAGATTAAAGTTAATCTGGAAAGGATAACGTGATGTGTATTTTAATTTAAGTTAAATCTATTAATTTCGTATAAGATAATATATGTTGTTTTTTTTTATTGCGAATTAAGATGCACCTCAGTTTTGAATGTATATAAACTATTTTGTAGATTATGATTAATTAGTTTAGATATATTTTTAGGTAAGATAAATTATATTATTTGAATTTGAAATTAAAGTTTTCTTTTCTAAAAAAAATTTAAGTTAAATTTATAATAATAAATATAAGATAAACTTAGTGTCCATGTTATCATCCACGTTTTTTGAAATTAAATTTTGTATCTACTCATTATAATAAAATTTATATATTTTAATATTCATTCTATTTTATATCATCTTTAAATATTGTATTTTTTTTTGGTGAAATAGATGAAAAAAAAAACAAACTAACAAAACTTAAAAACCCCTAAGGAAGCAAACCCCAAAAGCATATGCTTCTAGTAACGACAAGATGCCCGGCGGTGGACTACGGAACACCAAACACGACTGAACAGCCTTGACTCCCTGCTTAGCTAGCCACTCTGCGCAGCTATTCCCCTCCCGTAGCCTATGTCGTATTGAACAAGACCAGTTCCTACTAAGCAACTCCTTGAATCCCAAATCAGACCTGCATGAGGATCAAAACTGGAGTTCAAAGAACGCAAATGGATAATAGCCATAGCATCTACTTCACAAATCACTTGTCTGCACCATCTCCCCAAGCTAGAGCCATGCCCGTTTGTAAAGCCTCTAGCTCAACAACCATGTTTGAACATACTCCCAGGTTTATAGTGAAACCCTACAGTCAACTCACATCAGAAGCTCGCAGCAAGCCCCTCGCACTTGCCATACCTGGATTCCCTTCAAATGCCCCATTTGTATTTAGCAGAATCCAACCATCAAGTGGAAATTCCCAAGAAACAAGTCTCCTATCCGTTCCTTGTACCTGATTAACCTTCCCAAAAGCAGCTTCCCAAAATAGAAGGTCCTTCTGTATACAATGCAGAGGACAGTATCCAGAAACGCAATCATCAAAGCACCTCTTACAATGCTATGTCCATAAATTCGATAAAACAACAAGAAATACCACTGGCCGCCTTTCTTGCAATTCATTACGAATGGAAGCAGTACACATGTTCCTCTCAATCCAAGCCTCCAACCCGTTGACATAGAAATCCACTACTAGCCGAAACCACCCTTTGCCACACTTCCCTTCCTTAAAATATGATTTGTGTCTTCTTTTACCGCCCCACAGATCTTGCAACTCCCTTCATCACTCACACAACGCCTAGCGCGGAGGTCATTAGATAGCAACCTGTCTCTCAAAGCAAGCCAAGCAAGGTAGATCCACTTGGCAAGAGCCTTGATTTCCAATAACAACTTATGCATGCTCGAAATAGTCCAATCTTCCTCTTTCACCGTAAACCTCCCATTTGCTATTAAATCCCAAATAAGAGAGTCCGAAAACTGAACCCATCGAGAAAGTGAGCATCCAAGAACCAAATTAGCTAAACTCTCAAGAAGTAACAGCTAAATGAGATCCCGGTCCCAATCATCATTTCCCTCCCAGTATTGATTTACTATTGCATCAACCTCCCATCCAGGAGCACTCTCCCTAAGCAAAGTAGCAAACGCACCCACACTCAACTAATTTTCATGCCAAAATTGAATTGTATCTCCTCTTCCAACTCTCCAGCATAACCCCTTATGTAAATCAACCATCGTTTTGCATAAAGCACGCCAAGTTAATGAGTTATTCACTAGAATTTTGTCTAGCAGTAACCTGTCATTCTGACCATATTTCGAGCGAAACACCTGCACCCATAAGCTATCATGCTTAGTTAGATATCATCAAGCAGCCATTGCAATCATCGCACGATTCAACTCCCTCATCGTATTAAAACCAAGACATGCATATGCTTTAGGCTTTCACACATCATCTCAATTCACCAAATGGACTCCCCGTTTGTTATCATCACCACCCTAGAGAAAGTTCTGATTAAACTTATCAAGAGTCGAGCACACACTCAAAGAAAGAGATATTGTTTGCACGTAATACAAAGGAACTGATCTAGTTACCGACTGAATCAATGTGCATCTACCAGCTAAAGACAAATGTTTCATCTTTCAACTCGAAAGTCTGGACTGAACCTTCTCCAAGAGCTCCTTATACATCTCCTTACTCAACCTCTCATGAATTAGAAGCGCCCCGAGATATTTACCTAACCTCTTTGTCAAAACTATTCCCAAGATAGTACTAATCCATCTAGCTCGTCTCCTACTTGAGTTTTGAGAAACCATGATTTTAGACTTCTCAATACTTACTTTTGCTGCACTCGCAGCATAGAACCTTTTCAGGAAATTCAAAATAATGTTTTTTGACCCTCAGTCATCTTAGAAAGAAACATAAGGTCATCTGCAAAGAAGAGGTAAGGCACTCCCACACCCCCTCTAGCCAACGCCACAGGCGACCATTTCTTTGTCATGATGAGCTCGTTAATTAAGTGACCTAGATCCTCAATGCATAAGATAAAAAGATAAGGAGATAAAGGGTCTCATTGCCTCAAACCTTTACCTAGAGGGAAATCCATATTCCTCTCCCCATTCCATAGGACTTTCATTTTGAAGATAATCAGCCGAACCCAACTTTCTAGAAATCCAAAAACCTTTAAGGTTTCCTTCAAGAAATCCCAACTGATATTATCATATGCTTTCACCAAGTCAATCTTCAGCGCCATCACCCCATACTTTCCTTTTTTTCTTTTTTATGGTGTGCATAAGCTCCTAGCCATTAAAAATATTATCTGAGGTCTGCCTACCCGGGATGAAATTGCACTGAGTCAGAGCTACTAACTTATCAAGTCTTGGCCTAAGGCGATTCACCAGACACTTCATGATGAGTTTATAGACCACACAACATAAACTAATTGACAAAAATTGGGAGATAACTTTCGACGCACTGACCTTTGGAATCAAGACAAAGTTAGTGTTATTTCGCCCTTTTGGAAAAGTTCGATACCTGAAAGCATTGTTCACCAGCTTAATATATACTCTCCTACAATCTCCCGCGTCCTTTGGAAGAAACTGGCTTGATACCCATCTGGCCCAGGAGCTTGGAACGGTTTCATATAAAAGAGAGAGAGCTTAACTTCCTTCTTTGTTACACTCGCCGTCATTTCTTCATAATCCTGCCTTACCAGCCGTGGGGTATTAACAGTTGTCAAACTCTAGTTATCAACTCTATTTGGAACATAAAATTCCTAAAATTACCCTACTTCCATCTCACGTAATTGATCATCCTCTTCACACCACCTACTATCACTATCTTTCAAGGCCACTATTTTGTTGCATCGTTGTCGACAAAGAGTAGTGACATGGAAATACGAAGTATTCTTATCCCCAAATTGCATCCGCTTGACTCGGGATTTTGGAAACCAAAAACCTTCTTCCTGCTTAAGCGCCTTGTTATACTCCCTTGTAAGTGAACCCTCCAATATTATAAAAAAAAAAAAAAAACCTAGACAGCCCCTTCGCTAGCGCTTTTTGGATCCCTCGCAACTGACCCATCAAATGTCTTTTTCGAGCAAAAATATTTCCAAAGACTTTATTATTCTAATCCTGAAATTTAGTAGTAAAAGTGCTCATCAAGAGCAGGATACAATGATAGCCTGATTGCCATACATCCCAAAGCAGCTCGGTGAGATCTGGGTGCTCCAACCATGCTACTTCAAAACGAAAAGGTTTCAAAGATGGATCTACTCTCTTCTATGTGTGACATTGAATCAAGATAAGGAAATGATCTGAAGATGTTATAGTAATATGCCTCACAACTGTCTCAAGAAATTTTACCCTCTAAGTAGCATTAGTAAGAGCTCTATCAAGTTTTTCTTGACCCAAGGCGAGGACTTGATGCAGGTTTGTCTAGGTGAACTTCGGTCTTGTGAACCCCAGGTTAAGAAGATTGCAATTGTTAATCCATCTTTGAAATCTAGCCGCTCTATTCCATGCAACTTAGGATCCCCCTAACTTTCTTGTACCATTCCAAACATCATTAAAATCACCAACTACAAGCCAAGGTAAATCCACCATTGATGCTACATCTTCTAACTCATCCCATAGTCGTGAACGAGTTGTCAAAATAGGGTTTGCATACACCGTAAAAAAAAGAAAGATTGTGGGACACTATCTCAACTCTCACAATATCACTATTCCAAAAGAGCCAAATACCACCAGTCCTCCCCACCCAATCAGAAAGAAACCAATTCGAGAAACTCACGAATCGCACCATTGTCACCGCCTTTTGTCTCCTAATACGAGGTTCTATAACTACAAAAAGAGTCGGCTTATGCATCCAAATCAATTCTCTAGCATTCCTTCTAAACTCACTACAACATGAACCTCTGTTATTCCATAGAATTATATCCATAAATCAATATTTTAAACTATATACCTACTTTGTCTCTCCAGCAAGCATTAGAGATGCAATTCTTGCACCATGAAAAGCTTCCATTCCCTATGCCAAGTGCCCAGGTGTGGTACAAAGAAGATCTCGGACTCGTGTCCCACCACTCGAATCATGACAGTAGGGTGGTTTTGCCACGACCGAATAGCCTGAATCATCACCTAAATCACAATCCATGTTGCCATCCAACTCATATGAGCCATCACTCTCTCCACCATACTGGCTACCTTTGTCATCGTTCTGTACCACATTTTCTGCCTTCTCACTTTGCAAACCAGTGCCACCCTCCCAAGTTTTGGCTAAACTAACATTCCCAACAGCACTTGTCTCACTTGGAAACCTAGCCCTAGTCGTAGTTCGCATGCCATGTATGTGTTGCAGTAGCTTATGGAGAGTGTTTTGATGTTCCCTACTTTTCTCGATCTGTATAAAGTCGTCCCTCAATTTCTCTTTACCTCTTGGGACAGGCTTAGTCCTCTTATCAGTGATTGGCTTTCTCCTACGCCCCATAAGATCCATGGCCCTATTAGTTTGTCTCATCTCCCTTTGTCCATTCGGCCCAGGATCGTCCCCTTCGTAATCATGCAAGACTTCAAAACATGATCCTTCCTAATTTGGTGCTCCTATCTCATTAGAATTCTTGTCCTTTCCATCTTCTTTCTTTTTAAACTACTGACGTTTCTGCCATTTCGAGGCCAGCATCCACAGCCCAAATTCATCACTTAATTTGTTAGGGTGAGCATGGAACCCGATTAATCCGCCAATCCAACTCAAACCGCTAAAATGGATTCGGTTGGATTATGTCTTTTTAGAAGCTGAGTTAGATTGGGTCATAGGTTCAAAAATTTTAACCCGACACAAACCGATAACCCGGTCAATATATATATATATATATATATATATATATATATATATATATATATTTTATATTTACTAAATATAAAATAGTGTATAAATAACTATAATATATAAAATTATAAAATGCATATGTTATTCTACTCCGCGCTCACCAAAGAGACAATGAGTGTATAAAACATAATAAGCCTAGCGTGAATATATAGTTTGTCATATATTGGGCATTATAACATGCATTTAGTGTGTAAAATATATAGTAGGTCATAGCCTGGATAATTTGACCAAACTATAATGAACATTTTGGGAAACAAAATTTATCAAGGAGTGATATGTAATTGGCTCAATTGAAAGTTGAAACCATATCGTAGTATCACTATCTCTTTGGTCGATCATCTTCTCTCTTTGCAGCTACTCTCTTTATGGTTAACACTTAATAGCTCATTTTTCCAATAGATTAGTATGTATTTTTTCTTCTTTTTTTGCCTTTCTTTAAAATACTTTATTCTTGTCATTTATTTTTTAATCCAATTTTCAGTGAGAATAAATTATAACATATTTGCTTTGATGCTTTATGTTAGATTAAGTTGTAGATGTTGAACTATTAGAGATGACATAATAATAGGATATCTATTGGAATTCATGGATGATGTTTTTTGCTAATAGATTTTGTTTCTTTTGTTACTTGGTATCACTCTCTTTTGACATTGCCTTGATACACCTGCGTGTGAAAAAAATTTCACCACTAAAAATTGAAAAATGATCCAATTATTTACAAAGTTTCAACAATTGATGGAAAATCTAAAGTCATGGATTGCTGGTTTGCTCTCAAAATTAGAATAAAAAATATTGTCAATTAGACGATTACTTGGCCACATAATATATAATCACTTCATTTGGGTCTCATTGAAGCTGAGAAAACTAGTAGAATAATTTTTTGTTATGTAATATGTATTATTTAATTTTTTAGTAAAAAACAATTAATTCGATGATCTAAACTGATTTGAATAGGTTGAATTGAGTTGAAGTTGGATTGGTTCATGGGTTGGGTTGAGATTTTTTCAACACAGTATGATTAGGTTTGGTTGAATTTTTAAGTCAAACCGATTCAAACCAATCCATCCTCACCCCTATAATTCATCATTACACAAAATGTCCTTGGGTCTTCCTCTTGCTGTAAAACCTTCCACTTGATCTGTTTAATTACTTGTTGCAGTGATTGATTCAGAGTGCATATGACCAAGCAATTTGATTGTTTGATCATTTTCTTTCATCACATGGAATACTGAGTACTGACTTCTCTATTATTTATGTTTTTAAGCCTTTTGATTCATCATTTACTGTTGTAATCATGTTGAATATCTTTCTGATGTATACCTAAAGTCACCAATGTGCTCTAATTATTCTTTGTTATTATTGCAGATTTATTATAACCATGTCATAATCTGCCTGATTATATTAATTGGATGCCATATAATTTGTTTAATTACTTTCTTTTCCCCTTGATTGGAATCATATGCTCTCTCTCTCTCTCTCTTGATGGGTTGTTAGAGAGAAAGAGAGTTCTTGGGTCTCACACATTCTTCAAAGAATGCTTCCTCAATTGACTGATCTTGCTCTATTTCAATCTTATAATTTACATAGAAAGGTCGCTAGGCCATTCTACCCAATGTTCTAGACTAAACTTGTCTATTGTGAATACTGTTTTTTATTTCTAATTTTTTTAAAAAATTTATTTAAGAGAAAAGAAATGATAATAGTTGCATATAAAATTAATGATAGACATTAGAAAAAATATTTATTTCTAATATAGAATAATACCCACTTGACAAAATTTGTGGTGAGTATCGTTTCGTGTCAAAATTTAGTAAAGGAATAATGCTAATACTTTTGAGATCATTGCAATATTGTATATCTAAGACTAGTACACCTAACTTAAGGCCTAATTTAGCACCATTTATGGTTATGAAAGATTTGGGTCAAAACGTTGCTAGCTTAATCTTTGGTATAAGATATCATCATAAGTTTTAAACTATTCAATGCAGGGGTAGGCAGTTGAGCAATAACCCAAATCAAAATCGAATTAATTTAAACAGATAAATAAACATTTTAATAAAATAACATAAAATAATAGAGGTCGGTTCAATTTGGTTAACCCAAGATTTCTAAAAATTGAGACTGAACCGATAACCGAGCAATTCAAACATCTTAACAGAAATGGAAACCAAAAAAATTGGTTAACTGAATTTTCATTTTGGTTATTTTTGCCTACCCTATATTAAAGTGAGGACAAATCAGTTCATGCAAAACATTCATACTGCAACTAGCTTCAACCATATTAAAAGCATTGATTACTTTGCGAATTCTCATCATACTCTGTACTAGCTATTCAAGGCTTCTCATTCAGAAACAATTTGAATGCTGATGCATTTTCTTGCATTCTTTTGCTTCTGATAATCCTTTAAGAACAGAACATAACAGAGCTCAGGTTTTTTTTTTTTTTCCGATAATTTTTCCTGATATCACTCTCTTAAATTTGACCTTTATTTAGTCAATCCTCAACAGAATTTTTTATGTTGGTTGTTGTTTCTAGTAAGCTGCCCAAAGATTTTTTAATCTAGTATTGGACTAATTTGTTTGATGTTCAAATTAAAATACAACTGGTGAAAATGGTTTGTTTTCTCCTCATAATATCATTTTGCTCATACTGAAAATTTTCTTGCATAGCAGAAAGTAATTCGAACTCGTCTTTTAGGCTTCTCAATGGCATTTGTAGGCAATCCAAAAACTTGGGTGCCATATGTGAACAGCAAGGATTGTTCTCAAGGGTTTTGCAGCTTATACTGTTCATGTTAAGGTTCCGCCCCTGCCGAATGTTCCAACCTTTTGGACCCTTCACGGCAGCCACCACTACCTGGTTGTCCTCTTCTAACCGGGTTCTATCTGGGCAATCCTCTAGCTTATGCCTCGACCGGGCATATTCAAAACAAATCAGCCTCAAGCCCTCATATGCCACTCGCTGCCAATGGCCATCAACTCGAACTTTGGAACTAAAGGCTTGTTTAAGTCTACCTCGACACACACTCGTGCCTCTAACGGCAAATAAGGTGCTCTCATCCACCTTGATAGCCCTATCCAAAGTATTTCTCAGTCCCAGTAGTACATCATAATCGTTGCAAGGTCCAGCCAAAACCCTGGTTGTCACTTACGCACTTTCAAATAGTGATCAAAGATACTCCATGGCCCCTCTTCCAGCACAAAGTTTTAGTCCTCAGTGCATGCAAAAATTTTCCATAAAGAAACCACCCCCAAGATCAATAACTTTATAGGCCCCTTTCAAGTGCCAAAGTTTCTGTGTCTTCGCGCACATCATCTGATAGCCAATATTGCATCCCAACAATTTAATAACCAAACTGTTACGGTGCCGGTATTGAATCCTCCTCCGAGCCGAATTAGCGAGCTCAATGCATGGTCAATTATCAATAGTGGAGATCTTTATCATATCATCTCCCATAAAATCATTGTCCTCTCCCGCAGCCTGAACAAAACCATCCTGCCCTTACCCATTTACCAGCTTCTCCCTGAACGACGCCCAGTATTATTTTGGGGCCAGACATCCCGTCGTGATCAACCCCCATACGCTGTCTCTCTTCCCTGTCCTCTATGACTACTTCATGATCATGTTTAGACAGTTATCACTCACCTTGAGCAGTCGCTTACTTTATTTTCTTCGTGCTTCATCTTAACAAATCATCTTCCTCGCCAGATCTCTCATGCGTTGAACTAGGATCCATAACGGACTTAGAGTTTCGAGATGCGGGGGAGGGGGGAAGGGCGTGCACACGTAGAAACCCATTCTGAAAATTCATTTTTTATTATTTATCTTTGTACTGAAATATTCTATTTTTTATTTATTATTTTGATCTATACCTATTAGCTTTTTATCTCTTCATTATATTCGTTTTTTTTTTCATTTCGGTATCAAATTTATTTTACTTCATATAACAAATAGATTTATCAATATCCATTAAAAAATTTATATTTCAACATTTAAACTCATAACTTATTTCATTTTAAAAATTTTATTTTTTTACTATTATTATTAGTTTTTTCCTCCTCATTATATTAAGAGTATTTTTTTTTATCTATTTGCTTTTTAACTACTCAATTTATTCATTTTTCTATCAGAACATTTGTTTATCTATATCTCTTAGCTGTTTTTTTTTTATCCCTTCACTACGTGCAATATTTTGTATTTACTCAACATATTAAATTCTTATATCAGTTTGTCTTATTTCATCTTAAGAATCAGACAGTATTTATCTACTTTATATGTATCTCTTAGTTTTTTTATTTCCTCGTTATATTCAAATTTTGTATATTTCAATATACATCTTATTTTACATCATCTCAAAACTCATATTTTTATCTAAAAAATTTCTATATCTATTTTTTTTCTTCTCATTATATTCATATTTTTTATATTTGAATATTCAAACTTACCTAATTTTATTTGAAATATGTTGCTATTTAAAATTTGGTACGATTTTTTTGCACATCATATAGAATTTAGTAGTTAATAATGCACTAGACTTGATAATTTTTTTGAAATAATTATTTTCAAATAAGTTATATTGAATATTTAAATTAAATTAACATATCTCGAAAAAAAATAAACAATTGAACATTGAATAGTGAGGACGTTGAGAAAGTGAAGACTTCGAGTCGATCCAACCGATTTCAATCGCCAAAGAGTGATAAATCACTTTTACCTAATATATAAAATATACTATTTAGAAACAAACTATTTAAAATTAAACCTGTCAAACTTACATATTGTACATAAATAAAAATATTGCACAACGGCTTTTACCCTTATAATATACAAAGATCAACTTTAAAAGAAATATAATAACCACATAGCAAGTAATGTCATTATTAATCCGCATCTTGTAAGGGGGGTATGTGTTCATAATGAAGTTGGGATATCAATCACAAAACATATATGATTGATGTCAAAATAATGGAAGAATATTAGGAATAATAATTTAAAAACAAACAAAAAAATGCAATTATGACTATCAAAAAATAAAAGAGATTAACAAACATATTTTCTTGATAGTGTTTGCTCTGTAAAAAAATAAAAGCAATGAAACCTAAGTACAAAATTTGTATCTGGTCATATTTCTAATCCTATTTCTTATATTCCACACAAAGAAGTCTCGTGCATCGAATCCAATATTAGAAATTAACACTTTTTTTTAATATGAATTTAAGTATCGATTTTAGTTCATTAAAAAAAATTAAAATTCATTTACATTTTGTTAATGAATTCACGTTTTATTTTCAAATGAATTGAAATAATTAATTTTAATGTTTGATATAGTTCACTCGACACTATTCTCTCCCTCCATTCTCTCCCTCTTAGAGAAATGTAAAACCATGAGTGAATTGAAACAACTACACAGGCAGGTGGTTAAAACCTCAGTTATCAAAGACAATCCCTTTGAGTAGGGTTACTGCTTTTTGTGCAAATTCTGAGACCAGAAGCCTTAATTATGCAAGTAGTGTTTTTAGCCTTGTAGATCAGCAGAGTGTCTACATGTGGAACTCCATAGTCAAAGGTTACTCCAGTAGTGAAAATCCAGATAAGGCACTGATGTTGTATAGAGAAATGCTGCAAAAAGGTTATTTGCCAGACTATTTTACATTCCTTTTTGTGCTCAAAGCGTGTTCGATAATTAGTGCTCATGATCATGGGAAGTGTGTTCACAGTTGCATTTTGAAAACTGGGTTTGTAGTGAATGTGTATGCTTCTACTTCTTTACTTCATATGTATGTATCTTGTGGAGATATGGAGTCTGGTTCGAAAGTTTTTGATATAATTCCCAAGTTGAATGTTGTTGCTTGAACTAGTTTAATTGTTGGGTTTGTTAGTAACGATAGGATTAGTGAGGCTATTAGGGTGTTTGAGGATATGAAGCACTGGAATGTAGAGCCTAATGAGATTACCATGGTGAATGTCTTAGTTGTGCTCAGAGTAGTGGTATTGATACTGGAAAAGGGGTTCATAATCGTATTCGCCAACTTAGTTATCCCCTTTGTGTCAAGTGTTGATTTTAATGTGATTTTTGCAACTGCTAGGGATCTTTTCGACAAAATGCCTCAGAGAAACTTGGTGGCTTGGAATTCCATGATTGCTTCTTATAATCAATATGGCCAGGTTGAAGAAGCCTTTGGTCTGTTCTTTGATATGCGGATAGCTGAGTTTGATCCTGATAAAGTTACCTTTTAAGTGTCATAGGGCCTTGTTCCCATATGGGAGCTTTAGCATTGGGTCAAAGTCTTCATGCCTATTTATTGAAAATGAGCATGGGTTAAGACATTTCCATTGTAATTGCTATATATGCGAAAACTGGAAATCCAAAAGGTGCTCAACGAATATTCAGCGACTTGCAGAAGAAAGATGTAATGACATGGACTTGATCATGGGTTTTGCTATGCACGGACCCGGTGAGGAAGCACTAAGCACTTTCAAAAGGATTCAAGAAGAGGCTACTGTTACTCCTGACCAAATCACTTACATTGGTGTCTTATGCGCTTGTAGCCATGTTGGGTTAGTGGAAGGTCTAAGACATTTCACTGAACTGAGAAATGTTTAAAGCAGAGTACCAACAGTTGAGCACTATGGCTATATGGTTGATCTTTTGAGTTGAACAGGTTTCTTTGAAGAAGCAGAGAGAATAGTGGAAAATATGCCAATCCAACCTAATGTTACCATTTGGGGAGCTCTTCTAAATGGGTGTGAGATTTATGAAGACATCAATTTGGCTGGTCGAGTGAAAAGGCAATTAACAGAGTTGGAACCACTTGGTAGTGGAGTTTACGTCCTTCTCTCTAATAATTATGCTAAAGCTGGTAGATAGCATGAAGTAAAGATTGGTAGAGAATTGGTAGAGAATAAAAGGATTGCAAAAGCTCTTGGGCGTAGATCAGTTGAAATGAAATCATTGACTTCATAATTATTACTCTCTCTATCTTATAATTTTTGTCATTATTAATTTTTGTTCAATAAAACTAATAATTTTTTTTTATATTAAATCATTAAGAAATTTTTTTTTCATATATACATAAATAAAGTTTAAAAATTTCTAAAAATATTTTCATATTTTTAAAATATTATATATATATATAAAGTCAAAATAAAGTAAAAAAAATAGATAAAGTAGCTAAAATTATGAGACAAAAAGAGTATTTTGATAAGGAAAACTCAATTGTTTGATAATTTAGATCACTCTTTCCGGATTTGTGAGTAAAGCTGGTCAACGAAAAAAGAAATTGTTGGATGAGGGCTTGATTGAATTTAATGAAACAATGAAGTAGAAAAGTGCCTGCATTGAATGCGATAGTAGTATTTCTTTACATGACTACTATAGGAGATATGTTAGAAACTTGCTAGTATTTTCTTGTTTTCAATGTGGCAATCCAAATTCTCATTGGGTATTTTCAATGGTGCATCTGGTTTTCCTTGTCTCTTCAGATGATTTGCTGTGAAATAAAAAATAAAACATTAGACATGCATTGGCATTGTTGATTATGATAAATATGTTGACTATAGTGAATGGGCTGCAAACCGACTTCAACAATAGTAATTTAAAGTTATCTTTCCTCATTGGCTTTTTCTCTCTTCAACGATTAAGAGTTGCAACCACCCTCATTCTTTTCTCTTTCCTTTAACTTTTCTCCATTTTCTTCCTCCTAGCCGAGTGACCAGCCCTCCTTTAACCGAAATCTGCACTTTTTCGACGGTACAAGACCAGAATTTTCAAGTGGGTAGGTCTATTTCTCCTTCTCTTCCATTTCACGATCTCTTTCTCCCTAACACCTTAAGTTTACTCCAGAAATTATCAGATCAGTAGTGTTGCTTTCAGATTTATTTTCGACCATCCATTATTGTCTAACTCTCCAAAAGAATTTTGATAATACTCTCTCTCTCTCTCTCTCTCTCTCTCTCACACACACATATATATATATATATATATATATATATATATAAAATAAAGTAGTTTTACATGGCAAAATTTATTAGTATGTGACATCGATTAAAGAAAAATCTAGGTATTTTTATGTCATGAAAACTTTTAATCAAAATTGGATGCCAAGTTGTGCTGACCAATTGACAGAAAAATCACACATATATATATATATATAAATTTATTAGTATGTGGCATCGATTAAACAAAAATCTAAGTATTTTTATGTCATGATAACTTTCAATCAAAATTGGATGCAAGTTGTGCTGACCAATTGACAGAAAAATCAGTATTTATGGTACTGTTCACTATTTACCATGCATGACACTCTTCACTGCTAGTTAATGATGATAAAGTGGGATTCGGGGTTACTTTTTGTTAGCATAAACGAATTAATGCGTAATAAATAAATGTGTGAAAAATAATATATATGATTAATTAAAGTTAAAATAAGTTAAGCTTGAATTGATAATTTCTTTGGTTTTCGATGGTTTTCAACTCTGTTAAAGTTATAAATAGACATTGGCAGCTTAAACAACAACAAATGAAAATTGAGTTTTATAAATGATTTGGTATTATGGTTGAAATTTTCGAGTGGAGTTTTTCAAACGGTTGAGTTTTATTTTCTATTGACTAGGATGCGATGATGAGGATGGATTTCAAATGTATTGGATTGGACAATTAAACATCTTACAGATCTATTTAAAAATTGAAAAATGTTTAAAAAACAAAGGAGACTTATCAATTATTTTTTAAAAATTTAAAGGATAACTTATATGAAATATTAAAAAAGGAAAAATGAAATGTTAGTAAGTTATTTAATCTAGTAAAGACTAAAACTACCAATTCTTTCAAATAAATATCGAACGTTAATGATAAGTTAGAAAATTCTATGAGCTTGTATTTTTTTTACTAAAATGTGTGGGATTGAGGTGTTTTAAAGCTTCACGTGCATTCATCCATCATGACATTGTAAAAAAAAAGACAGAGTTACTCATAATTAAATATTTTGTATCACTATTAGGCATGAAACCGAGCAAGGTTATGAGGTCCCAGAGATTTCAATTGGTTAGTTAATTGGTTTTGGTGTTGTGTCAATGCGAGTTTACTACCAACAAATATTTTTCACTTTTTCTGTTTTTTGGAAATACAATATGTGCTATGAAATTATGAAGGTTTGAGGTTGATAATTATTATAGAAACGTGAGGACATATTTATATAGAAAGTTTGAGTTTGGTAATTATTAAAATCAACCCATTTTTATTCAGGGAGGAAATAACTTTTAGCCAAAATACAATGGCCAGCAGCCACTAAATTTCATTAATGATTATCTCTAATGTGAAATCGCAACATTGGAGTTATCTTTTTAGTCGTGGTCATTCATTTGCACAACATAATTAATGTTCTTTAACATAAAGATGCATCAGAATGACATAGGAAATCTCTATTTCAATATAAACTCGTGTCACTGGAATGGAGAAGAAACTAAATTTTGTAAAAATAGAACAAGAAAAAGATCTAATAATGTAAGGTTGGCAATATTGCCAAAGGAATATTGCCTTAATTGACAAAATTATCCCAAATGAAAAAGAAAAAATGGTATGGAGATAATTTTGTCATTTTGAGTAATGTTGCTCTGGCATTATCACCACCCATATTGTAATTAGGAGATACAGTGATATCAATCCTCCCACATGTATTCTGCCACTACACTATAAAATCAATATCTTATCAAACATAAAAAAAGGCAGAGAGAGAGAGAGAGAAGATAGAACATTACAGCTTACGTTAAAAGCCAATGACACAAAAATAAAATAAACAATAGAGAACCAAATTCAGTTTTACATTCACACTGATCAAAGAACAAAGAATATCTAAAACCACACAATCAAAAAATTTCAAGAAAATAGTTCTTTATCAAACCTTTGAGCCCTGTCAATGAGGTTAAGGTACTAACATTTTCTGGTAATCATGGATAGGAAATGTATGCTTTCAATAGGAGAGATGATGTTGATTTAATGGTGTGAATTTCACACTGATGAAACCGATGTGTGCTGGAGCTAAATCTATGCCCCTAATTATATACTATTAGTCATGTTATTAAAAGGCAACTCTTTAACTGCTCTCCTTACTACTTCTTTGGCAAATTACTTATTTATCCTCCATAAGTTTACACAATTGTAAACATGTACTATGTACTGTCATGGTTTTTTTTGGAATAAAGATGCTGAAAACATTGATTGTATGTTTCCAAGAGATTCCTTATTTCAAAGCAGGATAAGCTTTCCAACTAAGAAAGTCGGCCCGTTGCTCTTGTAACGCGTATATGCACATGGATGGTGCTCCAACTAAGAAAGTAAATTGTTTGCTCTCAAAGAAATCAGAAGTGTACACGTATGAAGCGCGTATAACTCATATCTAGGAATCCAAAGTTCTCTATGTACGTGTCAACATAGGTGTAAGCAAGTGTGTGCGAGGCTATGCATTTCTGCACATGTAAGCATGTGTGTGTATAATGAGAGAAAGAGAGAGGCCAATATGGTGAAGAACAACATACAAAGGATAAACCTTGAATTATCACAAGAGAGACTACAATCCACGAGCATCCTTCAAAACAAAAACACAATTCACAAGAAACAACCAAAAATTGATAATTATCTTCTTTTTTTTTCCTTTTTACTTGTCTTCATACGTATTTTACGACACTAATTGACGCAACCCTAAAACTTGATCCTCTCCACCATCTTCACACACTTTTTCCAAATAAACGGAGATATTTTGCATTATTGAGAAGACGTCTACTTAACTGCAGTATTGAAGTGATATTTGTGTTCAAAAGATTGAAAGGTTACCAAGTTAAAATGATAATAACCTATTCCAACTCCATCAATGTTTTGCATCTTTCATGATTTTAATGGCACAAACTACTTTGACCCTCAAGTGGCTCCATATTACAATAAACATATCCATCAGGGCCAACCAGTAACCCTTAAAACAATCCACATCAGGGAGAATCCCACTCATCGTATTTGTTCTTCATCATCTTATGCTATAGGTCTTATTATTTATTTATTCTGAATTCTCACTTACTAATCCGACACTAAATACAATGCTCTCAATATGCCCCTTGCAGCATTTGCACAACACTTTCTACCACAACCGTACTACATCCTTCTTACACCCCACTATCCACATTTTCACTAATATCTCAAACTTCTCCAATTTGCTTTCTAATCCCCATCACTTTCAAAGATCACATTTTCTTCTTCTAGCATTCAGTGGCAGCAATTATAAAGAACTTACCTTACTTAGTACCTAAATATTCCTTCAAATTTTATCCACCGAGTAACCCTAAATATAAAAAATCTCCAATATTGTGGCCATTTAGCCTCTATAGGCAACAGGAATCTCATATGGGTTACCAGGTTCTCAGTTTTCTCTTACACGCCAAACATATTCCAAGTGGCCTCGTCGCCACCAAAGATTCTTCACAACTTCATCAAAATTAACTTCAGAACCCACATTTAAATTCTCATATAAGGTTACATTGGAAATATTGACCGTTGATCTCCAAATACTGCACAAGTGTGATTACATTACCGGTAGAGGAAGCAATAAACATCAAAATAGACAAGCTTCCAGCACACTCAAATTCAATTTCCAGAGTCTGTGACCTACACCCTATCAGAAATTTTGGGTCTTAAGACTTCACAAGCAATTACCTGAGAGTGAAAGGCACGAAATACCTAGTTTGAGCTTTCAACAGTCTGGTTAAACTTCCTGCATATTCTAACAGAGTATTGTCGTCCACAAGTAATTTACAATTGGGATGAAACACAGGGCATACATTTTGCTGGGATTAACACAATTTCACAAGAATCGGACCTTTTAAATTATAAACAACTAGAATTTGGTTCCAACTCTTGATAAGTAAAACAGTGGAGATAGCATACCATCTTTGGTTCCACCTCCTACCAATTTTTCTAATCTTGTTATCCAGAAGTATGAAACAATCACATTCCTGAATACAGTAGTAGGTCTTCAACTTTATATCTCGATTTCTATTTGCAAACCAAATTCTTGCCACACATCCTTTGATATAGATAAACTTTTACCTCAAAGATGTTAGTTCTACTAAGTACCTCTTAACCTTGTATTTTCTGATTTACATAGTCCTTCAACTTTCATGTGATGACGAACATGCTACATAAAATCTCTGTTTATCTTCGTTAAAGAATAGTAATATCAGCATATTGAAACTCATGCTTAAGGAAATAACACAAATCCCCAAAAATGTCAATCCCTGTGGCAAGAATACAATTTTTTATTTCATAAATGACCATACCATTCATATTTAGCAAGCTAGCATCTTATTTTAATTTAGCTTTTTTACATTTCTTTTGGTTTATTACATATTAATATTTTGTAATAAATTTAACATATCTTATTCTACTTTACCCAAAGACTTTCTCTTTCTTCCTTGGCAGAATATGAATAATTGATGATGATATTACACCTGATCAGGCTAACAAGGCACAAAGCATTTATAGAATAGTATTAATTCTTTAAATGGAAATTAGCTGTGTGTTACTATAAATTATTTTGGTAGCTAAAGTCTAATCAGTTGTGGACTTTTATCAGGTTTTCTATCCTGTACAAATTATCCACATATCCTTTTCTCATCTTAGAAACTATCATCTTTTGTCGTTTTGCAAAGATTTTCTTCTCACACTTCCAAAAAAATTTCACTTGTCTTTCTTTTGTTCTAATTTCACAGCATCACGTTTATATTTTACCCTGTTTTCTTTTTTTGCCCATGTTTAATCTGTTTCGTAATGGTTTTTCAAACGATGTCACATAGATATATAAAGCTAATATATGTCATTTCATTTTAGTGGCCGGGCAATTTTTCTTCTTAACAATGGGGAAACATGACTCTTTGGCCAGCTCATTGTTGAAGTTCAAAATTAAAACTTCCCATCATTTAAACTTTAAAAGGAGATCTTAATGCAAATCTGTACATCTTTAAACACATATCCATATAAAGGGACCTTAATAAGGGAACTCAAATCAAATCAACCATCCCACTTCAAAGTCCATTTTACCTTATCTTCTCCGCTCAAAGACACCTTTTCATGAATTAAAAATGAAATTCACAACCTGATAGCCTCCCCTCAAACCCGCTCAAAGATCATCAATACACAAAAATGAAGATCATCATTTAGATTATTATTATTTTTTGTTATTGTTTTTGAAAACAACCACAAAAGAACAATTTTATCACCATACCTCTAAAAAAACCCTCCTTTTATCAAAATTTTATGTGTGTTTCTGTGTGTGATTATACACACAAAATAAAAAGAATTAACTGAGAGATTAATTAACATCACAAATTAACAAAACAAACAAATAGAATAACACAAACATACGATTAATCACATTTCAATCCATAAACTCTCATGTAAAAAATAACATAGTGTATGTGTGTGTGTTTTATGCATGTGTTCATTGTACCTCATTGGAGAAGCCATCGAAGATTTCACAGACAAAGTGGAGCTGAGCTACAGCGGCGAGTTGTACGTTCCGAATGAGAATCCAGTGGCTTGGCTTCTTTGGATCTTCAATACACAACACAGAGAGATAGAGATATATAACGGAGAGCGACATGATCAAGATATATATTCGGGTGTCGAGTCTGGCAGTATTTTGATCTTTGCCACGTGGCACGAAAGAAATTCTTTATATTCTTTTCTTTTCTTTTCTATTTTTCCCAAACCTCTAAATTTTATTTTTCTACAATATTATTAATCATGATTATTGGCACCTTTGTATAAAAGTAGTCAGCACACAACAATTTAGTTCATACACCTTAATTATACAGTGGGGATGAAGGTTTTAAATTATATATATATATATATATATATATATATATATATATATATATATATATATATTTAAAAATAATAATTTTTTGACCAAGATAAGAAGAAGGTCTTGCCTCCCCCAGTGCCAAAAAAAATTTCAAAAAAAGCCTCTATTTAGTTGCTTCTTTTACCAATAATACATATTTATTTTTTATTCATATAATAAAAAATGATATTAAATTTATTTATATATTTATTTTAGTAATAATCTATATCCCCTAACCAAACCCCAAAAAAAAAAAATACTTCTCTATACACTTCAGTTTGTAAGATAAAAGAAATCATCTTTCTCAGACTTTTCTTGGTCTCTTTTTTCTCTTTCATTTCCATTTTTTGAAATGTTGGCAGAAAAGATAATCAAACTTCGATGTCTTACTCCTGTTCAAAAAAAATTAGTATTAAGGTAGTATCAAAGATTGGATACTATCGTCTATCATTTTTTACATGTTGATCATTTTTTTCACATCAGCAAATATGTAGGATATTGAATTTGGAAACTCTAGAATTAGTAACCTCCACAACAACTTATCGAAAAAAACCTCCCATCAAACATTTTTCAATTTTGGTTTTCTCCCCAAAAAGTATCCCTTTCCCTTTCCCTTTCTTATCACTATTTCCTTTTGCCAAAACATTGATATTCCATTTCTACTTTGAAAGAGATTATCTATTTGTGATCATTTAATTTTACATTAATATTAAAAATATTTATTATTTTAATCAATCTGTGATTAAGAAAAAGTGTATATATCCCAGCAAGAAAAAAAATGGAAGAAAAAAGGTATGTGTATCTTATGACTGGAAAATGTTTGGTGAGATATTCTTTTTCTTAAAATGTTGTGCAAGTTATTAATTTTAGAGTTTCCAAATTCAATACCTCGGCACGAATACTTGCTCATGTGGGAAAATGATCCACATGTAAAAAAAGATAGGTGGTGTCTAATATTAAGTAATTATGCCCCGTTTGGTTGTAGTAATCAAGGTTGTAACGAAATGTTCATTCATCCCGTAAGGGCCAGTTCTTTCCTCCAAGTTAATTTTATGAGAACAGACCAGGGGACTAACACCTTTTATATCAGCCATACTCCAACCTAAGGCTGACTTATGCTCACTTAGGGTCCGAATTAATTTCTCACCTTGAGACTCAGACAATTCAGATGAGATAATAGCAGGAAAAGTATCACCTGGACCAAGGAAAACATGCTCTAAACCCTTAGGCAGAGGCTTCAATTCAACTTTGGGTGCTTCCACACTTGAAGGAATTTGTTTTTCACTTCTCTCAGGCAACTCCCCAAACTTCGGTTGCCATGCTCGAGTGCCATAATCTTGAGTTCTATAAAAAATAGTACAAATATCAACTACATCAGATGGACCACTGATAGAATCAAACTCAGAATTAACAAGAAAATACTCAAGGGGATCAAGATCATGAGTTATAGAAACTCCTTTATCCATGAGTGAGTCAATCATGTATGTCTGGTGGCTCTTGTCATCATCTTCTGGCTGTTTTACAATATGGAAGATATTCACCTCGAGGGTCATGTTTCCAAAAGACAGCTTCATGAGCCCATTCCTGTAATTAATAAGAGCATTAGCAGTGGTAAGGAAAGGCCTACCTAAAATCAAAGGAATTTTAGAAGTAGTATCAACAACAGAGCTAGTGTCAAGGATTTGGAAATCAACAGGATAATAAAATTTGTCAATTTGAATTAGAACATCCTCTATCACACCCCATGGTACTTTGACTGAATGATCAGCCAAATGAAATACCACAGTGGTTGGTTAGATTTCTCCAAACCCCAACTGCAAATAAATAGAATATGGCATTAGATTCACGCTAGCTCTTAAATTTAGCAAATCTTGCCCAACCTCATGATTTCCAATGCTTCATGCAATGGTTGGACAACCATGATCTTCATACTTGGGAGGAATCTACTGCTCAATTAGAGCACTAACTTGTTCTGTCAAGAAGGTTGTCTTCTTCACATGGTGCTTCCTTTTAACTGTACACAAATCCTTGAGAACTTTTGCATCAGTAGGAACTTTTTTAATCACATGCAAAAGAGGAAGATTGATTTTTACTTGCCTTAGATTCTCTAGGATTTCATTTCTTGGATTTAGAGTTCACTTGCTTGATTTTAAGCTTGATGGAATGGTACCTTAATAGGACTCTTTGTCACCTCAAGTTCCTTGGGCAGCTCGGTGATAAGTTCTTAAATATTCATATTTAAGCCCCTTAATTTATATTTGTTAAGCTCTTAGTTTGTGTTATTTTATCTTATTTCTATGTTTACTGTAATTTTCTAGGTTGTTATATGTTTAGATTAGGAATTTGTTACTTTGAGTTGTTTTTCGTTGTTTTACAGGTTTACAAGCACTTGGAAAGGAGTTTCACTAAATTGCTAGAATTGCCCGTATAGATCAGTCATTTTTGCGGATTAAACTATATTGATTCAGGAGAACCAAGAGATGAACCATATATGCTTAGAAAGATCCAGATGTCTATTTTTTGGATAATTTTACGGCTTGTAAATATGATTTTTCTAGAGAAAGTTAAGGAAGTTTTAGTAGACAAAGGTCAGGATGTGTGTGATTTCAACGTGGCAGATGTGATTTTTGCAGATTAAACTGTAATGATTCAGGAAGAAATAGTAGATTAGCCATATATGTTTGGAAAGATTTGGATGTCTATTTTCTAAACAATTTTAAGGCTCGTAAACATGACTTTTCTAGAGAAAGTTATGGTAGTTTTAGTAGACAAAAGTTTTGAAGGGCATGTGAAGGCTTAAATCCCATATCACATTCGAAACGTATTGCATTCAAGGAGTTCCCCTATAAAAGCCCCATTTCACTTTATCAAATGGGTGTGCAATCTTGGAGGCTTTGCTACCAAGGGGTGCAATCTGGAGAATTTTGCTACCAATCGGAGGAAGCACCGCACAGCAACTGCGGGTGGAATTTCTCTCTCCATGTATTGTTAGTTTTAATTTATTTCTTTTAAGTTTTAAACTTTAATGTTTAGCACTTTAATGCTTGCTCTAATTTTTCCCCTGAGATTTTTGTTGTCTATTATATTTATGGGTAACTAAATTCTCAAGTGGGGCTAGGGATGAACTTGCACAGTAGATGGTATTTTTTAATTTTTTAATTTATATATTTGATTTTCAATTACTAAATCTCTTTTGTTTTATCATTCTCAATTCATTGGTGATGTTTTCTTCTCTGAATAATCGTAGAATTTATTCTGTTTATGGATTTAGTCATGCTTTCTCTATTGAATGGATTAGTTCTTTGATTATGTTTGGATAAATTGTTTATCTATATTTTTTTAAATTCTTTGCTGCAATATCGCTTCCTGAGTATATTGTCGTCGTTGGATTTTCTCAATAGTGATTATAATTCACATATTTTAAAAGTGATGAATGATTTTTCAAAGGGTTACATTGGGTTTAATCTTGGTTTATAGATCTACACCTTCCGATTGGGAATTTTGGGAATTGAGTTCCTAATTGAGTTATTCAATGAATTAAGAATAATTAAAATACCAGATTTGTGCAAGGGATTCCCGACGCTTTACTGTTTGTCAAATTTGAGTAATTTATCCATTAGTCACTTTGCTTCACTTTACTTTGCATTTAAAATTAATCTTTGTTCTCCATTAATCATTTAATATTTTTCTTTAGTTTCTTTGTTCCTTCTACTATTCTTTAAATTTGTCTCTCTGTGGAATCGACACCCCAAAGTTGTGCTACAACTACCACGTTATTCTTTGGGCGTAATCAAATTTTGGCGCCGTTGCCGAGGAAATGGTAGAAGAATTGCTAAATAGTTTTTCTTTTCGGCAGTTTGTAAAGGTGGTAACTTCGTTCCTTCTGTTAGCTTGCTGCATTATTTTTTATTTCTTTTTATGGTATTTTTTTTACTACTTTGTTACCTTGCATGCACAGATATAGAGACACCATGGGTAGATTTGCTTGTAAGCCTGTGCTAGAGTTAGAATCAAACTTTTTAAATTTTTTACTTGATAATCCATCTAGTCCTGAAGAAATGAGTGAATACGGAGATCAACCCACTAGGACCCTTCAGGATTACCTCCACCTTACACGCATAGCCACACTATCATGCATCATGTTTCCAGCTAATACTCGCCAACAGGATTTTAAAACAGGGATGATACAGTTACTCCCTACATTCCATGGCTTGGAAAATGAAAACCCATATGTGCACATTAGGGAGTTTGAGGAAGTAGTTACGATTTTTCATAGTCAAAATGCAACTGATGACATTGTAAGACTTAAGTTCTTTCCTTTCTCTTTGAAGGATAGAGCTAAGAGTTGGCTATACTCATTGAGACCATGATCTATTAGGTCGTGGAATGAGATGACTCAGGTTTTCTTTAATAAATACTTTCCCCAACATAAGACCACCGCTTTAAAAAGGCAAATCTCCACCTTTACACAAAAGGACAGTGAGACTTTGTATCACTCGTGGGAGAAATTTAAGGAGTTGTTGAGTATGTGTCCTCACTATAGGTATGAGAATTGGCGCTTAGTGAGCTATTTTTATTAGGGACTTACACCTAGAGAGCGCCAATTTGTGGAGATGGTGTTTAATTGTGAGTTCTTACAGAAATATCCTGATGAGGCCATAGAATACCTCAATAAGCTTGCTGAAAAAGCTCACACATGGACTGGACCTAGTTCTACTGAGAGCATAAATAGGTCACGCCCTGCAGTAAACCAAAATAGTGGTGGAATTTACCATCTCAGAGAAGAGGATAACCTAAAGGCTAAGGTTGAGATGCTCACTGGGGAGCTACATATGTTAAAGACTAAGGACTTAAAGCCAACACACGTGGCTAATCATGCAGAGTCTTTTGGGCCATGTTTTGTGTGTGGCGGGGTAGATCATCTCACTTAAGAGTGTCCCACATTTGCTGAGATGAGAGGGATGTATGAAGAACAATGTAATGCCTTAGGTATGTACAAGAAGCCTTTTTCACCTTTCTCTGATACTTATAATCAGGGGTGGCGCAATCATCCCAATTTTAGCTAGAAGTCTGAAAACCAGCCACCTACACAACCTCCTAGATCATATCCTACACTATATCATGCACCTTCATCTTCTAGGAGTCCTTTAGAAGACACTTTGCATGCTTTTATTGAGGCACAGGGTAAAACTAACCAAAAATGTGAATCTTTGATTATGCAGGTTATTGAAGAAAATAAAGAGATAAAGAGCCAAGGGTCCAAATTGATGAGCTCCTTGAGTGTGAATAAGCGAGGTAATTGCCCTTCTCAATCTCAGTCCATACCCCATGGTCAACACATGGCACAAAAGAATTTAAAGGATGTGAAGGCCATTGTGACACGAAATGGTAAGTCATCAGAGGATGTGGAAAAGGGTCAAGATAGTAGTGATGCCGAGCTGCCCAAGGAACCTTAGGTGACAAAGAGTCCTGTTAAGGTACCATTCCCTCAAGCTTTAAAATCAAGCAAGCGATCTCTAGATCTAAACAATGAAATCCTAGAGAATCTAAGGCAAGTAAAAAATCAATCTTCCTCTTTTGCATGTGATTAAACAAGTTCCTACTTATGCAAAAGTTCTCAAGGATTTGTGTACTGTTAAGAGGAAGCACCATGTGAAGAAGACAATGTTCCTGACAGAGCAAGTTAGTGCTCTAATTGAGCAGCGGATTCCTCCCAAGTACAAAGATTCTGGTTGTCCAACCATTGCATTCAGCATTGGAAATCATGAGGCTAGACAAGCTTTGCTAGATTTAGGAGCTAACGTGAATCTAATGTCATATTCTATTTATTTGCAGTTGGGGTTGGGAGAAATTAAACCAACCACTATGGTATTACAATTGGCTGACCGTTTAGTCAAAGTACCCCAGGGTGTGATAGAGGATGTTATAATTCAAATAGATAAATTTTATTATCTTGTTGATTTCCTAATTCTTGACACTAGCTCTGTTGTTAATATTACTTCTAAAATTCCTTTGATTTTAGGTAGGCCTTTCTTTGCCTCTGTTAATGCTCTTATTAATTGCAGAAATGGGCTCATGAAGCTGTCTTTTGGAAACATAACCCTCAAGGTGAATATCTTTCATATTGCAAAACAACTAAAAGATGATGATGAGAGCCACCAGACATACATGATTGACTCACTCATGGATAGGGGAGTTTCTATAACTCATGATCTTGATCCCCTTGAGTATTTTCTTGTTAATTCTGAGTTTGATTCTATCAGTGATCCATCTGATGTAGTTGATATTTGTGCTGTTTTTGATAGAACTCAGGATTATGGCACTCGGGCATGGCAATCGAAGTTTGAGGAGTTGCATGAGAGAAGTGAAAAACAAATTCCTTACAGTGTAGAAGCACCCAAAGTTGAATTGAAGCCTCTGTCTAAAGGTTTAAAGCATGTTTTCCTTGGTCCAGGTGATATTTTTCCTATTATTATCTCATCTGAATTGTCTGAGTCTCAAGGTGAGAAATTAATTCGGACCCTAAGTGAGCATAAGTCAGCCTTAGGTTGCAGCATAGCTGATATAAAAGGTGTTAGTCCCCTAGTCTGTTCTCATAAAATTAACTCGGAGGAAGGAACTGGCCCTCGTAGAGACCCCTAGTGTAGGCTTAATCCCACTATAAAAGTAGTGGTGAAGAATGAAGTGTTGAATCTATTAGATGCGAGAATCATATATCCTATTGCTGATAGTAAATGGGAAGTCCTACATAGGTTGTTCCTAAAAAGTCGGGTGTTACTGTGGTGAAAAATGACTTGGGAGAGTTAGTCCCTACAAAACTTGTGACTGGGTGGCGGATGTGCATTGATTATAGAAAATTGAATGCTGCCACTTGGAAAGACCATTTTCCCCTCCCTTTTATTGATCAAATTCTTGAGCGTGTTGCTGGTCATCATTTTTACTGTTTATTGGATGGTTATTTTGGTTATTGTCAAATTGAAACTGCATTAGAAGACCAAGATAAAACAACTTTCACTTGTCCTTTTGGTACTATGCTTTTCGTAGAATGCCATTTGCATTGTGTAATGCACCTACTACTTTTTCAACATTGCATGATAAGCATTTTGAGTTACATGGTTGAAAATTGCATGGAAGTTTTTATGGATGACTTGACTGTTTTTGGATCTTCTTTTGATGCATGCTTATTGAATTTAGAGAGAGTATTGACTCGTTGTGAAGAGAATGAATTAGATTTGCATTGGGAAGAATGCCACTTTATGGTACCTTCAGGTATTGTCTTAGGGCATATTATTTCTTCTAGGGGGATAGAAGTTAATCAATATAAGATTGAATTAATCTCTAAGTTGCCTACACCTAGGACAGTAAAGGATGTGAGATCCTTTCTTGGTCGAGTCTGGCTGAAGACGTAAAACTTAGTGCTCATAGGAGTTACCTCACAGCGTATCCTTTATTGTTTTTTATATTTCTGGTTACTATTATTTTTAATATTTTTGTTTTCCAGTATTACTTTAGTAATTGTTTTTCAAGGACAACGCGTACTTCAGTTCAAGTTTGGGGGTATACTATGAGCCATGCCAGTCCAGCTAGTTCTCTATCTCATAGGTCAGCTCTTTCCATATTATTCACACATTGAGGGCAATATGTAATTTAAGTTTGGGGGTATGGGAGACACATTGCACACACTTTGTCCCAGTTTGTTGTTGTTTTTTTTCCTTTGTTTTAAAGAGAAGATAAATGCATGCTCATGTTATTTTGAAATTTTGGTTGATCTAAACAAATACTGTGATGTGATTTCATTGGAAAGCTTAAAATCGTGAACACATTATCTGATGATAGAATTTTAAAAGTTCAGTTACTTACTTTAGGCATTTAAGAATTCACATGTTTGATCTAATCTGACACGAGCACATTAGCACATAATTATGTGAGGTATGACATGTGATTTTCATGTGTATGTTTCTATAGCTTAATTGAAACTGGATGACTTATTGGATGAACACTTTGGAATAGAAAAAAATAGAAAAAAATAGAGAAAAATGCTCATAATGATCATTAATAAAATTTTCACTGAGTAATTGGACCTCTTGCCTCAGTAAGCAGTGAGTGTTCACGTCAAAAGGTGGGAATTTTGCTCATAATAATCATTGATAAACTTTCTGCTGAATAACTGGATCTCTTGCCTCAGTAAGCAGTGAGTGTTCACGTCAAAAGGTGAGAGTTTTGCTTGGTAGCATTAAGACTAGTTTAGTTTCGTAGCCTTTTTTATTCGAGTTAGTAAGTCCTTAGGGGTGTCTTTACACCTAATGCCCTATAACCATATGGTTTGGGAGTCATTGACTCAACACTCGCTACATGGGTCAATTAGAAAGCTTAAGGGAACTAAACATGACAAAGTCTCATAATAAAAGAAAGAAATAAAAACTATGTCATTATTGTTCATTATGATGGGAAATTCGGTGAACCTTAAGATAAGGAGACATTACACATTGGAGTTATTTGGAAGCTTCATTTTTATGTGCAAGTTCACTTTGCACTGATTCGGACTTGTGATGTGATAAGTACTTAAATATTCATATTTAAGCCTCTTAATTTATATGTGTTAAGCTCTTTGTCTATATGTTTTAGTATATTTTACTTCACTTTTGTGTTTTACACGTTTTTATAGGGTCTTGGAGAAAAAGAAGCATTTTTGGCACTTAAAGGAAGAAATCTGGAAATCCTAGAGCAGCTGCTGGCTAGAGTGCGATCGATCGCACTATTGCATGTGAATGAGCGCACATGCGATTGTTCGCACACATGAAGGATCGAGCGCAGCAATGCGATCGAGTGCAAGACGCATGCGATCGAGCGCAAGACGCATGCGATTGAGCGCATATGTACGAGCGTGAACAGTAAACTGTAGAACCCTATTTTGGAAATAAATGAGTTTTGTGTTTCAGGAAAGTTTAGGAACTCATGAGCCTTCTAGGACTACTCAAGCCCTATAAATACACCTGTAAAGCACACACAAAAAAAACACAACTTAGACTTCTTTTAATCTCTTCTTTTATCTTTTGCTTTAGCTTGGAGAAGGAAACTGTGGAGGAGAATTGACGACTCTTCTCTCGGGTTTCTTCTTTCCTTTATTTTTATTATGTGTTCTTAACTTTTAGTAAGGGCTTGGTTGAAGCCCTAATTATGTTTACTCAATAAATTTAGTATTGATACCTTTACAATATTTATGTTGTGTTGCTTAACTTGATTAATACCTGCTTTTATTTAAATTCCTCATATGTATATGTCTTATCAATATGTGCATGTGGTATGGACTTGTTAGTTAGATCAATTTGGATGACCGAGTCTTGGGTCTGACATTAGTAACAAAAGATATCCACACCGGATTCTTGGGTTAATCAACATGGGAAACCAGGAGTAGATACCATGCCCTAGGTCCCGTGTGGTTGTCGATTTCTACAGATCCTATGCTCTCTTAAGGAACAACTCAGCATACACCATGTTGAATCCCTTGAGAGAGAAAAGAGTTAGAGTAGATACCATGCCTAACTCGTTGCTTAGGGAGATCAATAGCTTAAGGAGTAGATACCATGCCCTTAGGTTGACAAACATTAGGTATTCATGACATGAGTAAAGCATCGGCATACTGGTTTGTTGTGGTAGCATGATTAGTGGTGGATATCAAGTCCCTACGCCTTTATCTTTATTATTTCCAACTCAATATTTATTTCTCTTATTTTTATTTTATTATTATGAAACTAATTCTGAATCAAAATTTACCAATCCCTATGGAGATGATCTTGCATTCGCACACTATACTACTAAGTTAACCTTGTGCACTTGTAAGTAAAACAAGTATGACTATTTGCTTATTTATTTAGGTAGATAAACGCACAACAAGTTTTTGGCACCGTTGCCGGGGATTGTGCTAAATTTCTTTTTAAAATTATTTTTGTTAGTTTTTTATTTTATTTTATTCTGTTCCGTTTTATTTTTATTTTTATCAAAAATCATATTTATTCCTTCTTTTCGTTTTCTGTTTTTTTTTTTGGTCAAGTGTGCAGAGGAGGAGTTTCTGTCCTCATTGCGATCGAGCGCACTACTTGGTGCGATCGATCGCAAGCCCAGAGCGATCGAGCGCAGAGGAGCTGTGATCGAGCGCAAAAGGTCTAGAGAGTACCCGGGTAGCAGTACTGAAACTGCTGCGCTGAAGCTTTTCAACCAATTCATTCGAAGGAGAAGCACCAATGGTGGAAGCTAGTTACACTTATCTAAATGCTATGGAGAGGAAGCTGGATATGCTCATAAACACCATGACTACTCAAAACATCTCACCTAGTCTGCGAGCCAAACCACTCCAGATATGTGCTATATGTTCTCATTTTGATCACACTACAGAAACTTGCCCTTTATATTTATATGCAGATCAAAAGCAAGCAAATTATGAGGGACCAAACAATGCATATGCATATATCTACAATCTTGGATGGCAGAACCACCCCAACTTCGCATGGAACAATCAAAATGCCTTGAACCTTCAAGGGCAGCAAATGGACTTCCAACAAGCAGCTCAATTAGTCCTAGAATCAAGAGAGAGTGACCTAGAGAGCATTGTGAGGGAATTGGTCATTCAACAACAATAGCTACTTACCTTACAAGAGCAGTTTATGACTGAGCAAAGACAAATAAATGCAAGGCATGAGCAAGCTATTCAAAGCAAGGTGTTGTTGAACAAGTTTTTCATGACCATCACTTTGATCCATTAGAAACTACTCTTACATATAGTCTCACAAGATCGAGTACAGTGCCAGAATCTGAGGATGTTACTAATGACATCATTGAAACTATGCACCTCATTGAAGCCTCTCCAAAGCATCAAAGTAAGTACACTGATCCATTTGATATTCATGTGCCTACTAATACTATTTTCCCTTTTATTGTACAGGCACCTAACTTGGAATTCAAGCAGTTGCCAGACCACTTACCTTATGCTTATATGGGAGAGAATAAGACACTTCCTACTAGCTGCTGCCACTCTTACTTTTGGAAAAAAATAAGGCTTGGTTCGGCTGAAGATGTTAAACTTAGCGCTCATGGGAGGCACCCCAGACTTATCCTTTTCATTTTAGTATTTTTATTTTATTTATATTTATTTTTACATATCTTGTATTTATATTTCTTGTTTTTCGGAATAATGTTTATTTTTCTTTGTCCGGTACTTAGTGCGTGCATCCAGTTCAAGTTTGGGGGCATGTTACAAGCAAAGCAAGCAACCTAGTTCTCCATCTCCCAGGTCAGATCTTTCCATGCCACACACATTGGGGACAATGTGTATTTAAGTTTGGGGGTAGTGGGAGATACTAGATACTATCACACCCGCACTTGAAACACATACACACACTAAGTCCCAGTTTTTTTTAAGAAGATAAATGCACGTTCTTTTGGTAAACAAAAATTTTGGTTGATTTAAAAATTTGATAACACTTCATTAGTAAGCTTAAAAGCTATAACACATAGTCTTGCAATGGGAATTTTACAAAGTTTAGTTACCTACTTCAAGGCACCTAAGAATTCACAAGTTTGATCCAAATTTGCACGAGCACATTTAACACGCATTTGTGTAAGGTATAACATATAATTCTCTTGTATATGTCTCCATAATCTAACTATAATCGGATAACTTGTTGAAAAGAACACTTTGGCATAAGAAAAATAAAGAAGAAAAAAAAATAAAGAAAAATGTTCATCATGCAAAAAGTGATCAAAAAGCTTTTCACTGAGTAACTGGGCCTCTTGCCTCAGTAAGCATTGAGTGTTCACGTCAGAAGGTGGGAATTTCATTTAGAAAAATTAAAACCTGTTAGTTTCATAGCCTTTTTTATTCGAGTTAGTAAGTCCTTGGGGGTGTCTTTACACCTAATGCCCTAAAACCATCTGGTTTGTGAGTCATTGGCTAAACACTCGTTACAAGGGTCAAATAGAAAGCTCGATGGAACTCAACATGGCAAAGATCGCATGATGAAAAAGAAAAAAGAAGAAATTATTATGCCATTTTTGTTCTCTTTGACCAGGAATTCAATAAAGGTTTGGGCATCGAAACCCTATACACTAAAATTATATGGAAGCCCCATCTTAGATGTGCTAATTCATCACACACAAATCAAACTTGCGATGCCTTAAGCCAACCTTAGGAAAGTAACATGAACTTTTGAAAATCCTTTTCCAATACAAAAAGTTGTTTTTATTATAAGCTTACTCATTAACGGTTATTATAATTTTATGCACAACCCAAATCTTTGAGCATCATGGAAATGAATTTATCTTTAATTTTGTTCTTCATTTAGTTTTTAGTTTTTAGTTTTGTATTGCTAAGGGACTAGCAATATGTAAGTTTGGGGGTCTGATAAGTACTTAAATATTCATATTTAAGCCCCTTAATTTACATGTGTTAAGCTCTTTATCTATATGTTTTAGTCTGTTTTACTCCACTTTTGTGTTTTACATGTTTTTATAGGGTTTTCGAGAAAAAGAAGCATTTTTGGCACTTAAAGGAAGAAATCTGGAAATCCTGGAGCAGCTGCTGGCTAGAATGCGATCGATCGCACTATTGCATGCGATCGAGCGCACATGCGATCATTCGCACACTGAAGCATTGAGCGCATCTATGCGATCGAGTGCAAGACGCATACGATCGAGCGCACATGTACGGGCGTGAACAGTAAACTGTAGAACCCTATTTTGGAAATAAAGGAGTTTTGTGTTTTAGGAAAGTTTAGGAACTTATGAGCCTTCTAGGACTACTCATGCCCTACAAATACACCTGTAAAGCACACACAAAAAAAACACAACTTAGACTTCTTTTAATCTCTTCTTTTATCTTTTGCTTTAGCTTGGAGAAGGAAACTGTGGAGGAGAATTGATGACTCTTCTCTTGGGTTTCTTCTTTCTTTTATTTTTATTATGTGTACTTAACTTTTAGTAAGGGCTTGGTTGAAGCCCTAATTATGTTTACTCAATAAATTTAGTATTGGTGCCTTTGCGATATTTATGTTGTGCTGCTTAACTTGATTAATACCTGCTTTTATTTAAATTCCTCATATGTATATGTCTTATCAATATGTGCATGTGGTATGGACTTGTTAGTTAGATCAATTTGGATGACCGAGTCATGGGTCTGACATTAGTAACAAAAGATATCCACACCGGATTCTTGGGTTAATCAACATGGGAAACTGGGAGTAGATACCATGCCCTAGGTCCCATGTGGTTGTCGATTTTCACAGATCCTATGCTCTCTTAAGGAATAACTCCGCATACACCATGTTGAATCCCATGAAAGAGAAAAGAGTTAGAGTAGATACCATGCCTAACTCGTTGCTTAGGGAGATCAATAGCTTAAGAAGTAGATACCATGCCCTTAGGTTGACAAACATTAGGTATTCATGACATGAGTAAAGCATCAGCATACTGGTTTATTGTGGTAGCATGATTAGTGGTGGATATCAAGTCCCTACGCCTTTAACTTTATTATTTCCAACTCAATATTTATTTCTCTTATTTTTATTTTATTATTACGAAACTAATTCTGAATCAAAATTTACCAATCCCTGTGGAGATGATCTTGCATTCGCACACTATACTACTAAGTTGACCTTGTGCACTTGCAAGTAAAACAAGTACGATTATTTGCTTATTTATTTAGGTAGATAAATGCACAACATGATGCCTTAGCCTGCCTCTTGTAAGTAATTAGGTTTTAAAAATCTTATTCATTGTGAAGATGGGTTTATACTTTTTAAGTTTGCTCATGAATGAATATCATGGTTTTGTGTGATACTTATATTTTTGGATACCATGAAAGATGGATTTATCTTTGTGTTCTTCGTTTTTCATTTAGTTTTTAGTTTTGTATTGCCAAAGAACTAGCAATATGTAAGTTTGGGGGTGTGATAGGTGCTTAAATATTCATATTTAAGTCCTTTAATTTATATTTGTTAAGCTCTTAGTTTGTGTTATTTCATCCTATTTTATCTCATTTATGTGTTTATTATGTTTTTCTAGGTTGTTATATGTTTAGCTTAGGAATTTGTTACTTTGAGTTGTTTTTCGTTGTTTCACAGGTTTACAAGCACTTGGAAAGGAGTTTCACTAAATTAATAGAATTGCCCATACAGATCAGTCATTTTTGCGGATTAAACTGTATTGATTCAGGAAGAACCAATAGATGAGCCATATATGCTTGGAAAGATCCAGATGTCTATTTTCTAGATAATTTTATGGCTCATATATATGATTTTTCTAGAGAAAGTTATGGCAGTTTTAGTATACAAAGGTCAGGCTATGCGTGATTTCAGCGTGGCAAAAGTGATTTTTGCAGATTAAACTGTAATGATTCAGGAAGAAACAAGAGATAAGCCATATATGCTTGGAAAAATCCGGATATCTATTTTCTGAAGAATTTTACACTCATAAATAAAAAATTTCTAGATAAAGTTATGACAGTTTTAGTAGACAAAGGTCAGGCTGTGCATTATTTCAGCGTGGACAGAAGTTTTGAAGGGCATTTGAAAGCTTAAATCCTACATCCCACATTTGTTGGAAACACATTCTACATCCCACATCCCACATCAGATTGGAAACAAATTGCACTCATGGAGTTCCTCTATAAAAGCCCCATTTCACTTCATCAAATGGGTGTGCAATCTCGGAGGCTTTGCTACCAAAGGGTGCAATATGGAGGATTTTGCTACTAATCGGGAGAAGAACCGCACAGCAGCTGTGGGTGGAATTTCTCTCTCCATGTATTGTTAGTTTTAATTTATTTCTTTTAAGTTTTAAAGTTTAATGTTTAGCACTTTAATGCTTGCTCTAATTTTTCCCTTGAGATTTTAGTTGTCCATTATATTTATGGGTAACTAAATTCTCAAGTGGGGCTAGGGATGAACTTGCACAGTAGATAGTATTTTTGTTTATTTTTTAATTTATATATTTCATTTTCAATTACTAAAACTCTTTTGTTTTATCATTCTCAATTCATTGGTGATGTTTTCTTCTCCAAATAATCGTAGAATTTATTCTGTTTTATGAATTCAGTCATGTTTTCTCTATTGAATGGATTAACTCTTTGATTATGTTTGGATTAATTGTTTGTCTATATTGATTTAAATCTTTGCTGCAATATCGCTTCCTGAGTGTATTGTCGTCGTTGGATTTTCTTAATAGTGATAATAATTTACATATTTTAAAAGTGGTGAATGATTTTTCAAAGGGTTACATTGGGTTTAATCTTGGTTTATAAATCTACACCTTCCGATTAGGAATTTTGGGAATTGAGTTATTCAATGAATTAAGAATAATTAAAATATCAGATTTCAGCAAGGGATTCCCGACGCTTTACTGTTTGTCAAATTTGAGTACTTTCTCCGTTAGTCACTTTGCCTCACTTTAATTTGCATTTAAAATTAATCTTTGTTCTCCATTAATCATTTAATATTTTTCTTTAGTTTCTTTGTTCCTTCTAATATTCTTTAAATTTGTCTCTCTGTGGAATTGACACCACAAAACTGTGCTACAACTGCCGCGTTATTCTTTGGGTATAATCAGCATCACTACTATCTTGAACCTTTTCCACATCCACTGATTAGTTCGTTGTTGGGATGTGTAATGACTTACCACTTCGCGTCACAATAGCATTCACATCCTTCAGATTCTTTTGCGCCATGTGTTAACCAGAGGGTGTGGACTGAGCTTGAGAAGGGAACTTACCTCGCTCATTAACACTCAAAGAGCTCATCAATTTGGATAAATGGCTCTTTATCTCCTTATTTTCTTCAATAACCTACGTAATCAAAGTTTCACATTTTTGGTTAGTCTTACTCTGTGCCTCAATAAAAGCATGCAAAGTGTCTTCTAAAGGACTCCTAGAAGATGAAGGTGCATGATATGGTGCAGGATATGATCTAGGGGGTTGTGCAGGCGGTTTTCAGACTTCCAACTAAAATTGGGATGATTGCGCCACCCCGGAATATAGGTATCAGAGAAAGGTGAAAAAGACTTCTTGTTCATACCTAAGGCATTACATTGTTCCTCATACATCCCTCTCATCTCAGCAAATATGGGACACTCTTTAGCGAGATGATCTACCCCACCACACACAAAACATGGTCCAAAAGATTCTGCATGATTAGCCACGTGTGTTAGCTTTAAGTCCTTGGTCTTTAACACATCTAGCTCCCTAGTGAGGATCTCAACCTTAGCCTTTAGGTTATCCTCTTCCCTGAGATGGTAAATTCCACCACCATTTGGGTTTACTGCAGGGCGTGACCTATTTGTGCTCTTAGTAGCAGTAGGTCCAGTCCAAGTGTGAGCTTTTTCAGCAAGCTCATTGAGGTATTCTATGGCCTAATCAGGATCTGTCTGTAAGAACTCACCATTACATATCATCTCCACAAAATGGCACTCTTTAGGTGTAAGTCCCTCATAAAAATAGCTCACTAAGTGCCAATTCTCATACCCATGGTAGGGACACATACTCAACAACTCCTTAAATCTCTCTCACGACTGATACAAAGTCTCACTGTCCTTTTGTGCAAAGGTGGAGATTTGCCTTTTTAAAGCATTGGTCTTATGTTGGGGAAAGTATTTATTAAAGAAAACCTGAGTCATCTCATTCCATGACCCAATAAATCGTGGTCTTAATGAGTATAGTCAACTCTTAGCTCTATCCTTCAAAGAGAAAGGAAAGAACTTAAGTCTCATAATGTCATCAGTTGCATTTTGACTATGAAAAGTCGCAACTACTTCCTCAAACTCCCTAATGTGCACATATGGGTTTTGATTTTCCAAGCCATGGAACATAGGGAGTAACTGTATTATCCATGTTTTAAAATCCAGTTGGCGAATATTAGCTGGAAACATGACGCATAATGGTGTGGCTATGCATGTAGAGTGGAGGTAATCCTGAAGGGTCCTAGTGGGTTGATCTCCGTGTTCACTCATTTCTTCAGGACTAGATGGATTGTCAAATAAATGATTTAAAAAGTTTGATTTTGACTCTAGCACAGGCTTACAAGCAAATCTACCTAAGGTGTCTTTATATCTGTGCATGCAAGGTAACAAAATAATATAAAAAGAAAGAAGGGAAAAAGAAAAAAATAATGCAGCAAGCTAAAAGAAGGAATGAAGTTACCGCCTTTACAAACTGCTGAAAAGAAAAACTATCTAGCAATTCTTCTATTGTTTCCCCGGCAACGGCGCCAAAATTTGATTACACCCAAAGAATAACGCGGTAGTTGTAGCACAGCTTGGGGATGTCAATTCCACAGAGAGATAAATTTAAATAATAGTAGAAGGAACAAAGAAACTAAAGAAAAATATTAAATGATTAATGGAGAACAAAGATTAATTTTAAATGCAAATTAAAGTGAAGCAAAGTGATTAACGGAGAAAGTACTCAAGTTTGACAAACAGTAAAGCGTCAGGAATCCCTTGCACAAATCTATTATTTTAATTATTCTTAATTCATTGAATAACTCAATTGGGAACTCAATTCCCAAAATTCCCAATTGGAAGGTGTAGATTTATAAACCAAGATTAAACCAAATGTAACCCTTTGAAAAATCATTCACCACTTTTGAAATACGTAAATTATTATCACTATTGAGAAAATCCAATTACGATAATATACTCAGGAAGCAATATTGCAGCAAAGAATTAAATCAATATAGATAAATAATTTATCCAAACATAATCAAAGAGCTAATCCATTCAATAGAGAAAGCATGACTGAATCCATAAACATAATAAATTCTACGATTATTCGGAGAAGAAAACATCACCAATGAATTGAGAATGATAAAACAAAAGAGTTTTAGCAATTGAAAATCAAATATATAAACAAAAATACCATCTACTGTGCAAGTTCATCCCTAGCCCCACTTGAGAATTTAGTTACCCATAAATATAATGGACAACAAAAATATCAAGGGAAAAATTAGAGGAAATATTAAAATGCTGAACATTAAACTTTAAAACTTAAAAGAAATAAATTAAAACTAACAATACATGGAGAGAGAAATTCCACCCGCAGCTTTTGTGCGGTGCTTCCCCCAATTGGTAGCAAAATCCTCCAAATTGCACCCCTTGGTAGTAAAGTCTCTGAGATTGCACACCCATTTGATGAAGTGAAATGAGGCTTTTTTAGGGGAACTCCATGAGTGCAATGTGTTTCCAATCCGATGTGGGATGTGGGATGTAGAATGTGTTTCCAATCGATGTGGGATTTAAGCCTTCATATGCCCTTCAAAACTTTTACCCACGCTGAAATCATGCACAGCCTGACCTTTGTCTACTAAAACTACCATAACTTTCTCTAGAAAAATTATATTTATAAGCAGTAAAATTCTCCAGAAAATAGACATCTGGATCTTTCCAAGTATATATGGCTCATCTCTTGTTTCTTCCTGAATCATTACAATTTAATCCGTAAAAATCACTTCTACCACGCTGAAATCACGCACAACCTGACCTTTATCTACTAAAACTGCCATAACTTTCTCTAGAAAAATTCTCCAGAAAATAGACATCTGGATCTTTCCAAGCATATATGGCTCATCTCCTGGTTCTTCCTGAATCAATATAGTTTAATCCGCAAAAATGACTGATCTTTACGGGCAATTCTGGCAATTTAGTGAAACTCTTTTCCAAGTGCTTGCAAACCTGTAAAACAATGAAAAAACAACTTAAAATAACAAATTCCTAAGCTAAACATATAAATAAATACTTAAGTGTTGTTGTGCTCAATCGCAGGTCTCTTGCTCGATCGCAAGAGCAAATTCCAGCTTTTGCATTTTTTCTTCACATTAAATCCCCAATTTCCTTTGCAATCCTATAAAACATTAAAAATCATAGAACTAACACAAAATATCAGATTAGGACACAACTAAAGAATTAACAAATGTAAATTAATGGGTCAAAATATGCAATATTTGGGACTCATCGGGACTCCACCCAGTAAGGGGTAGGGAATGGATCCTAATTGTTTAAAAGTTAAGACTCACCCGGTATGGGGTAGAGAGGGGATTCTTATTGTTGAGAAGTATGGACCTCGCCCGGTAAGGGGTAGGGAGGGGATCCAAATTATTTATGATGGGAAACATCCATTTATTTATGATTAGCCTAAATAGGGGCAGACGAAGATGGATTGATTATGATTTGAAGATGAAATGAATTAAATAAAGATTTGAACATGCATCGCATTACATTTGCATAATGTATGATTATTGTACAAGTGAAGTTTGGTCCATGAGAGGTAGATAAGTGAGGATTTGGTTGCTTGTGAAAAGGAAGAATAAGGACACAAAATTTTTTATTTAAATAATTATGATATTGATGTGTATGATACACTAAAATTATTATTATATGTGATCAACTTTATATATGTGTAAATTATTATAATGGTTGTCATCTTTTATGAAAAATGTTAAGAGAGTATTCGAAAATAAGTATATTCGTACTCAAAATTACAAATTTCAATCAAATAAAGAGTGATCTATAAATTGAAAATTTTAAAGGACTCAAGTTATAATATTTCCTTATCTGTAAGTCACTTATGTTAAGGTTTGAAATTTATAGGCTTTTCCTTTAAAAATACTACTTTTAGTAAGATTGAATGAAGTCTTTAACAAGTCCTCGTTCACGGCATCCTTGTTCTTTTAAGTCTTTTAAGTTACTAGATAATTATTTTTGTCTTGGTTCACAAAAAGGTGTATAAGTAAAGTATAGTGGAGAAAAGGTTCTTTTATTGCCTCTCGTAAGTTATTAAGAAGTTGATTACCTTGTACTGCAAAATTTTTGTTTGGATGTGTAAATGTGACTGGGTGTTAAACTAAGTTCTTTTTTAAAGTTCGAATTGTGAAGTCTTTTGGAAAATGTGGGTAAGTTGGGAGTTGTATTGGTTTTTTTGAAATTGTAAGTATCTCGTTATAAGGTAAATTTTGAGTATATAAAAGGGATAAGCAAAAATTGTTGGATAAGTGGTTAATGAAAGGTGATATAGTAAGAATTAGTGACGGTAAGAATTAGTGGAAAGATATTGCTAGGTACATTGCAAGTAAAGTTTTTGTGATACTTTAAGACTTTAAGAGAGATAAAAAGGAAAGTATAGTTTTCTTAAGCAAAGATTTTATGGACTCAATTAGGGTGTCTTTGTGATGGAGTTAAGGTAAAGGACTTTAGTTGAGGTTCAATTATAAGTTTCGACCAAAATTATTTGGAAAGCATAGTTATCATGTGGAAAGTGGTAAACGAGGAAACTGTAGTAAATTTTGTTTTGATCTAAATGTTAAGGTAAGTGTGACACAAGAAGATGGTGGATTTATTCAAAGAACTAGAAGCCACGGGTTTATAGTTAAAATTAAATGATTGATTGGTTGACTCTAGTAAGTGAACTTAAAAGTTTATTCTTACTTGGAAATATTCGTCTGAGAAATGTTAAGTTAGATTCAATGAAAGATGTGTGATGATGAGTTAAGATATTTGGAATACTTGAAAAGCTAAAGGCCGCTTGTTTTTGGTGTGGTTGAAGTACTAGGAAGAGGGGTGACTAGTGGATTATAATTGGTATTCTTATCAAGGAAGGTTACCTTGTGGTTGAAAATGTTAATAAGATGTTTGATAAGAGACCAAGAGTTTAGTAAGGTATACAAGAGAAACATGTGTAGATTCCAATATTAAAGGATTGTTGGTTAAAGGATTATGGTTTAAGTAAAGGATGGAAGGATTAAAATTCAGGAAATCAGTGTTAACCTTCACCTTAGTTGATATTAAGAATTGACAACTGCTAGTAATAGGGTAAAGGGAGAGACTGCAAGAGAAAAGTTAGTAATCCAATAAGCAAGGAAGTTAGAAATACACTGGAAAGGATAGAATAGGGAGAAATTGTTAGTGAATGAGATAGTAGAAAGAAAAAGGTGTTACTAAATGTTTTGAAACCGTATTGAAGTATAATGTAAGGTGAAGACAAGATCTTAAAAAAATCAAGGAGTTACCAGGAAATATCAAGAAGTTAAAGATAGATGTTTACTAAGAAGATGAAGGAGAAATCTAAATCTTGACCATATTAAGATGTACTTTAGAGGAAGGGTAGAAGTCATATCATGTGACTGTAAAGTACTTTATTCAAGGACTACTAGTGATAGTAAGTTGAAGAAAATTGATGGAATTCAACGTACATAGTGTGGCTAGACAAATATTCAGTAAGGAAAGGTGTAAAGATGAGATGTTATATGCTCTTCTGGAAGATTTGATTTCCTAAATGGGCCGAAAGAGAAACGAGAAAAGATGAGTAAAGTGTAGTTAAGTTAAGAGAGCAATTCGAGCATTTCATTACAACATTTTGGTGTAATGGGCTTTACAATGTAATACCTAGCTATTTTAAACCAACCTAGGCTTAATCCCACTATGAAAGAAGTGGTGAAAAATGAAGTGTTAAAACTATTAGATGCGGGAATCATATATCCTATTGCTGATAGTAAATGGGTAAGTCCTACACAGTTTATTCCTAAAAAGTCAGGTGTTACTGTGGTGAAGAATGACCTGGGAGAGTTAGTCCCTACAAAACTTGTGACTGGGTGGTGGATGTGCATTGATTATAGAAAATTGAATGCTGCCACCCGAAAAGTTTTTATGGATGACTTGACTATTTTTGGATCTTCTTTTGATGCATGCTTATTGAATTTTGAGAGAGTATTGACTCGTTGTGAGGAGAAGGAATTAGTTTTGAATTGGGAAAAATGCAATTTTATGGTACCTTCAGGTATTGTCTTAGGACATATTATTTCTTCTAGGGGGATAGAGGTTGATCAATCTAAGATTGAATTAATCTCTAAGTTGCCTACACCTTGGACAGTAAAGGATGTGAGATCCTTTCTTGGTCATGCGTGCTTTTATAAGAGATTCATACAGAATTTTTCCACCATATCTAGACCACTATGTGACTTCCTAGCTAAAGATGCCCCATTTGAGTGGACACAAGCTTGTCAAGAGGCCTTTAAAATACTAATTGGCAAGCTTACCTCAGCACCCATAATACAGTCACTTGATTGGACTTTACCTTTTGAGCTCATGTGTGATGCTAGTGACTTTGCTGTAGGTGTTGTTCTTGGACAGCGAAGGGAGGGGAAGCCTTTTGTCATTTACTATGCTAGTAGAACTCTAAATAATGCTCAGATGAATTACTCCACCCCTGAAAAATAGTTGCTAGCTGTAGTGTTTGCTTTGGATAAGTTTCATGCTTACTTGATTAGTTCTCCTATTATTATTTTCACAGATCATGCAGCCCTTAAGTACCTTTTTACAAAGAAGGATGCTAAGGCACGACTAATACAGTGGATTTTACTTTTGCAGGAATTTGACATCACCATCAAAGATAAGAAAGGAGTAGAGAACGTAGTGGCTGACCATCTCTTAAGGCTCACATTTGAGGACACCTCTGACCACCTGCCAATCAGGGATGATTTTCCCAATGAGCATTTACTTTCTATTACCTCTCTACTATGGTTTGCTCATATTGTGAATTATTTGGCTGCAGGTGAGATACTCGTGGATTAGAGTGCTCAGGATAAGAGGAAGTTCATGACTAAGGTATGTAATTTCTATTGGGATGACCCTTTTCTTTTCAAATACTTCCCTGACCAAATTTTAAGGCGTTGTATCCCTGATGAAGAGATTACTAGTGTCTTGGAATTTTGTCACTCCCAAGCTTGTGAGGGCCACTTTTCAATGAATAAAACCGCTACAAAAATTCTGTAGTGTGGATTTTATTAGCCCACCTTATTTAAGGATGCAAACATCTATTGTTGCTCATGTGAAAAGTGTCAAAAGTTAGGAGTTATGTCCCATCATCTTATAATGCCCTTAAACCTAATTTTAGTGATTGAAAATTTTTATTGTTGGGGCATTGATTTTATGGGACCATTCCCTCATTCTTTTGGATATCAATATATTATTGTGACAGTAGATTATGTGTCAAAATGGGTAAAGGTAGCAGCTTGTAGGAGCAATGATAATAGGACAGTAATTAAATTTCTCAAAGAAAATGTGTTATCTCGATTTGGTACACCACGTGCTATCATTAGTGACCGGGGTACGTATTTTTGTAACTGTTCTTTGAAAGCTTTGATGAAAAAATATGGGGTGGTGTATAAGATCTCTACTGCCTACCACCCTTAGACAAGTGGATAGGTAGAACTTGCAAATGGGGAAATTAAGCAAATTTTAGAAAAAACGGTCAACCCGGATCACAAAGATTGGTCTTTGAGACTAGTTGATGTGCTTTAGGCCTACCATACAACTTTCAAAACTCCCTTAGGTATGTCACCTTAGAGGCTTGTTTTTGGAAAGCCTTGCCACTTACCTGTGGAGCTCGAGCATCGAGCTTATTAGGCCATCAAGCATTTCAATTTTGACATAGGAGAAGCTTAGAAAATTTCAGTTGACCGAGTTAGATGAGTTGAGAAATGATGCTTATGAGAACTCTAGAATCTATAAAGCTAAAATGAAAGAGTTTCATGATAAAAATATTTTTAGAAAAAAATTTAAGCCATCGAGTGTTCTTATATGATTCTAGACTCCATAAGCACCCAGAAAAACTTTGGTCTAGGTGGACCAGCCCTTTTGTAATGAAGAATATATTTGCAAATGAGGTGGTAGAAATAGAGGACCATAAGGATGGTCAGATCTTTAAAGTAAATGGTCAACGCCTTAAAGTATTAATTGATAAGCAAGGTCCGGAAGTAGAAGACATTCCACTTATGGATCCGGTCTACCAACCCTGACCACACCACGCAGGTATGTTTTTTTTTCTTTCTTTCTTTATTTTGTTTTTATTGTTTTTTCATATTTCTTATTACTGTTTATTTTTAATATTTTTTTTTGTTTTCCAGTATTACTTTGGTATTTCTTTTCTAGGGATAATGTGTGCATCAATTCAAGTTTGGGGGTGTGCTATGAGCCATGCCAGTCCAGCTAGTTCTCCATCTCTCAGTTCAGCTCTTTCTATGTTATTTACACATTGGGAACACTGTGTACTTTAAGTTTGGGGGTATGGGACTGTAAAGACCCATCCCGGGTTGGCCACCCCCGAAACAGTGTCATCACATTTTGAGAATCTCAGCACGACACATATATGCAACAACAAAATATAAATAACACCAAAATAAATTTTACATCAATCTGATCGTTAAATATTTTATACAACCTAAAATGCATAAATATTTACAAATAAAGTTTTCATTTCATTTTATTTTCTCATTAGTCTGAGGATGTTGACATGCACGTGGCTTACAGAAAATGATTTCTTTTGAACTTCAACTCACCAAACTATTTGTCAGACCTGATACCTGAAAATCATTGTACAATGAGGAGTGTGCTTCACAATCTCAGTGAATTAAATTTACTAAAAGTACTCATTTGTATAAACAATCTTTTAATATTTAAATCACTTTATATCTTATGCACTTGATACTAGCACTCTACTATCACTACACCTGTCAAAATATCCATTCTCTATCAATCTCTTCCTCTTATTTATTTGTTCACCTCAAGACCATCAATTATCTCATAATTACCTCGCAATGAGGGTTACATCATAAAATCTATCATTTAGATAGTTCTTATCACCATAAAAATAACACACCACACCTCAACATTTAAATCATCTTATCTCCATAACTGTCTCTTTCTGTGAGACTCAACCATCTATAGTCATATTCACAATAATACACCACACATTAGCATTTCAATAATCTTATTACCATAACTGTCTCTTTCTATGAGACTCATCCATCTATGATTAAATTCACAATAACACATCACATATCAGCATTTCAATAATGTAAGCAACAATTAAAGCAGATGCAATGCATGAATGCATATGATGGGAACGTCTTCGCACCTGTCGATAAGTTGTTATTATTTTAGACCGGCTCCATTCCCGGTTCTTTACTTTGCAACTTGTCCCGACTGCCGCGGAATTTTCTCAGCATATACCGGTTGGCACGGTGTTTCTTTTATTTCCAATATATATCGGTTGTCACGGTTATTTCATTGGACCAGCCTCTTCCCGGTTCTTTTCTTTTTTATTTAATGCATATACATATGACCAATGATATCAAATGAACATATGAACAATAACATAAAAACAACATAATTTCAAAACAATTAAATTGGCTATCTTGATCATTCTTAAATTTATATAAAATTTTCCACCTAGACTCTCTCATCTCAGATCACATCAAATCATTAATTAAAACTTGTCAAGATTGACTAGATTTCATCCCAAATCTCAACAAATCATCCATCAAAATTTGTTAAGATCCACTAGAATTTATCTCCTCAAAAATTCATTTCAAAATCTCAACCATAGCTCATCAAGAATTTCACTTCTCGCTTTTATTATTAAATCAACTCATTTTTCTAATAATATTTCTTCTCACATAATAATTTTCTACGATTCCAACATTTATACTATATCTATCCACCAAAGATTTATCTACCACCCAATCATACTTTAATAATTAAATTTAATATTATCACGAAATAATTGAGTTTTATTTAGACTACTTAAAGTAAATCCAACTCACCACGTAGCTCTTAAAGCTACCCGTGGATCACCTCCTTGTCTTTCCCGTTTCTTTCAGAAATTTCCCCAGTTGTAGATCGTCAACACCTGACATCATATTTATATAAATTTTCTAATTTATTCTTCAATCTGACATAAACTACACACTTTGAAAATTCTCACTTTGAATTCAGAGAAACTTTATAAATGTCATAAATTCAAAAATAACCATTATGTTATTATCTTCTGTTTTTCTGATAGCTTTTCCTGATGTTCTATGCAATTCCGTAGAAAACTCCTTCAAAATTTTGCTATTTCAGCATTTCTTTCAGTCCCCAAGTGTTTTGAGAAAAAAGAGAGAGATTGAAAGAAACTGAACAAAATCGTGCAGTTATGAATATGTTTGCATATATATAAATTTTCTTTGCTTTAGCAGCCCCCTCTCCCTTGTATTCTCGAGCTCTCAAAATTTCTCCACGTTTTGGAGACGTGGAAGGAGTGCAGAGTTTCATTTGAAACTCTGTTTCCTTTTACAGCAGGAGACTACAACGAATTTGCTATTTGGGAGACATATAGCCTCCCACAATTCACTTGGCAGCAGGTACTGCCACCTGCTGCCCCAATTCTTTTACTTTATTTTTTTTAATAATAATTTTTTTTTAAAAAAAGTTTCTTTCTTTTTGACTTTTCCTTTCTTTTGGACATTCTGGACCTCCAATTTTTTTTCTTTTCATTTAATGACGTCCACGTCCTTTTTTTTGCAAAAGAATTATTTTATTCAATGCTTAGACCTTCGCGTAAGTATATTATTTTAATTTCATAACAAATTTATTAAATTACTTATTTACCCTTACTTTACGAAAATGAGTATTACAAATCTACCCACCTTACAAAAATTTCGTCCCCGAAATTTCCTTATCTAACACCAAAAACAAATGTGAATAATATTTCTTCATACTTGTCTCACACTTTCACGTAATCTCTTCAACATCTTTATTCCACCACAGAACTTAAACATTATTTTATTACCCAAGACTTGTTCTTTTTGTCTAAAATCCTCATACTAGTATAAAAACCCAAACTTTCTGAATTTCTATAGCTTAGCTCGAACTATTATATTATTCATCATGTAAACAATTTCTTAAAAGTGAAACATGAAATACATTATGCCACTGCTTCAACTCTGGAGGCAAATCCAAGCTATTCACAACTAATCCAACTTTCTTAACCACCTCACAGGGTCCAACAAATCTTAAATTCAGTTTTCCTTTCCTGTTTAAATCTCAATACACCTTTTCATTGAGATATTTTTTTTCAATACACCCAATCACCTACTTGAAACTTAAGAGAGCTCCTTTTATTATTAGCATAGCTATTCAGTCTACTCTGTGCTGCTTTACAGTTCTCTCTAACCAATTTGATCCTTTTAGCTATTAATTCAATGATTAATGGACCAGATATATTACTCTCTATCATTTCTTCCAAATATATAGAAGTTCTACACCTCCTACCATACAATATCTCAATCGATTCCATCCAATACAAATTTGATACTATGCTTAATGGTGCTCCATACAATCTTACAATCTCAGCTACATCATTCATCAATCATAACCACCAGAAATTTCGTCTCCAGCCTCTATACATCTTATTGTTACTTGATTGCATCAAATCTACATCATTATGTGCCTCCCTCCTTATCTCTTTTCTCAACTCTGCGTTATTGGAAACACTATTTCTATCTAGAATACCATCATTTCAAATTTTGAACTTATATTGTTTTCTAGTAAGCACTCAATACTTAATCTTTTCTATCTCTTCATCTATACCTTGCATCTCTAAAGCATTTTACTATGGATGAATGTACAACTATATTCTTTATCCATGATCCTCTGCCATTGATATTCTACTTTATTCTCAATTCTCTAAATCCCTCATCAATTTCACATCAAGGCTCCCACTAGCAGTTAACTTTCTTGTAAACTTTCTACTCACTGTATCAACTATCACCTTCTCATTTTCTAGATGATAGTGAATTGTGCAATCATCGTTACTAATCAACTTCATCTCCCATCTCTTCCTCCAATTCAACTCTCTCTGGATAGGTAAGTATGTCCAACTTTTATAACCCATGACTATCTCACAAGTAGCTCCATACTGATGATGTCTCTAATCTTTAAAGTAAACACTATAACAGTTAATTCTAAGTCATGAATGTGGAAACTTCTTTCATGAATCCTCAATTTCTTAGAAGTATGGGCCACAACTTTCCTATGCTACACATATTCCAATTATTGATGTGATGTATCACTATACACCACAAATCATTCATTATCAGAAGGAAAACACCAATACTGGAGCTATAGTCAATATCTTCTTTTTTAATAATTGGAAATTTTTCTCACACTTCCCTCACCATACAAGTCCCACTTTTTTCCTGGTCAATCTATTCAACCGTATTTCAATAATAAAAATTTCTGAAATGATCTTCTATAATAACCAGCTAACCCCAAAAAGATTTTGATCTCAGTCACATTAGTTGGTCTCTCCCAACTTAATATTGTTTCTAACTTTTGTAAATCGACTGCTATCTATTTCCTAATATTACATTTCCAAGAAAGTAATTTCATTCAATCAACACCCACACTTAGAGAACTTTGTATATAATTTCTCTTTCCTCAGAATCTCCAACACACTGTCTAATTAATTCATATGTTGTTCTTCCTCCTTAGAATACATCAGGAAATCAAATACAACTATAAACTTGTTAACATATGGTTTAAATACTCGATTCATCAAGTCTATGAATGTTTCTGAAACATTAGTGAACCCAAATGGCATCACCAGAAACTTATGACCATCACGTGTCATAAAAGCAGTCTTAGACATGTCTTCTTCTTTTATTATCAAATGGGTGCTAACTTAATTTCAAATATATCTTAGAAAATACTTTCACTCCTTGCACTGCTCAAACAATTTATTTATCTTGAGTAAAAGATCTTTGTTCTTATTCAACTATCTATAGTCTATACACACTCTTATCGTTCCATCTTCCTTCTTCACTAACAACACTTGACTCTCCAAATATATTAGGTCAGATAAATTGTTTATCCACAAATTCTTAAAATGGTATGCTCAAATCTCTCAATTAAGCTGACATCATTCTGTAGGGGGCTATTAAATATATGTGATGATCCTGGTATCACATCAATAGAAAAATTTATCTCCCTACTTGGAGGCAACCTAGACAACTCATCAAGAAATAATATTAGAATAATCTTTCACTATTAAGATTTATTCTAACTTCCTATTTTCCTTTCTAGGATCCATTATGTATGCTAAATACTCCTCTCAACCTTTCTTCAATCATCTCCTAGTGGTCAGAGAAAAATAGAATAGTTCGAGAGTATCTTATGTTCTCCCTGAAATTTAAACTCTTCATATTTATATCTTGAACACTACATTCTTTCTGAAACAATCAACCACATTCAAAGATAATAAATTAACTTCAGATTTTCTATCACTGATACGAATCACACCACCTTCGTACACATTTATGATTTCACTCTATCTCTAGTGAGAATTTTAACAAAAAATTTTGGTATCCAAGGGCTAATACATACTTCAATAGACTTCATATAAATACTTGATACAAAAGAATGGGTTGTACCAAGATCAACCAATATTGATATATCCCCTTTTCTAAATACAAGACACATCAAATTAAAACAATTATGAGATAAAATATATCTATGAAAAACTATCTCTCAATCATACGTCAGATTACCGCTTCCCCTTGGTGGCATACTTACTCCCTCTGCCATAACTCCCAGTTCCCATAACCTGTCTCCTAAATCCAAATGTCCCACCGATAGTATTCTAAGCTACAGAAATAATAGATCCTACTTTCTTCTGACTCTGTACTTCAGTTCCCTATGACAAAGAATAGCTCATTTGGGGTGGTCTCTCACCCTGTACACTCATACTACCACTACTTCTATAACCTTTATGTTTAAGCCTCTTTAACCATTTATATATATATATATATATATATATATATATATATATATATATATTCTTAAACTCCATCACATATCTCTCAATCTGAAATGGTATATCCACCAATCTGACATAATTCATATGCCTCATGTACGATAGTATTGATCAAACCTTAAAATATAATTCATTTATGAACATCTTACTCTTATTCTCCTTTGGGTATACCATTTTCGGTTCAAACCTCGATAAAGCCACAAATCTCCTATCATACTAAGCCACAGCCAACACACTTACCCCAAATAAATAAAATCTCTGTCTTGTTGGGCTCTAAAGGTCTAAGGAAAGTATCTATCAAGGAAAACCTTCTTAAACCTATTCCAGGTTAAGAGTCTAACAACATCTGTACTTACCCTGGAAAGAATATCCTTTCATCATTCTAAAACTTCTCCTTCTAACTCGAATGAAACAAAAGTGATCATCTACCCCATCAGTTACTGGTAAAGTACCAAATAATCTCTCTACAGGTATTTCCCAAAACTTAGGTTTAAAAGAATTTATAGATCTTTTAAACAACACCGCATTCAACTTAACAATCTCCCTGCATCTTACGCATAAACTCGCTTTTTCTTCTTTTTAAACGTTCATCATTACTGGATTAACAACCTCAAACACTGTCCTAGTCTGTTCATCAAGTCTATGCTATAGGGTATCAACTCTATCATCTGTTACATTCATTTTCTCATGAGCATGTGTAAGAGCTTATCTTAGCTCATCTTTTTTAACTTCAGATTCTCTCACACCTTTACCAGTATCAATTATATTGTCAACACGTTCCTTTCTAGGAACCACAGATTCATACTCATCCTTGACTTGTCAAAAAAATATTGGGACCTACCACACCTTCTCAAATCAACCACTCTAACTCTTGCTCTATCATGCCACATGACATCCTCAGACTGTTCATTAAAATATAATTTATTTTAATTTTCACTTTCTTTCTCTTTATGCAGTCTACAGAATCATAAAACCTAATGCTCTGATACCAAAATTGTAACGACCCATCCCGGGTTGGCCACCCCCGAAACAGTGTCATCACATTTTGAAAATCTCAGCACGACACATATATGCAACAACAAAATATAAATAACACCAAAATAAATTTTACATCAATCTAATCATTAAATATACTATACAACGTAAAATGCATGAATATTTACAAATAAATTTTTCATTTCATTTTACTTTCTCATTAGTCTGAGGATGTTGACACGCACGTGGCTTACAGAAAATGATTTCTTTTGAACTTCAATTCACCAAACTATTTGTCAGACCTGATACCTGAAAATCATTGTACGATGAGGAGTGAAATTCACAAGCTCATTGAATTAAATTTACTAAAAGTACTCATTTGTATAAACAGTCTTTTAATATTTAAATCATTTTATATCTCATGCACTTGATACTAGCACTCTGCTATCACTACACCTGTCGAAATATCCATTCTCTATCAATCTCTTCCTCTTATTTATTTGTTCACCTCAAGACCATCAATTATCTCATAATTACCTCGCAATGAGGGTCACATCATAAAATCTATCATTTAGATAATTCTTATCACCATAAAAATAACACACCACACCTCAGCATTTAAATCATCTTATCGCCATAACTGTCTCTTTCTGTGAGACTCAGCCATCTATAATCATATTCACAATAATACACCACACATTAGCATTTTAATAATCTTATTACCATAACTGTCTCTTTCTATGAGACTCATCCATCTATGATTAAATTCACAATAACACATCACATATCAGCATTTCAATAATGCAAGTAATAATTAAAGCAGATGCAATGCATGAATGCATATGATGGGAACGTCTTCCCACATGTCGACAGGTTGTTATTATCTTAGACCGGCCCTATTCCCGGTTCTTTACTTTGCAGCTTGTCCCGGCTGCCGCATAATTTTCTGAGCATATACCGGCTGGCATGATGTCCATTTTATTTCCAACATATACCGACTGTCACTGTTATTTCATTAGATTGGCCCCTTCCCGGTTCTTTTCTTTCTCATTTAATGCTTATGCATATGAACAATGATATCAAATGAACATATGAACAATAACATAAAAACAACATAATTTCAAAATAATTAAATTAGCTATCCTGATCATTCTTAAATTTATATAAAATTTTCCATCTAGACTCTCTCATCCCAGATCACATCAAATCATTCATTAAAACTTGTCAAGATTCACTAGATTTCATCCCAAATCTCATCAAATCATCCATTAAAATTTGTTAAGATCCACCAAAATTTATCTCCTTAAAAATTCATTTCAAAATCTCAACCATAGCTCATCAAGAATTTCACTTCTTGCTTTTATTATTAAATCAACTCATTTTTCTAATAATATTTCTTCTCACATAATAATTTTCTACGATTCAAACATTTACACCATATCTATCCACCAAAGATTTATCTACCACCCAATCATACTTTAATAATTAAATTTAATATTATCACCAAATAATTGATTTTTATTTAGACCACTTAAAGTAAATCCAACTCACCACGTAGCTCTTAAAGCTACCCGTGGATCACCTCCTTGCCTTTCCCGTTTCTCTAAAAAATTCCCCCAGTTGTAGATTGTCAACACCTGACATCATATTTATATAAATTTTTTAATTTATTCTTCAATCTGATATAAACCACACACTTTGAAAATTCCCACTTTGAATTCAGGGAAACTTTATAAATGTCAGAAATTCAAAAATAACCATTATGTTATTACCTTCTATTTTTCTGATAGCTTTTCCTGATTTTCTATGCAATTCCGTAAAAAACTCCTTCAAAATTTTGCTCTTCCAGCATTTCTTTGAGTCCCCAAGTGTTTTGAGAAAAAAGAAAGAGATTGAAAGAAACTGAACGAAATCGTTCAGTTATGAATATGTTTGCATATATATAAATTTTCTTTACTTTACCAGCCCCCCTCTCTTGCATTCTCGAGCTCTCAAAATTTCTCCTCGTTTTGGAGACGTGGAAGGAGTGTAGAGTTTCATTTGAAACTTTGTTTCCTTTGGCAGCAGGAGGCTGCCACGAATTTGCTATGTGGGAGACATACAGCCTCCCATAATTCACTTGGTAGCAGGTGTTGCCACCTGCTGCCCCAATTCTTTGACTCTACTTTTTTTTAAAAAAACAAAAATTCTTTCTTTTTTACTTTTCTTTTCTTTTGGATGTTCTGGATGTCCAAATTTTTTTTTTCTTTTCATTTAATGACATCTATGTCTCTTTTTTTTTTACAAAAGAATTATTTTATTCAATGCTTAGACCTTCACGTAAATATATTATTTTAATTTCATGCCAAATTTATTAAATTACTTATTTACCCTTACTTTACGAAAACGGGTATTACGGGGAGACGCATTTTTTATATTTATTTTGATACTAATACACAAGTAATCAATGATACAACCAAGATCTTTTCATATTAAACTTGTAAAGAATTCATATATATATATATATATATATATATATATATTGAGAAGATAAGTTAGAAACAAATCGGAATCCATTGCAAGCAAGCCTCTTTGGGTTGATCTTCTAAGACTACAGGGAGAACCACCTTTGGTATGGAAACTAATCAATTGAATGTTAGAGGGGAGGGAGATGAACTTTATGTTTCAATAAAATTTAACACACGTTAAACACCCTCCCCTGATGTCTATTTATATCCCTGTGCCTTAGGGACCATAACTTTAACAGTTACCTCACACATGTGCATTGAGTCTTTGGCCCATTAACAAAGAACCATACCACATCGGGCTTCTACACATAAGGTGGCCCATACTAAAGAACCTTGACACTTTGGAGACCCATAAAATTATATCACTTAATTGGGTCCTTTATTAGATAACGGGTCTATATGTACAATGTTATAACATATCTGAGCCCAAAATTCCAACAATCTCCCACTTTGGTTACATATGTTATCCTTTATATTGTACATGAAGATAACCTTAATTCAGCTCATTTGTGCTATTTAAACCAAAATATCCAACAACAATCTGGTCCATTAACTATATCAATGTAGGATCAAAGCGGCCTTTATCACATTTATCGTAACAAGAGCCATCAATGGTCACAACACTAACACAATTAACAACATAGATCTAGTATAGATGTGTAGCATGGAAATTACATGAAACGTGATCTTAAACATGTCAATTTTCAACTGGTCCTCCGTATGACTCAAAAGAATCATATGAAATACTTTCAAACATTAAATGCAAAACTGCAATGAAAGTCATCATAGAGTAATCCAAAATACATAATCCAAAGTCTGTACAAAACAACATAACCATGTGAATTAAGCAAAAGTAAAAGGCCAAATACAAACTCCCATTATACGGGCATATGGTCCAAAAGAACAACACCCATATAAGCAACATACTCATGAAACACTATGGGTGGCAAACCCGTAGTAAGCGGATCCGCAATCATAGAGTTTGTACTGATATGCTCAATTGACACTTGAGAATTCTGAACTCTCTCTTTGACAACCAGAAACTTGATATCAATATGGTTTGACCTCAACGAGCTTCGGTTATTCTTAGAATACAACTCAGCAGCCTTATTATCATAATAAATCGTTAATGGTCTATCAATACCATCAACCGTGCACAGTCCAGTGATAAAATTTCATAGCTATATTCCCTAATTTGATGCCTCATGGCAAGCTATGAACTCTGTCTCCATGGTGGAAGTAGTTATGAGTGACTGTTTCACACTCTTCCATGATATAGCTTATCCAACTAACATAAAGACATAGCCAGAAGTAGATCTTCTGCTATCGAGACACCCGGTAAAATCGGAGTCTGAATACCTAACGATCTCCAAAAGATCTGATCTCCAATATATGAGTATATAATCCTTCGTTCTCTATAGATATCACATAACCCGTTTAGCTGCTTTCCTATGATCCACGCCTAGGTTACTCAAATATCTACCTAGCATTCCAATAATGTACACAATGTCCGGTCGTGTACACACTTGTGCATACATGAGACTTCCAACAGCCGAAGCATAGAGATATTTCTCCATTTCCTTCTTCTCAAGTTCATTTTTCGAACATTGGAGCAAATTGAACTTATCATCCTTTGCCACGGGTGTGTTTCTTGGTGCATAACCACTCATGCTAAATCTACTTAGCACTTTATCAATATAGGCCTTCTGTGATAGTCCAAGTATACCTCTGGAACGATCTCTATGGATCTGTATACCCAAAACAAAGGACTCATCACCAAGATCTTTCATTTCAAATTTACTTGATAGAAATCTCTTGGTTTCATGCAATAGGCCTATATCACTGCTTGCCAGTAGAATGTCGTCTATATATAGTACCAGGATAATAAATTTGATCCCACTGAACTTGAGATATATGCACTGATCAACGCTGTTTTTCTTAAATCCAAAGGATGTAATCACCTGATCAAATTTTTGATACCATTGTCAGGATGCTTATTTTAAGCCATAAATGGACTTCTTAAGCTTGCATACAAGATACTTTGAATCTTTGGACTCAAAGTTCTCCGGTTACACTGTTTTAACGTCCATTTGATGTAGCTCCAAATCATAGTGAGCTACAAGTGACATAATGATTCTAAAGGAATCTTTCGTCGAAACCGACGAAAACGTCTCTTTATAATCAATGCCTTCCTTTTGAGTGAAACCTTTGGCGACTAGGCGGGCCTTATACCTTTCAATGTTGCCTTTTGAATCCTGTTTGGTTTTAAATATCCATTTGCAACCAATCGGTTTCGCACCTTTCGGCAACTCTACTAAATCCCAAACACTGTTGTCATCCATTGATTTAATCTCATCCTTCATGGCTTCAATCCACTTTTCAGAATTAGGACATTGTTCGACTTGACTAAAAGAAGTCAGATCATCTTTTAGACCCATATCAAACTCATGTTCCTGGAGATACACGACATAATCAGTCAAAATCGCGTTTCTCCTTTCTCTAGTGGATCTCCTTAATGGCACTTCCACTTGAGGTTGTTGAGGTACCTCTTGATAAACCTCAGGCTGTTCCTGATTTTGAGCGGGCGGCAATTCAGGTTCATCATCAATACGTTGGATCTCCAGATTTTCATTTTGAATAACATCAAGTATGGATACCTGAACGTTTTTGGTTGCAACAATAAGAATGTAAACACATTCCTCTTCAAAATTGACTTACCTAAGTTGGTCTCTCCCACTTAACTCAACATCCTCAATGAACTTAGCATTGCCCGTTTCGAAAAAGGAACTATTAGAGGAATCATAAAATTTGAAACCTCTTGATCTTTCAGAGTATCCAACAAAATAATAGCTAACAGTCCTTGAGTATAGCTTCTTCTCATTTGGCTTATAAGGCCGAGCCTCAGCTAGACATCCCCAAACATGCAAATGCTTAATGCTAGGCTTTTTGCCTGTCCATAACTCGTATGGGGTTTTAGCTACTACTTTACTTGGAACTCTATTCAGGATGTAAACTGCAGTCTTGATGGCTTCACCCTAAAGCGATTCTGGCAAAGAAGAATGACTAATCATACTTCTTACCATATCCTTTAAGATTCGGTTTCGTCTCTCAGCTACACCATTTTGACTAGGAGTCCCTAGCATGGTGTATTGAGGAACGATCCCACATTCCATCAAAAATTTGGCGAAGGGTCTGGGACGTTTTTCACCTGATCCATCATATCTACCGTAGTATTCACCTCCACGGTCAGATTTGACAGCCTTAATTTTCTTACCTAATTGATTTTCAACTTCGGCTTTGAAATTCTTGAACACGTCTATAGATTGAGACTTCTCATGAATTAAATAAAGATAGCCATACCTGGAGTAGTCATCTATGAAAGTGATAAAATATTGTTGTCAATTCCAAGAAGTTGTAGGGAATGGACCACAAATATCTGTATGTATCAATTCTAAGACACTATTACTCCTATTAGCACCTTTATTTTTAACATTTGTTTGTTTTCCCTTAATGCATTCAATGCAGACTTCAAAATCTGATAAATCTAAGGGATCAAGAATTCCTTCTGACACCAATCTTGGGATCAAGAATTCCTTCTGACACAAATCTTTGAATCCTTTGTTTAGAAATATGTCCTAAACGCTTGTGCCATAACATTGATGAATTCTTATTTGTTAATCTGCGCTGAATACCAATATTACTTGTATGCAAGGATTCGTTTTCTTTGGAGGCAATCATATCCAGTTTATATAAATTATCAATTAAAGAACCAGTACCAAACAAATTTGAATTATGAAAAAGACTAAACTTTCTATTTTCAAATGAACAAGAAAAACCTGATTTGTCCAAACATGAAATAGAAACCAAATTCCATCTAAAAGATGGTACATAAAAAGTCTCATCCAAATCCAAATTACAACCAGATTCCAATTGTAATCTAAATAAACAAACTGCTTCCACATGAGCTTTTTCGCCATTTCCTATATAGATGAATCTTTCAGCATCAGCTCGCGTTCGGCTCCTTATGCACCCCTGCATAGAAACACTTATGTGAGTAGTTGCACCTGTATCTATCCACCAAGTGTTCTTAGGTATTAAGGCCAAATTAACTTTTGAACAAACAAAATTTAGAAGTTTACCCTTCTTCTCACGCCAGGTCACATACTTGGCATTTTTTGTGCAGTCTTTCTTCACATTACCAGCTTTGTGGCAAAAGAAACAAGTTATACCTTTATCTTGTTTCTGTTGTCCCTTGTGGTGTGAATTTCCAGACCCTGTAGTTTCCTTTCTTTTAGTGTTCCTCTTTCTTTTCTTGCTGGAACTGGGGGTCCTTATAAGTTGATGCTAAATGAGCACTTTCAACCTTTTCATGCTTAAGTCTCTCTTCCTCTTGGACACATTGAGCAATCAGCTCATTCAAAGTCCATTTCTTCTTTTGAGTATTGTAACTGATTTTGAAAGGATTGAATTGTGTAGGAAGAGAGATCAAGACTAAGTGCACCAGAATGTCTTCTGGCAATTCCAGCTTGAATGCCTTTAGTCTTGTCACAAGGTTTGACATCTCCATGATGTACTCTCTTATATTTCCCTTCCTCTTGTACCGCATTGAGACAAGCTTAGTCAAGATGGTGCTTGTCTCGACCTTTTCCTTTGCGGCGAATCAGTCTGCTATTTGGGAGAGGAATTTCTTAGCATCATTTTCATCAGGAATAGAACCCCTGATGGTATCCGGAATCGAGTGCGTCATAATCATTAGGCTCATGCGGTTTGTTTACTCCCACTTTTCATATGCAACATTTTGCTCAGCGGTACTATCGCTGGTCAAAGGTGCAGGGCGATCGACCCTCAATGCATAGTCTAATTCCATGCATCCGAGTACGATCATAACATGATCTTACCACTTCTTGAAATTCGTGCCGTTAAGCATGGAAATGCTGTTGATGTTAGCAGAAATCGATGTTGCTATAAACAAGAACAAAATCTCACAATTAGTAACAACTCATGTATATATAAATCAAAACAAAACTGTATACATATACACATGCATGTGGGCCTATAACAAGATACCTAGCACAACATTAATACTTAGTCTTTGGACAGAAATATCAACTTGTAAGTGGTATCTCAAATATAGTTCATGAATATTGACAATCCAACCTGCCAAATAATGTGCCTTTCTTTGGACTGACACATTATTCGCATAGTAACCTTTATTTGTCACATATTCACAACTATTTTAATCTATTAACAATGCAAAAAGTAACCTTCCTTTGGGCCGATTATTTTTACATATTAATAGCATGTTTACATGTCTTAAAATAAATAAATTTACATATTAGAGATTGGTTTGGCAACATAATACTTTAATTCATTAATAAAAAACATTAAACATAAAATTTGGAACAAAATCCTTACAAAAAAAAATATATTTCTTGACCGGCGCCGCGACACCAGCAATCTACCCGAGGGACAGATTGCTGGCGCTGAGGAAATATCAAATTGCTATGTTTGCAATTGGTAAGCGGTCGATTTACTATAGAAACGGAATTACAATAAGATCGGTAATGCATCTTTGATTTGTTTCTTACAAATTACAATTTGTATCTTTCTTTTGTCTTTTGTCTTTTGTGCTTTTGGCCTTTAGCTAAGCAAAACGATTTTGTTTGCATCAGCTATGAGATCACTCCACTATTAAGTTTACATGCATTTTATAATTGAAAGGTAATGAGTGGAAGATCAAGAACTTGCACAGAACATGTGGAGATGCACGTAATGACAAGAATATACACAGAACATGTGGAGATGCACAGAATGACAAGAATATGCACAGAATATACGGTCACTATTAACTTTTCTACCCAATCCACTTGTTATATTTGGAAAAGTGAAAACTGTGTAAATCGTTTTGACATTACGCATTAAGCCACAAAACAAAACCCAAAGCCAGCGCCACAGAACTAGTTCGATAAACGGCAATTGAATCAATCGCAAAAATCACTAAAATTGAATATTTTTATACCAAAAAAATCATATTTTGAGATGCAATTCACAGAGTAATTATACAATCTCATCAACAAATATGGATTTATAGCAATTTTTTCAAAACAAATTTTTGCCCTAAACATACTTTATGGGAAAAAATTCAAGAAACTTAATTTTCATATGAATCTCAACAATTTAACATGAAAGGCTCTGATACCACTTGTTATATTTATCTTGATACTAATACACAAGTAATCAATAATACAGCCAAGATCTTTTCATATTAAACTTGTCAAGAATTCATGTATATATATATATATATATATATATATATATATATATATTAAGAAGATGAGTTAGAAACAAATCGGAATCCATTGCAAGCAAGCCTCCTTGGGTTGATCTTCTAAGACTACAGAGAGAACCACCTTCGGTATAGGAACCAATCAACTGAATATTAGAGGGGAGAGAGAAGAACTTTTTGTTTCAATATTTAACACACGTTAAACACCCTCCCCTGATGTCTATTTATATCCCTATGCCTTAGGGATCATAACCCTAACAATTACCTCACATATGTGCATTGGGTCTTTGACCCATTAACAAAGACCCATACCACATCGGGCTTCTACACATAAGGTGGCCCATACTAAAGAACCTTGATACTTTGGAGACCCATAAAATTATATCACTTAATTAGGTCATTTATTAGATAACGGGTCTACATGTACAATGTTATAACATATCTGAACCCAAAATTCCAACAACATTCACACACACTTTGTCCCAGTTTTTTTATATATATTATTGAAAAGATAAATGCATGTTCATGATTGTTTTAAAATTTTGGTTGATCTAAACAATATTGTGATGTGGTTTCATTGGAAAGCTTAAAATCGTGAACATATGATCTGATGATAGAATTTTAAAATATAGTTACTTACTTTAGGCATTTGAGAATTCACATGTTTGATCTAATCTGACACGAGCACATTAGCACATAATCGTGTGAGGTATGACATGTGATTTTAATGTGTATGTTCCATGGTTTAGCAGATTCCGGATGACTTGTTGGATGGACACTTTGGCATAGAGAAGTAAAAAAAATGCTCATAATGATCATTGACAAACTTTCTACTGAATAACTGGACCTCTTGCCTCAGTAAGCAGTGAGTGTTCACGTCAAAAGGTGAGAATTTTGCTCATGATGATCATTGACAAACTTTCCACTAAGTAACTGGACCTCTTGCCTCAGTAAGCAGTGAGTGTTCACATCAAAAAGTGGGAATTTTGCTTCGTTTCGTAGCCTTTTTTACTCGAGTTAGTAAGTCTTTAAGGGTGTTTTTACACCTATTTCCTTAAAACCATCTGGTTTGGGATTCATTGACTCAACACTCGCTACATTGGTCAATTAGAAAGCTTAAGGGAACTAAACATGGCGAGCCTCGTAATAAAAGAAAAAAGAAAATAAAACTATGCCATTGTTGTTCATTCTGATGGGAAATTCGGTGAATCTTGAGACATGAAGACATTACACATTGGAGTTATTTGGAAGCTTCATTTTTATGTACTAGTTCACTTTACACGGATTTGAGCTTGTGATGCCTTAGCCGGCCTTTTGTAAGTAATTAGATTTTAAAATTCCTATTCATTGCGAAGATGGGTTTATATTTTAAGCTTGCTCATGAATGAATATCAAGGTTTATTGTGCTACTTAAATTTTTTGACACCATGAATGATGGATTTATCTTTGTGTTCTTTGTTTTTCATTTTGTTTTTTTTTTTTTGTTTCGCTAAGGGACTAGCAAAATGTAAGTTTGGGGGTATTTGATGAGTGCCAAATATTGCATATTTTGGCCCCTTAATTTATATTTGTTAATTCTTTAGTTGTGTCATAATCTGATATTTTGTGTTAGTTATATGATTTTTAATGTTTTATAGGATTGCAAAGGAAATTGGGGATTTAATGTGAAAAAAAATGTAAAAGCTAGAATTTACTGTTGCGATCGAGCACAGAAGACCAACAACGCTCAAGTATTTATTTATATGTTTAGCTTAGGAATTTGTTACTGTGAGTTATTTTTTCATATTTCTTATTATTGTTTATTTTTAATATTTTTTTTTGTTTTCCAGTATTACTTTGGTATTTCTTTTTTAGGGACAATGTGTGTATCAGTCCAAGTTTAGAGGTGTGTTATGAGTCATGCCAGTCCAGCTAGTTCTCCATCTCCCAAGTCAGCTCTTTCCATGTTATTTACACATTGGGGACATTGTGTACTTTAAGTTTGGGGGTATGGGAGACACATTCACACACACTTTGATTATGCCCAAAGAATAATGCGGTAGTTGTAGCACAGCTTTTGGGTGTCGATTCCACAGAGAGACAAATTTAAATAATAGTAGAAGGAACAAAGAAACTAAAGAAAAATATTAAATGATTAATGGAGAACAAAGATTAATTTTAAATGCAAATTAAAGTGAAGCAAAGTGACTAACGAAGAAAGTACTCAAATTTGACAAACAGTAAAGCGTCGGGAATCTCTTGCACAAATATGGTATTTTAATTATTCTTGATTCATTGAACAACTCAATTGGGAACTCAATTCCTAAAATTCCCAATTGGAATGTGTAGATTTATAAACCAAGATTAAATCAAATGTAACCCTTTGAAAAATCATTCACCACTTTTAAAATACATAAATTATTATCACTATTGAGAAAATCCAACGACGACAATATACTCAGGAAGCGATATTGCAGCAAAGAATTAAATCAATATAGATAAATAATTTATCCAAACATAATCAAAGAGCTAATCCATTCAATAGAGAAAGCATGACTAAATCCGTAAATTGAATAAATTCTACGATTATTCGGAGAAGAAAACATTACCAATGAATAGAGAATGGTAAAACAAAAGAGTTTTAGTAATATAAAATCAAATACACAAATTAAAAAATAAACAAAAATACCATCTACTGTGCAAGTTCATCCTTAGCCCCACTTGAGAATTTAGTTACCAATAAATATAATGGACAACAAAAATCTCAGTGGAAAAATTAGGGCAAACATTAAAGTGCAAAACATTAAACTTTAAAACTTAAAAGAAATAAATTAAAACTAACAATACATGGAGAGAGAAATTCCACCCGCAGCTTCTGTGCGATGCTTCCAACATTTACATAATTATTCTATTCATTTCACACAATCACAATATCAACAAAATCTCATAACATGTGCAAAACATTCACAACATTATAATTTCTCATGTATAAGTTCAATAAATAAAATATACCGCAACATCTTTCAAACATATAAATTTCAACATGTTAGTCTTATTTATGAGTGTCTCTTACTCTTTCAATCTTTTGTCTATAATAGGTATATATATAATTAATTTCTTACATTCATATATATATATATATATATATATATATATATATATATACACACACACATATTTTATGCTTTTAATTTCATTTAATATCCTCACGCTTGCTAGGAGTATGGTTATACTCACCTTAGAAAAAAGGTTCTATTCTTGAACTACGTCCTTAGCCTTCGAACGTGTTGGAAAATCACCTTCTATGCGAAATTCCAGGTTGTGATCTTTCCAAACACCCAAGTCTAGAATGACTTGTAATAAACAGCAATTAGACCAATCAAAGAAAGAACATAAGCAATTGTTATCGAGGTTCGACAATGTGCCTATGTCCCCGTGAGCTCCTCCGAGCTCTCTGAACTAAATCAATGGAGTTCTTACAATTACAGCAACATCCCTTCAAGAAATCTCTTGTTCTTGAAGAATGAAAGAAGAAAAAAGAAAGAGATAAGAACTAAGTGTTTCCTTTGAATTTTCCTTAAGAAAATTCCAATTGCAAAGCCCTTGAATCCCCAATCTTGACTACTCTCTCTCACTAGAAAGACCTCTCCAGATTTGAGAGCCTTTCTCTCTAAACAACCAGCCTCTCTTGAATGAGTCTCTCTTGTGTTTAGTGTCTTTGAACTCTCACACATCATGTGTTCTATTTCACACACATTCACACACTGTCTTGATGCTCACATGTCCCACTTGAATTGCTCTTAGATGATCCTTTATATAGTGCAACCACTTTTTGAACCAATCTTGAAGACAATCTCAACCCTTAGATCTTGAGGACCAAACAATCATAGCCCTTCAACAAGTCTAAGTAATCTTGTGCGTTTTAACCAAGTCCCACTCACCTTTCAACATGCTGAATCAAAGGCAACAGGTGTGCCTGGCGCCGCGGCCTAGAACAGGGCAGGCCGTGGTGCACAATAGGGCTAAAAACCTCCAGTTGCTGGGTGCCGCGGCGCACACCTAGAGGGAGCACCTCCACCTTTGCTCCTTTGCTGGAGGTCGCGGCACACATCTCTTGGGCCATGGTGTACACCTGCAACTGATGTTGAATTTTTCTCTCTTTAGTACTTAGACAAATCCCAATAGAACGCTCTTCATGTGTACCTAAAGAGTATATTGTTTTAGGTCAACCACCAAGACATCTTCAAATACACATCATCTAATCAAATCAAGGAACTAAGAATATCTATTTATTTCATCAAGCCATCCTTAAAGGCTTAGGATTTTAAATAAAAATGAATTAAAAGTGTAAAATCCTAAAAACAAGGTTGTACAATCGACTGTTTTATTGGCATAGTCGACTGTGTTAAGGTTATTAACTTTCTGTCTCTTGCACAATCGACTGTGTTGAGACTTGGAGCTCTTTATCCCTTGCACAGTCGACTTGGAACTCTCTTTCAAAACCCTTTTGATTCTTCTTAAAACTTCAAATCCTTTCAAAATCAAAGACTCCTAGGGTTCTAAGTCAAATCCAAACATTACTATAACTAAAATCTCAATTTGAACTTTTCAAATCATCAAACTTATCTTAAAACCCATTGAAAAATGTAAAACTTTATTTTCTTCAAATCTTTCCAAGAAAACTTAAAATCTTTGAATTTAAGAACTCAATTTTCACCCAAATAACTTATAAGAACTAAAAGATTAGGGGAGGGAACCTTGATGATTTGCTTCTAAACTTTACCAAGAACTCAAGAGATAAGGGAAAGAAGAGAGGGGTTACTCGAGAGTTCTAGAGAATGGGAGAGAAGGTTAGAAATATGAAAAAGGAAAGCCTTTCTCTCTCTCTTTTATACTCCCACCCAAGGGAAACTAAAAGACTCTTTGGTCCTCACTTGAAAGTTTAGTCATAAAAACACCCCACGCCTTCTCTTCTCCCAAACTTTTAAATCAACCCCAAAATCTTAAATTCTGAAATTTTATCCTTCACAAAACAATTCTTTATCCAAATATTAAGTGCATAAAAAATAAAAATACGGTAATTAAATTTACTAATCATGTAAATTGGTATAAAATAATAATAAGAATAATTAAAAGAAAGGTTGGGTCTTATTTTCCACATCAGAACAAGCCATAACAATGAGAAAGGAATAACTGATTCGTCATTTATATATTTGGTATTGAACATGAGACCAACTTCTAACTTTCAAAGTTAAATTCATCTCTTCCTTCCAAATATAAAGAAGTGAGTGAAAAATAGGAGCAAACAACCTGCAAGAAGTAAAAATGTGAGAAGCAGATTCCAAATAAGATTTACATGAGAGACTGATGGGATCAATATTCATTCCCCTTTTGTTTAATTCAGAAGAAGTTGGTAATTTGGGTTGAATTAACAACCTTAAAAATATTTTTATATTTGGAAAAGTGAGAATATTCAAAAGTTTCTTCCAAGGAAGTAAAGGACATTCAAAATGATGGTATTTAAATAATAATGAACAATACCCCTATTTTACAATATATGTAGTATGATTCTTGGATTTTAGATAAGCTTGTCTTGAGTTGGGTATAAAGGGATAGTTATTCCCTTAATCTTTTTACTAATATAAGCTGGTAAAAATTTGTTAAACTTTGTATATTGGATTTAGTTTAGGGGTGTATGAAATCACTAACCCTCAGTGGGGTTAAGAAGTATGAGGCAGTATTTGTGATTTAAGTGTAAAATTATCTACTCAAGTATCATCCCAAAAATGAATATGAAGATCATCCCCTACTTTCCATTTCTAATGATCTTTAAACTCTTCCAAGATAGATAAGATCCCTTTCCATATAAATGATGTTTCTAGTTTCCTTGGTGCATGAAGCATATGGTGTTGAGGAAAGTATTTGTCTTTAATTAATTTAACCAATAAATTATCAGAGTTGTCAATGATTTTTCATAGAAATTTGAATTGTAAACCTTGGTTGAATAGATGCAGTTTCTAATTCCTAGCCCACCCCATTCTTTAGGTAAAATTATTTGATCCCAATTAACTAAATGGATTTTTCTTTTTGTTAGAGCAACCTTGTCAAAAGAAAGATCTCTTATCATTTGTTCCAAGATATTTATAATGGATATGGACATGCCTTATTATTTCTTTTTCAAAGTATCACTACTAATCAATGCTAAATTTCTTAGGATTATGAAATTTCTATTATGTTATCTCGAATGCATTGTAAAGAAGAAAAATCTTATTATTATTATTTTCAAAGTACCACTACTAATATAATGGATTCCGTAGGATTATGAAATTTCTAATATGTTAACTTGCAATGCATTTCTAATAGATATAGTGAAAGAAAAGGCTGAAAGGATTCTAAAGCTTAACTTCATTGAGAATGGCAATGCATGGAAACAATATGAAATAATCTTCAATACTTGGCATTGGTGGCTTCCACAAAGAAAACAAACAACCGTAAGATGATAATTTTAATCAAACTCGAAATATTACCCTCACAAGTAACAAATAATTTCCGTTAAGTTTAGCAATAAAAATGATTTATGGTTTTTAGAAGGGTTTATGGTCAAACATCAATATAACTATAAAGTGTTTAGTGTTTGGTAAAACAGTAGTGAAAATAATTTTTTCGAGATAAATTCAGTTTTTTTTTAAAAACAAATCCATTTTCTTAAAAATAAAAACCATTTCATAATTTTTTTTTGTTGATGTTTGGCCTAATTTATGTTTATAAGAATCATAAACTATTCCAAATATGTTTAACACACATTACCGCTTGAAAGACTTTATGAAATAGGTTTTTTTTTTTTTTTTATGAAATCGTTTCAAGTAATTCCATGGGCAAAACCTGCATTTGACTCAAATGGAAGGAATAATTCTCTCGTTTCTGCTCTGCATATTATTCATAATGTTGAAGTAAATCTTCCAGCACTTAATAGTTCACAACACTGAGCATCCTGCACATGCATCTATGGGAAGTACTAAATTCTAGATTGATCTCATTGATTCTTGCATGTAGAAGATAAGATTAATAAACTGTAAAAGATTTAGCTGTATTAAATTTGAAATTTATTTGAAAATTTTACAAAAAAGACATAGGGTGATTTTTGAGTCTAGCTTAAAGCTAACTTTTGTAGTTAATTTTTTAAAATTAATTAAAAACTTAGTCATATTGAATAAAATTTTATTAAATTTCATTAAACATTAATTATAAATGCTTTGATTTGATTTGATTTGATTAAGTTTTTTACAAGTTTTAAAAAATAAGATGCAATTTAAAATTGGCTTTAAATTTAACCAAAACATTACTATAGCGACAATTAAGCCAAAATTTGTACAGTCATGCTCTGCCTATACCGATGTGGGTATCATATTTGGTCCCCACTGACAATGGTCCATGTAACATAGCTGGTTTTCCAAGCAGCAGTTGAGCACACGGTAAATATGAATCCTTTGTTGATTCTTGGATTCATCCCTAAAAATTCTTTGATCCCAAAACAAGAAAAACATTAAATATATACATGTAAAGATACTAAATTACATGCTTGAACTTGAACGTTTCAATAAAAAAGATTGATGCCCAGTTGGAAATTCAAAGAACCCAGTTGAGATTCGCAAAATAATTTGAGAGAAATAAGAGAGATTTTGAATTATTAGAAGAGAAACTTTATATTGATGTAGGAGAAAATTCTCTCTCCAATAATATTATGACACGCGATTACCTTCAAAGAAAAAAAATAATTCCAAAATCAAGACAAATTAACCAATCAAATCTCCACACTTGGCAAAGGGCAATACAATAATTTTACACTGAAAGACGTTATGGTAATCTCATGCCAATGTCCCAGTCCTGCTACAACACTCCAATTTATGGATAAACTACTATTTAAATCCAGTCTGTGGATAACTCCAGTTTTACCTAAGAGGAATGTTATTCCTATCACAACACTAGAATCACTCTCTTAATTGGACTCTATTCCACAACACTGTATAAGGGGGCTCTCACCATCGAAGGTATACATTCACAACTGACACCAAATATTCTTCAGTTTATCTCCTTAAGCCCTATACTAACTTAGGCATCGGAGAGTTCCTCAGGGCATAACACCCGAGAAAATTTCTAGTTTACATGTCTCTCTTGTGCACAGGGATTCGGGAGGCATATATTTGACATCAACAGATGGTGTCATTCATGGGAAACAATAAATTTTTATTTTTTGAAGATGTTGCTAATAGATGAGCCACCGATCCACTACTCCAAAAATCTCATCAGTTCTAATAAAACATCTCTGTGCACCACCAAAATATCGTCGAATACAAGATCCTTACAGTTAGATCTGTAAAAATTCAACCATCAACGATCCAATTAGAGTACACCACTATGTTCTCCACTTCTACATTTACCACCCTTTAAAGTTTCACGACGATCGAAGATCCGAAAGTCCTCCATTAGAGCCATTAAAGTTCGTCAGGAAAACAAAATTTTGACCATTAGATCTGTCGAAATCTGACCAACAACATTCAGATCAGACTACAAAAAAAATTTTCTTCGACCTTTGATCTACCTGCTTACAAAGTTTCACGACGATCAGAGATCTGAAAATCCTCTATCAGGCCGTTAAAATTTGTCGATGAATAGAATTTTGACCATTAGATATGCCAAAATTTGATTATCAAAAATCAGATCGACCCACAGAAATATATTCTCTATCCTTAGATCTACATGTCTTCAAAGTTTCTAGACGATCGGATGTCGAAAAGTCCTCCATCGTACCGTTTAAGTTCACCAGGAGAACAAACTTTTGACCATCAAATCTGTCAAAATCCGACCATTAAAGTTCAGATCAAGTCATATAACTAGCTTCTTTGGATTCCGATATACAAGTAGACAAAATTTTATGACAATCGAATGTCGAAAAACCATCTTGAGATACCTCGGATCTTCACTGTAAAATAAACTTTGATCGACGGTCTGTGAAAATTAGGCCATCAAAAGCTGCCACCACCACCACTAAGTGCCTCAGCATCCTCCTCCAAGCACGCTGGTGAAGTTTCACGGTTAACTAACACTCTGACCACCGAAAAATGGTCGGTCAAATGACAAATTCACGGATAGTTGCATAACTCACCAAATTTCTTAAAGATACCAAGTTTTTGCCGCATGTCCAGGTATCATTAAACAATCAAATTTCAAATTACCTCAACAAATTTGCACTTACCACGTGTCTCAATTCAATTGCACATTCAAATTTTATTTATCTCCAAAAATCTGCCACATGTCTACTTTTGGTTGGATATTCAAATTACTATTATCTTTTAAGAATATGCAACCACTAAATGTCCACCTTCTATTTGACATACATATTACCTTTTATCTCTTCAAATATACCTCTACCACATGCCCTATTTACATTGGACCCTCAGATTTTCACCCTATTTTCAACAACTAGTGCCATGTGTCAACTCCTCAATGGGTAGTAAATGCCTAGCAACATGACATCAGTATGTGATATTAGCACCACCTAAGCATCCACTTAGGCACCACGTCATCACCACCTAAATGCCATATCATTGCAATGTCAGCACCATGTTAGTTGACTCAAACCAACTAGTTCAATAAGGTTTAACCAATCGGTTCATTACTTTGACCATCCGATTTAGCTATTTTTAATCCGATTTCAAATCCAACAACACAAGTTCCTAAGGTTTCTTGTGATACCAAAAACAAATTGATCTATTATGTAGTAATTAATATTGGTTGAACCTAGTAGTATGTTTTTATTTCATTCTTTTTAAGGTTGTTCTAAGGAGAAACTTATTGACCTTTGTGTGTATTTTTGTTGTGCTTGAAGGTCAGAGTAGGGCTTCTGTCTGCAACTGGTAAAGTCGCTGCTAGTTCAAACTATCCCTGCATGATGCATTTCAAAAGCAAACCCATCATCTTTGTTTAAACTATTATTGGTATTTTTCTAAGGTTTAAACATGGCTAAGGTTTAAACGAGGTTAGAAGAATGAATTTTAGCATGTTAAAGGAGTGCACACAAGTGTGTGCATCACATCGGGTGTGTGTGCACACCTCTATTCAGCAAGACAAAGAAGTGCGCACAGCTGTGAAGGGTCCAGCTTCAGTGTGCGCTGTAGCCCTCATCTCCCAGGAAATGGTGCCCAGCAAGGGAGATGCTGGAGGAAGGGCATCGCCACACCTCTCCCTCACCAAGGCCGCGGCACCCAGAAAGTGGTGAAAATGGTGTTTTGCCTAGCGCCGCAGCATGCCCTGTTCAGTGCCTAGGCTCTAAGCACACTGAGGCACACAAATTCCACTTGATTCAGCCTCTTGTTAAGTGCATGGGTGTAAGGTTAAAATGCACAACATCACTTAGGATTGATGGAGGGCCGTGGTTGATTGGTCATCAAGATCTAAAGGTGGAGAATGACACTCAAGATTGAACAAGAAGTTGGTGCACTATATAAAGGGTCATATAAGTTAAATCTCAATATGGAATGTAATGTGAAAGGAATTTTGACAAGACACAAGAATGTGTGTAAATGAGAGAATTGTATGAGAGTGCAAAGACACAAACATGCAAGAGGGACTCATTAGAGAGGCTGGTTGTAAAGAGAGAGATTTGTATAGAAAGTGATTAGGTCTTTCTTGTTCTCTTCTTTATTCCTTCAAGAACTTGTGGATTCTTGAAAAGGGGTTGTTGTATTGTAAAGAACCATTGAGATTTAGTGCAAAGAGTTTGGAGGAACTCACGGGGATATAGGCTATTGCCGAACCAAGATAACAAATCGCTTGTCTTCTTTTCTTTCTTGCTTTGTGTGTTGTTTCTTTTCTTTACAAGTTATTCTAGACTTGGGTGTTTGGAAGATCACTACCTGGGCATCTTGTCAAGATGATTTCCAACAGTGGTATCAGAGCTAGAGAAGATACCACAACAGTGGTATCAGAGCTAGAAGAGATACCACAACAGTGGTATCAGAGCCGGAGGAGCTAGTACAACCGAGTGTCGGAGCAAGAAAATAAGGTATTGGAGCAAGTCTCCAAGAATCGGAGGTCAAATTCTTGGGTGATTCAAGAACGGAGTTAAGATCTATATCTGATCATGTTCTTAAGGTGAATCAAGGACAGAGTTAAGATCAATATCTAATCGTGTTCTTGAGGGTGATTCAAGAACGGAGTAAAGATTAATATCTGATCGTGTTCTTGAGGTTGGTTCAAGAACGGTATTGAGATCAATCTTCGATATGTGTTCTTGAGGTTTAGAAGAAGTTGGAAAGCATTTGTGGGTGCTGCATAAATCAAGGGATCTTCTCCATAAGATGGGTTCAAATTTCAGTATTGAGAAGTTTGATGGAAAGGGAGAATTTTCCCTGTGAAAGCGAAAAATCAAGGCTGTTCTTATGCAACAGAAAGTGGACGTGGAGATTAGAGAAAATGATGCTTTTCCAGCAAGTATCACGGAGGACCAGCAAAATGAGATGAAGAAGATGGCATACAGCACCATCTTCTTGCACATGTCGGATAATATCACAAGAGAGTGCGAAGACTTGGAAGATCCAGCTGTCATATGGAAGAAACTAGATGAGTTGTTTCTTACCAAGACTTTCCCTAATAAGAGGTATCTTCATAAATGAATCTTTGCTTTTAAATTGAATCCTAATAAAGAGTTGCAAGATAATCTTGGTGCCAAGAGAAGGATTGCATCAAGTGGTAAAGGGCTGTTCTTTAAAGGAAAGCCAGCAACTCGGTATGGCAGCAACCGTGGCTACTATCGGGACAAAGATAGATGAGAGAGCCATGGGAGAGTGCACAGCAACATCCATGGCTACTACCGGGACAGAGGTAGAGGAGAGAGCCATGAGAGATGTTTCTACTGCCATAAAGAGGGTCATGTCAAAAAAAATTGCGAGGAGAAGATGAGGATGAGGAAAGAAGCCATACCAAGAATGAAGAGGCTTCGGTTGCCAAAACAGAACAGCAAGATGATGACGAAAAAACCCTTACAGACAATTTGGTTTCCTAAAATCTGTAATTTATTGGTATCAACTGAATGCTGAAAGTATTAGGGAATGTTTGAAAACAAAATAGATTTTTTGGTCATACAGTACAAAGGGGGGAAAATTGTAGTAGAATGGTGCAAGCTTCACTTGTTACACTGAACGTTTGCTCTTGAAATATTGGCTGGCCCATGTAACCATTGTAATTTTTTTAATGACCAAGCACTTGAATAATTACATTGTTTCATGAGGAGTCTAGCCTTTTGATTGTGTTTGCCTTTTGACTGTGTTTAGTGCCACATCTTCTGGATCACCAAGGCTGCGGCGCCCAGAAAGGGTGAAAAAGGTGTTTTGCCTAGCACCGCAGCATACCCTGTTCAATGCCTAAGTGCTAGGCACACTGAGGCACACAAATTCCACTTGATTCAGCCTCTTGTTAAGTGCATAGGTGCAAGGTTAAAATGCACAGCATCACTTAGGATTGATGGAGGGCCATGGTTGATTGGTTATCAAGATTTAAGGGTGGAGAATGACACTCAAGATTGAACAAGAAGTTGGTGCACTACATAAAGGGTCACCTAGGTTCAATCTCAATATGGAATGTAATGTGAAAGGCATTGTGACAAGACATAAGAGTGTGTGTAAATGAGAGAATTGTATGAGAGTGCAAAGATACAAACATACAAGAGGGACTCATTAAAGAGGCTGGTTGTAAAGGGAGAGATTGTATAGAAAGTGATTAGGTCTTTCTTGTTTTCTTCTTTGTTCCTTCAAAAACTTGTGGATTCTTGAAGAGGGGTTGATGTATTATAAAGAACCATTGAGATTTAGTGGAGAGAGTTCGGAGGAACTCACGGGGACGTAGGCTATTGCTGAACATCGATAACAAATCGTTTGTCTTCTTTTCTTTCTTGCTTCGTGTGCTGTTTCTTTTCTTTACAAGTCGTTCTAGACTTGAGTGTTTGGAAGATCACCACTTGGGCATCTTGTCAAGGTGATTTCCAACAACTATCATCTAAACTGCTCCTTTCCTTGCTGGTCTCCAATCATAATCCTAAATCCGAAATAGTAAAATGAGTGAATTCAATGAAGGACTTGAGCCTACAGTATGCTTGAAAGTGATACTTGAATAGAGAGCAGAATAGTGCTGGAATACCTGAAATATATGCTTCATCACTTTTCCTTGAATTTGAACTCTTTCAATTGAAAAGGATGATTTGGAATTGGAAGAGACCATTATTTGTATGGGCTAGCATTTTGTGGTTCCTAACAGAGTTGGTGATCATTTTACTCCTCTGTAGACCTATGGTTATGCTAAAAGGAAGGCTAAAGATTGTTTAGATTAAGAATAGTTCTTGTTCAGACATTATTTCTTGATAAATGCAACTAAAATTATGGTTTCTAATGATTTTGATAAAGATAATAACATTAGAGGAATAACTTTTTTCAACTGAACTGATAACAGGCAACAAATTCATTTTTCCTGGTATGCTTCTTTATAATGTGTCCTGCCATTCAAGAATATGAATAAGAATAAAATTTTTTAGATAAGTTTCATTTAATATATCAAAAAGTAGGTTCCTTTATTTTAATTTCCACATGGGTGGGTGAAAAACAAATCAAAGTTTGAATACTTTTTCTTCTAATCATAAATAATTTTTGATATCTATATATGCAAAATAGTTCATTCTTGGTTTTTTGTTTCCTTCAAAATAGGTGCAACATCATTTTCTGTTCAATTTTCAAATACCCAGAAATTGAAAACATACCATTTTTTTACTCTAACCCAATGTCTCAGAGAACAATGAAAGGGAATTCACATCCTTGCAAATCTAATTCCTCTATTTTCAAGTTCCTTTATTGTGGTGCTGAACATCTCCATTTGCAGAGAGGAAACAAACTCATCAACACTAAATAATGTAGATTGTCATTATTATCACCAATGTAATACAAGGTTGAAAAAGTTCCTACTTTAAGAGGTTGAAGAAATACCTACCTCTCTTTTGCAATTCTTATCTTTGTATTCCATGGCTTTAAAACACAAAATCAGAAGAAGCAAGTAACATTAAATAGTTGGGTTTTTTGTCTTATTTTCTTTGGTTATATTATACTTAATTTTGTCCTAATTTTCCTCGGATGCTTAGACCTATCTAGGGATTACAACTTTACTTACGGACTATCAAGCTCAAAGTTTTATTTCGTCTGTATAGATTCTGAATGTTAAATGTTTCACGAGGTTTGGGGAGTGCTCGCATAGTTGGCACTTGATTTTGCTAGAAATTGGTTTCCTTGATTAGCTTGAACTTGGTGGATTATTTTCTAAACTATTTATCAAAAGCTAATACCGATTTTGGTTCTTAGTACTTAGATGTTTTATTTATATTTTGGAGGATCGGTTTCCCTTTGACAATTTGGTTTATTATTGATCAGTGATAGAACACTACAAGAAAAGTTTGCAATTGTGACGGATTATATGCAATAGACATAAATTTGTCGCAGATAATCATTATCTATGACGGAATTGTGATTCTGTCGCAAATGCAACCCTGCATCTGCGTCTTCCCCCTCTCTCTTTCTTTTTCTCCATTTCACAGCCATGTCACCCATTTCCCTCCATTTTTTTCTCTCCTTCAACTTTCTCTCTCCAATTCTTCCTCCCTTTTCTCTTTCCCTTATTATTTTCCCTCCTCTTTCTCTTTCTCTTTCCTTTATTATTCTCCTTCATCTTTCTCTCTACATTCCATCTCCACATGTACCTTCACCTCAATCTCCATCTCCACCCTCAAATGAAAGTACCAAACCCTTTTAATATTTTAGACTTATAGCATACCACCTTCAATATACTTTAAAATTTTATCACCATAATATATACCATACAAGAGAAAGAAGAAGATTTAGGTCTTAGGTCCATACCATTAACACTTAACCGTTTTAGGGGCGAAAATATGACATACTCATCCTGTGGACTAGCTAAAGGTACCGAAATGTCTGTAATGTAGAAATGAATTGTGAGAAAAAACCGAATCAGATTCAGATCACTGACTCAGATTTTATGTAAAAAATTAAGAGTTTTAGGTCCAAACCGTCAACACTTCGTGATTTTATGGGAAAAATGTGAATTGTTATAACAAAGTGAATTGTTAGAACAAGTTGAATCATATTTGGATTATCGGTTTGGATTTTATGTGAGAAAGTAGGCGTTTTTGGTCCAAATCGTTAACAGTTAGTGGTTTTAGGGGCGAAAATATGAAATATTCATCCCATGGACTAGCTAGGGATACCAACATGTTCGTAAAATAGAAAATGAGTCATAATAATAAACCAAATTGGATTCAGATCACTGAATCGGATTATATGTGAGAAAGTAAGCGTTGTCCAAACCGTTAACACTTAGTGGTTTTAGGGGCGAAAATGTGAAATATTTGTCCCGTGGATGAGTCGGGGGTATCAAAATATCCATAACATAGAAAGTGAGTTCTTGGAACAAACTGAATTGGATTTGGATCACCAATTCAGATTTTATGTGAGACAATAGGCATTTTCGGTCCAAACATTACCACTTAGTGGTCTTAGGGGTAGAAATGTGAAATACTCGTCCACTAGAATGTCTGTAACATAGAAAGTGAGTTGTGAGAACAAACTAAATCGCATTCGAATCATCGAAACGTATTTTATATGAGAAATTAGACGTTTTAGTTCCAAACCATTAAAACTTAATGGTTGAACAGGCGAATATGTGAAATACTCGTCCTGTAGATGAGCCGGGGATACTAGAATGTATGTACGGTAGAAAGTGATTTGAGAGAACAAACTAAATCAATTTTGGATCACTGATTCCAATTTTATGTGAGAAAGTAAGCGTTTTAGGTCCAAATCATTAGTACTTTGTAGTTTTAGAGGAGAAAATGTGAAATACTTGTCCTGTGGATGAGCCAAGGATACTAGAATGTTTGTAACTTAGAAAGTGAGTTATGAGAAAAAGCCGAATCGAAATCAGATTACCAGTTTGGATTTTATGTGAGAAAGTAGGTGTTTTAGGTCCAAAATGTTAACACTTAGTGGTAATGTGAAATACTTATCCTGTGGACGAGTTGGGGGCACTGGCATAGCCGTAACATCGAAAGAGAGTTATATGAATAAACTAAGTCAAATTCGGATCACCGAATCGGATTTTGTGTGAGAAAGTAGACGTTTTAGGTCCAAATCATTAACACTTAGTGGTTTTAGAGGCAAAAATGTGAAGTAATCATCCCGTGGATGAGTCGAGGATACCAGAATGTCCGTAACATAGAAAATTAATTGTGGGAACGAAGTGAATCAGATTCAAATCACCGATTCGAATTTTATATGAGAAAGTACACAGTTTTGGTGTAAACCGTTAACACTTGGTGGTTTTAGGAGCGAAAATGTGAAATACTTGTTTCGTGGACGAGCTGGGGATACTAGAATGTTCGTAACTTATAAAGTGAGTTGTGAGAACAAACCGATTGGATTCGGTTCATTGGTTTGGATTTTTTGTGAAAAGTAGGCGTTTTAGGTTCAAACCGTTAACACTTAGTGGTTTTAGAGGCGAAAAAATGAAATACTCATCCCATAGATTAGCCAAGGGTACTAGCATGTCCATAACATAGATAATGAGTTGTGAGAACAAACCGAATTGGATTTGGATTACTGGTTTGGATTTTATGAGAGAAATGGTCTTCAAACTTTATAATGATGTTTATTCATTTTTTTATAACTAGTTAATCTCATATATCTCACTTTACTATGTATCTTATAAATTTTTTTTAATTTCTTTTACAAGATGTTGCTGATGGAGGACCACAAGATCCAATAGACGAGGACATGTACTACTCGGACCTGTCTGACATATGATGGGTGCCTATCCATTTTCCTAATACTTTTTATTTGGTTGTATTGTAATGTTCTGAATATTGTTGGTATAAATTGAATTTTGTAGATTTTACATTATTATTGATGACTTAATATAATTAATGCTGATAAAATTTGAGCATAATTTTAAAATTGCTTTATTTAAATAGGTAATTTGTAATTTAACAGGTTTTTCATTATAAAACTAAATTAACAAGGGATTTCAAAATATAAAATTAATAACAATTTGCACTCTTAAATCAAATTAAAAATTAGTTATTATCTAGAACGGATTTTTCGTCACAAATAATCAAATAATATCCATCGCACATATTATTTGCGATGGATATTAATCCATCGCAAATAATATCTATAATGGTTGTTTGCGACGGATTTCCATTGTTGTTAATATCATCAAAATGATAATTGTTTATTAATTTATTATTTTTAAAATTGTTTGAGTAAATGTGATGGAATATTCATCGCGAAAAAAAAAATTACAATAGATTACATTGCAGTCGCAGATAATAATATGAGCGACTACTTTTCTTGCGATGGAGTTTATATCCGTCGCGGAAAACTATTTATGACGGATTCTATCGTTTATAATCAATTTTCTTGTAGTGGTAATTGGTAAAAAGTTTGATGATTTTGAGTTGGAAGGTAATAGAACCCTATATTGCGTTATATTTTTATCATGTGTAGCCAAATTTGATATAGGTTAGCCTTACACATTTGTAAGACTTTGCCTTATATTGTGTGGCATTTGTTACGCTTTCGGGATGGGGCGTGTCACTCTCTACACAATCAATAGTTAAAATATGAAAAGTTTTTGCGTTTCAATATTAATCTGTAATAAAATTATGAATCCAAGTAACTTGATTTTCTATAACCAAACACTTCAAAATCAACTTAAAAAAGGGATAAAATGTTTTATCTTTCTCTCTTTTTTACTCTCAGTAGAAGGATATTTTCTTTGTCGCTCTCTCTCTCTGTAACTCGATACTGCACGGTAAGAAAATTTACTTATATATTGTTCTCTAACTACTAACAGTTATGTTCCAAATAAGAGAAAAGAAATCTCTCTTTCATTTCTCTATCTTCGTGCCCTACATAGAGGTGGCAAACGGGCGGGGCAAGTCGAGTTCAAGTTGGATAATTTTGGGTTTCTGGTCATCTGGGTCATAGGTCGTTCATGCCACAATTTTTTTAGGTCACAAGTCATTTGGGACACGGGTTGTTCATGTCATTGGTCGCTCATGTTTAGGGTCATATGGGTCTCGAGTCATGTGGGTCTTGGGTCAATCGGATCAAGTGGGTCTTGGATAAATCGGGTAATGTGGGTCTCTGGTAAATCGGTTCATGTGGGTCTTGAGTTAATCGGGTTAATCAGGTCACAAGTCGTTTGGGTTTCAGGTTTATCGGGTTTCGAGTCATACTGGTCAATCGAGTTTCGAGTCATGCGGGTCAATCGGGTTTCGAGTCATTCGAGTCTCAGATCATTCAATTCTCTAGTCAGTTCAGATCGGGTCAACTCAGGTTTTAGATGGATTTGTGTTGACCCATCATGTTCATGCCAACATATTATCCTTTTTTTCTACCAAAAAAAAAGAATCATACTAAAATCTAGTTTACTATTTTAACTTTGATTTAGGTACAAATTACGTTCAGTTTTAGTAGTTTTACTCTAATACTTGGCCACCTATATTAGGTATTTAACTTAATTTTATGACTTTTCAAAATTTCAATTTAATAATTTTTTTATAATAATAAGATATCACCCCCTCCTAGTGATGTGGAGCCAATTTCAATTTAGTTAAATGAAGCTCATGTAAGTCAATGATAATAAATAATTTAATATAAATAAGTTTTGTTCGATATTTTTTTTTCATATTAATACTTAAGTATTTAACTTAATTCTTAGTAACGATTTAAAAGAAATCAATTTAGTTAAAGGATATTATTCAAGGTACATTATTTATCAAAAGTACAAAATAAAAATTTATACGATCACATATCAAATAGAAAAGAAAATAATATTAAATTTAAATTTATATGCCAAGTGTCGTATGGATTGAAAAAAAAATCATGATTTTATCCGATTTGATGTGATAGCTAATTTTTATGGATAAATTCCTTTAATAGATCACACCCACTTTATGATTTTATACTATTCTTTGACAAGTTATGGCTTTATACTTGATAGCATTAATTTGTGACTATATTGACAAATAACAAACAATTAGCATGTGTTTGATTTTTGAAAACACTTTTTGTTTTTAAATTTTTTTTCCGTTTTTTGACTTTTAGTAAACTTATTTAGTAAGTGAAAACAAAAACTATTTTCTAAAACTAAAAACAGAAGAAAAAAAATACGTTTGGTGATACTATTTTCTCTTGAGAAAAAATTTGAAAATTATGAATTATTGTTAAGTAAACTATTATAATAAAATATTTTTATTTATATATTTATGCTATTAGTAAATAAAATTATTATCGATTAACAAAATTAATCACTACATACAAATAACATGAATGAGTCGAAAAATAATACTAATACTCATATGTCACATATAAAAGTACAAAAGGCTACTAAATTAAAATAAAAGTAAATAGAAAATATCATAATAATAGTAAAGGCTCCTAATGTCCTCGACTTACTATATATTTTTAACTTTATAATCATTCAATAACGATGTAGCAAGACAATCTCTAGTGTGACCCATTTGAGCTACTTGAGTCATATCGAACGTAATAGCTTCATGCTCTGAAGAACTTGTCGGAGAAGCTTCTATGCCTAGTTCATCTTCATTGTCTTCTTGCTCATAAGTTTCAAATAGCCTATCCTTCTCAGCTTTAAGTCTAATGAAATTATATATGGTACAACATGCCTTAGGAAGATATAATTGATTTCTAAGGGGATAATTTGGCAAATCCCTTAAAATTGGAAATCTTTTCTTCATTAGCCCAATTGACCATTCAACCACATTGCGAACAAATGAATGCCTTTGATTAATTAACTCTTCTTTCCTCTTTGGTCATCACGTATTTTGAAAGTTGCGTGCATGATATCGTTACCCATGATATGGTGCTAAAAACCTCGAAGTGTTTAGATATCCAGCATCTACCACATAATATTGATCTACACAAACAATGTAGTATCACTTGTTTTTTCTAATATAAATTAAATAATATATTAACCAAATTAGGTACTCTTTAATTTATTACATTTTTTGTAATTAATGGGGAAAAGAACATACCACCAGTTGACATTGGAAAATCGATGCTTGTGATGGCATTTAAGAAGACTCTTGTGTTATGAGCCATTCTTTCCCATCCAAGACACAAATAGATGAATAGTATGTCATGTGAGCAAACTACCATTACATTTTGTGTCACGTTAGTTTTTCTTTCTCGAAAAGAAGTCTGCTTGTTTGCAAGAGCCCAAGTAGATACTTATGTTCTATCAATGGCCCCAATACAATCCTTTTGAGAAATAAAAAATAATAATATTTTTTTTCTCTATCACTACAAATCACTCACTCGTATATTTAGTACAATTGTATAATATAAAAAGCTAAAAAAGCAAAATGGAAAAAATGCAACAAATTTTGAACGAATTCAACGAAACCAATATACGAAGAAAAATAAAGAAAAAAATATTCAATCATAAGTGATTGTACCATTGACTACAGGTTATGAATCTGCCCTATATTAAATGAGTGATATGAGATATATTCGCAAGTGTGGTTTGATGAAGTTCCAAAGGGATTTGTGTCTGGTTCTTAAGGATGTTGAGTTTACTATGTTTATATATTCCTATTTCTCTTTTAAAAAAAAAAAAAAGAAGAAATGAGTGATATAAGATTGCCTAAGCAATCACATATGTTGATATGATATAATTTTTTTTATAGATAATATGACATCATTTTAAATGTAACTATAATTTAGTTGTATTCTCCTAAAAGCATCATGTTATGCCTTCTAAAATAAAATAAAAATCATAAAATCTATTCCCAAATGCACTATATCAACTTTTAATTTAATATTTCATGGCACTGACTGACTGAAAGATTATGCTTTTACTTTTGTTAATTCATATGCTATGCACATGGTTTTTGCTAGTTATGGTAATGCAACACTGTGCAGTTTGATTATCATCTTGACTGTGTTTTTTCTGTTTTCCACATATAGACACTAGTCCCTTAGGTTCGTGGAATTTATGTTCTTCTATTGATTTTTTTTTGAAGTATAATGAAATTTCTTTAAAGAAAAAAATATGAACCAGACTGTTGGAAAATCACCTTAAGATGCACAGGTGGTGATCTTCCAAACATCCAAGTCTAGAATGACTTGTAATGAATCGGAATCAAACAGCAATCAAAGAAAGAACACAAGCAATTGTTCTCGAGGTTCGGCAATGTGCCTACATCCCCGTGAGCTCCTCCAAGCCCTTTGCACTAAATCAATGAGTTCTTACAAGTTACAGCAACACCTCTTCAAGAAATCTCTAGTTCTTGAAGAACGAAAGAAGAGAAAAGAAAGTGATAAGGACTTGAGTTACCCTGGAATTTTCCCCAAGAAAATTCCACTTACAAGGCTCTTGAATCCCCAATCTATACTACTCTCTCTCTAAACAACCAGCCTCTCTTGAATGAGTATCTCCTGTGTTTAGTGTCTTTGCACTCTCACACACCATGTGTTCCATTTCACACATATTCACATGTCATTCCCATCACACCTCTCTTATTGAGATGAATGTCACACCCTTTCTTACTTGTTGAGATTGAAGCTAGGTGACCCTTTATATAGTGCACCACTTCTTGAACCTATCTTGAAGACAATCTCAACCCTTAGATCTTGAGAACCAATCAATCATAGCCCTTCAACAAGCTTTAGTGATCCTGTGCGTTTTGATCAAGCTTCACGCACCTTACAAGTGGCTGGAAAAACCAAGCATCAGTGTGCTTGGCACTGTGGCCCATACCAGGGTTGACTTCCTCCAGGTTCTGGGCGTTGCTACACCCAAGGCTGAGCCGCGACACTGCCTGGAGAGGGAGGCTGCTGGACTTGCTGCTGGCCATGGCGCACAAGGCCATGCCACAGCGCACACCTCCAAGTCTGATGTTGAACACGCTGAACCCTTCAACCGGTTTAATCCTTGGACAAATACCAACAATATCTACCTTTGTCTAAGCGATTAAACCCGAACCCATTGTGCAAAGAACTCAGTATCCAAACTCAACTTGAGTCACCATTCATCTAACTCCAATCCTAAGAAGTCCAAGGCAATGATTGAACTTACTTAAAGGTAGAACTTTAGTACCTAAATCTGCAGGTCTTCCGTTGCGACTTTGACCACATGAATGCATCCTTTCGTAACATTTTCCCAAATGAAATGATACCGAACATCCATATGCTTAGTCCTCTCATGGAACACCGGGTTTCTACACAAGTGCCACGCACTTTGGCTATCCGAAGACACCACCACCTGCTCTTTTAGGACCTTCCACTCGTCCAACAACCCTTTGCATCACATAGCCTCCTATATGGCTTCCATAGCCGCTATGTACTCTTCCCCGGTTGTTGAGAGTGCTACCACTGGCTGCAACTGAGCCTTCACATACCTCAACAACCGCTTCATCCCAAATGGCTCCTTTCCGGGATTACTCACAAATCTACTGAGAACTCTAATTGCCTGAGAAAATGTCGGGTATAGTGCTTATCATCATGGACATGACTGATCCAACCGCACTATAGTAAGGGACCTTCTCCATTTTCTTCTTCTCCTCATCCGTTCAAAGACATTGTTCGCTAGAGAACTTAAAATGACCAGCAAATGGAATCTTCACTGGTTTACCATCTTCCATAGAAAACTTGTACAACACCTTTTCTATGTTGGAAGATTGAGAAACCTTCAACCCGTTTCTCTCCCTTTCTTGAATTCTTCTCATCCCAAGGATCTTTTGTGCAAGGCCAAGATCCTTCCTCTCGAACTCTTCACTGAGTTGAGATGTCAACCTTTCTATCCTCTCCTTGTTGTTCCTAACCAACAGCATATCATCGACATAGATGAGGATAATCACCACTTCCTCCACCTTGCATCCAAGTGATAAGGTTTCTGTGAAATCTATGTCGTCTCTTTGCGTGAACCCCTTCTCCACCAGCCTAGCTTTGTTCCGGACTTTATCCCCTGGAGGGTTCCCTTCTTTGATCTTGTAAGTCTACTTACAATCCATAACTCTCTATTTTCCTGGAATGTGCACCAATTCCCAGGAGTTGTTCTTCCTTAAAGAATCCATTTCTTCTTCTATAGCTAGCTTCCATCTTGAAGAATCCCTACATCCCATGGCATCAATGTAAGTCTCTGGTTCACTTATCCCTCCTTTTGTCCAAGGAGTTGTTGCATTCGCAGCCGCAAAACTATATCTCAAAGGTGGTCTGACCAACCTTCTTTCCCGGTCCCTTGTGAGCTAATAGTCAATCTGACTTTCTGCATCATCCCCTTCTAGTTTAGCCTCCTTTCAAGTGTCTTGAGCTTGGCATTCATCAATGGGCTCTACCTGGTCTGAACCCTCTTGCCTTCCTTACTCTACCTGAACTGAATTGGTTTGCTCACTATCCCTTGCAGGGTTAGTTTTCTCCAAATAAGGAAATAAATGCTCATTAAAAATAACATCCCTATTTATTATGAGTTTAAATCCTTTTTGTTCTAAGGATTACAACCTATACCCTTAGCCCCTTCCCCATATCCTAGAAACGCACACTTTCTAGACCTTGGGCTAAGCTTATCATCCTTTTGATGTGCATACGCAGCACACCCAAAAGTCCTAAGGTTGTCCAACTCAGGGGGTTTACCACTCTATATCTCCTCGGGAGTCTTAAAGGCCATAGCCCTAGAAGGCGATCTATTAACCAAATATGCAGCAGTAGACACCGCTTCCCCCGAAAAAACATTTGGCTAATCCGGATCCGTTTAACATGCACCTAACCTTTCCCCTAAGGGTCTTATTCATCCTCTCAGCAACTCCATTTTGCTTAGGCGTTTTCACAACCGTTCTATGTCTTAGAATCCCATTTAACCTATAGAATTGATCAAGTTCCTTGTTAAAAACTTCTAAGCCATTATCGGTTCTTAACCCCTTAACTACCCTCCCAGTTTGAGTTTCCTCCAACTGTTTCCACACCACTAACTTATTCAAAGCATCTGTTTTATTTTTAAGCAAATAAACCCTAACCTTTCTTGAATAATCATCAATTAAAGACAGAAAGTAAACATTACCTCCTTGTGTTGGTGTTCTTGCTGGTCCCCAAAGATCCGCATGAATGTAGTCAAGAATACCCTTAGACTTTTGCACTCTGGTGTTGAAGCTGGCCCGATGTTGCTTCCTAAGAACACAACATTTGCAGAAATCAAGTTCCTCTACTTTGTCACCACCAAGTAGACCATCATTGCTGAGAACTTGCAAGCCCTTTTCGCTCATATGTCCCAAGCGATTATACCAAAGGGCTGCCTTACCATCTCAGCCATCAAGCTTGCTGATTGATCCTTAATCTCCATGTCTCTGATCATCTCATAGATACCATCCTTCATTGCTGCTTTGATCACTATCAAAGATCCCTTGGTTACCTTGATCTTTCCTCCCTTTGCTTTGTATGTGTACCCCATGGAATCTAGCTGCCCCAATGAGATCAAATTTCTTCTCAACTCCGAAAAATATCCCATCCTTAGCAGCCTTGTCATTCCATCAAACATCCTCAATTGGATGTCTCCCGTGCCCCTCACTTGGTAAGAAGTATCATTCCCCCGGAAAACCTTTCCATCATCGGTTTCCTTGAAATTCTTGAACCAATCCCTATGAGGACACATATAATGAGTGCACCCGGTATCCAAGATCCATTTCCCGCTGCCTTTTTACCCACTGCTCACACTTGAGCACATAGCAAGAAAACCATCTTGTTGTTCTCCCTTGGCAACAAAAGCCTCTCCATTCTTGGTATGGCTTCCTCCCTCATCCCTTATCGTCTTCTTGCATTCTTTCTTGAAATGACCCTCTTTATGGCAGTAGAAGCATCTCTTCCCTCCAAATCTCGGTTTGGAGTGCGCTCTCCCATAGCTCTCTCCTCTACCTCTGACCTAGTAGTAGTCATGTATGTTACTCTCCCATGGCTTTCTCCTCTACCTCTGTCCTGGTAGTAGCCATGTATGTTATTGTGCGCTCTCCCATGGCTTTCTCCTCTACCTTTGTCCCAGTAATAGCTATGTATGTTACTGCCATACCAAGTTATTAGCCTTCCTCTAACGAATAGCCCTTCTCCACTTGATGCTTCCCTCATCTTGGCATCAAGATTATTTTGCAACTCTTTATTAGGATCCAAAGCAAAGATTCGTTTACGTAGATACCTCTTATTAGGGAAAGCCTTGGTAAGAAACAACTCATCTAGTTTCTTCTAAATGACAATTGGATCTTCCGAGTCTCCTCATTCGTTGGTGACACTATCTGACATGTGTAGAAGGATGGTGTTGTACACCATCTTCTTCATCTCATTCCGCTGGACCTCCGTGATACTTGCTGGAAAAGCGTCATCTTCTCTAATCGCCAAGTCCACCTTTCATTGCATAAGAACCACCTTGATTTTTCGCTTCCAAAGGGAAAAATCTTCATTTCCATCAAACTTCTCAATAATGAAGTTTGAACCCATCTTGCAGAGAAAATCCCAGATTTATGCAGCACCCACAATTGCTTTACAACTTCTTCTAAATCTCAAGAACATGATCGAAGAATGATCTCAATACCGTTCTTGAATCACCCTCAAGAACATGATCAGATCTTGAGCTCTACTCCGTTCTTCAATCACCTCAAGAACACGATCAGATATAGATCTCTACTCCGTTCTTGAATCACCTCAGAAGTTGACCTTTGATTCTTTGAGTCTTGCTCCGATAACCCCCTGTTCTTGCTCCGATACCAGCTGTCCAAAGCTTTGATACCACTGTTGGGAAATCACCTCAAGATGCCCAGGTGATGATCTTCCAAACACCTAAGTCTAGAATGACTTTTAATGAATTGGAATCAAACAACAATCAAAGAAAGAACACAAGCAATTGTTATCTAGGTTCGACAATGTGCCTACATCCCCGTGAGCTCCTCTCAGGCCTCTGCACTAAATCAATGAGTTCTTACAAGTTACAGCAACACCTCTTCAAGAAACCTCTAGTTTTTGAAGAACGGAAGAAGAGAAAAGAAAGTGATAAGGACTTGAGTTACCTTGGAATTTTCCCCAAGAAAATTCCACTTACAAGGCACTTGAAACCCCAGTCTACACTACTCTCTCTCTAAACAACCAGCCTCTCTTTAATGAGTCTCTCCTGTGTTTAGTGTCTTTGCACTCTCACACACCATGTGTTTTATTTCACACACATTCACATGTCATTCCCATCACATCTCTCTCTTGTTGAGATGAATGTCACACCCTTTTTTACTTGTTGAGATTGAAGCTAGGTGACCCTTTATATAGTGCACCACTTCTTGAACCTATCTTGAAGACAATCTCAACCCTTAGATCTTGAGGACCAATCAATCATAGCCCTTCAACAAGCTTTAGTGGTCTTGTGCATTTTGATCAAGCTTCACACACCTTACAAATGGCTGGAAAAACCAAGCATCAGTGTGCCTAGCGCCGCGGCCCAGATCAGGGCTGGCTTCCTCCAGGTTCTGGGCGCCGCAGAGCCCAAGGTTGAGCCGCGGCACGGCCTGGAGAGGGAGGCTGTTGGACTTGCTGCTGGCCGCGGTGCACACCTTCAAGCCCGATGCTGGACATACTGAACCCTTCAATCGATTTAATACTTGGAAAAATACCAACACGGACAAACTTATTGAATCTGGGTTATATTCAATATATGCTCAATTCCATGAAGCATAAAGTTTAATGATGTTGAAAGCAGTTTTTTAAAAACTAATCATGATAATCTGTGATTATTAAATATTCTGTATATTTAGGAATGATACAACCTAAAAAACACATGCCCAATGAAGACGCAACACGTGGACAACCTTAGATCAAAATAGCAGGATGACACATAGACAGTCTCAAAATAAAACACGGGGCAACACACGGACAATGTTGGTCCACACAGTAGGGCTACCAGCACACCATTGCCCTTGGCGCAAGGGCCACCTTATCCTCAAAACACTATAAAAGAACCTAGGTATGAACGTAAAAAAATATCAAACCCTTACCTAGAAAACGAACACCGCCATTCCCGCACCTTTAAAACTTCATACTAATAAAGGTATCGGAGCATCTTCGGAGGCATCTCCCTCCGGTGACTCCTTAGCTTAACTATTTTCCTATGCAAGTTCCCCGAGGCCCGGTCTCCAACTCAGCAGCACATTTTTGGCGGCAACAGATTGGAGCCGTCCATGGGAACACTACCATCTCTCGCTAACAGTAAAAGCGAAGAAGTCTAAAGAACTCATTTGTTGCCATACCACCTAAAAAGGCCACTAGGGATACCGACAAGGGAGCAGATGGGGCTAGCGCCCAGCACCAGCGGTTCGGGTCAAGACCCTCTACCGTGTCTGACACGTATCCCACCATGGCTATGCTCCAAGCCTAGTTCGTGGAGCTCTCTCAATTGGTGACCGATCTGGCCGTCGAGGGGCTCGTCAGCCTTCGCCCGCGCCCACTTGGGAGGACCCCAGCAGCACAGGCTCAGCTAGCCGCGGGCTCCCCGTCTACAGCTGCTCCATGGCAGAGTCCTCCCCACTTCACGCGGCCAAATCCAAGGAAAGCCCCTCATCCAGAAGCAGTTTCAACTTAGATAAATGAATAGAGGACATGGAGGGAAGGATCAATGAAGCGTTGAAAGGCAGAAACCACAGTGTCTTGGACGAGCTCAACGTTCAAGACCCACTTTTCACTCAAAAGGTCCTTGAGGCCTTCCTCCCACCGAATTTTTGAATGCCCCAAATCAAACCTTATGACGATTCTAAAGACCACCTCCAACATTATAAAACCACGATGACGCTACACAGACACTCTGATCCCGTGATGTGTCGAGCCTTCCCCTTGAAGCTTGAGAAGGCGGCCAGAATATGATATTCTCGTTTGAAAGCAAAGAGTATAAGCACATTCAAAGAGCTAAGCTACGCCTTTGCATCGCATTTTCTTAGCAACAAAGGGCCCAAGAAGACTTCGGAGTCCCTGTTCAACATCATCTAGCTAAAAAGGGAAAAACTTCGAGCCTACATCTCGAGGTTCAACTCCGCTGCCTGGGAAATCCCCGACCTCTATCCCAATATCTTAATCCTAGCATTCAAAAAAGGGCTGAGATCCGAGATCTTCAGTTCGAAGCTCACCCGGCGGCCACCCAGCGATATGAATGAGATCCTGGCCCAAGCCGAGAAGTACATGCTAGCGGAAAATAAACAAGCCTTCTGAAGAGAACGAGGATGAGGCACAGAGAGAAAAATAAGGGGCCCCACCAGTCTGCATCGGGAACCTGTCAAGCGATATTTGAGGACAGGCCCAGGGCCCCCAAGCCCTTTGGGAACTTCACCCCCCTCAACGTGTCTAGAACCAACGTCTTGATACAAATCTAGAACAGGGCAATCCTGTAGTGGCCCTCAAGACCATTGCGTCTCAACAAGGATCGAGGCAAGTGCTGCCGATTCCATAGAAACCACATACACGACACAGAAGACTACCTGGTGCTGAAGCACCAGATAGAGGCTCTCATCAACCGGGGACAGTTGAAGGAGTTCACTAGGCCCCGAAAAGATAAATTATCAAAACGACCCTGGAAGAATCCCGAGTGCCCATCCAATCGAGACAAGATGATGCGACCTACTCAAAAGAGTCCCGAGCTGAGCCGTAGGGAGCCTAACCAAAGAAACCTGGAGGTCACCTCGACCAAAATCATCAAAACCATCTACGGAGGCAACGCAGTCGGGAGCACTTCTGGGCACGGCGGAAAGACTTATGCTCGGTCAGTAGCCTTAGTCATCGGGCTCCACAAGTGACGGAAGACAGACATAGCCATCACTTTCATAGATAAAAATCTGAAGGGAGTCTAGACTCTGCATGATGACACCGTGGTCATCTCCCTTCTTGTGGCCAACCATGAGGTCAGACGCGTCCTGGTCGACAATGGGAGTTCGGCTGACATCTTATTCCATAATGCTTTCCAGCAAATATAGCTGCGAGATTCCCAGTTAGAGCCAATTTTCACCCCGTTCTATGGTTTTTCGGGGGCTCGGTGTTTACGGAAGGTAGCATAGTGCTTTTGATAACTGTAGGGACGGCTTCACAAGCAACCACTGTGCAGACCACTTTCCTGATTGTTAGACAGCCTTCATCCTACAACATGATCCTCAGTAGACCCACCCTCAATAAACATAAAGCAGTGGTCTCCACATATCACTTGAAAGTAAAATTTCCCACTGAAGAGGAAGTGGGCGAGATTAGAGGAGACCAGCAAATCTCCAGATCTTGCTATTTAAATGCTGTGAGAGAAGGCAAAAGGATAGAAGCTCTCCCGCTCGAGTTGGACAACCTTAGGGACAAAGAAAGAAATCCACAGGGCCCATTGGTGGAATAGTTGACCGCAATCCCCCTCGATGAGGATGCCTCCCGAACCGTCCAGAACGATTCAAACCTCCCCGAGGCCCTTAGGGGATCTTTACTCACCCTCTTCCAAGAAAGCCAGGATCTTTTCGCCTGGTCAGCCACAAAATGCCGGGGATAAGCCCGAAAATAATAGTGCACCGGTTGAACACAGATCCTAACCACAAGCTGGTCATTCAAAGAAAAAAAAAATCATTTACCCTCGAACGACAAACCATTGTAAGGACTGAGGTAGATTAACTGCTCGCGGTCAATTTCATCTAAGAAGTAGACTACCCGGACTGGGTCTCGAACGTGGTAATGGTGAAGAAAGCCTGTGGCAAGTAGCGCATCTGTATTGAGTTTTCAGATCTGAACAAGGCCTGCCCGAAGGATAACTTTCCTCTACTAAGGATCGACCAGCTCGTACAGGCGATGTCAAGGTACGAGTTGCTAACCTTCATGGACGCATACTTCAGGTACAACCAGATCCTTATGTACAGGCCAGACCAAGAAAAAATAGCTTTCATTACCGAGCAAGGACTTTACTGATACAAAGTCAGGCCTTCAGTTTGAAGAACGCGGGGGTGACCTACCAGAGGTTGGTGATTAAAATCTTCTATGAGCAAATAGGCCGAAACATGGAAGTCTACGTAGATGCTATGCTGATAAAAAAGTGTCAAGGCTAAAAACCACGAAGCCGACTTGAAAAAAGCCTTCGAAGTTCTTCGACGCCACCAGATGAAGCTGAACCTCGCTAAGTGCACCTTTGGGGTCACCGGAGGGAAGTTTCTCAGCCTCATGGTGACCCAAAGGGGTATAGAGGCAAACCTCAAAAAAATACAGGCCATCCTCCGCATGAAGTCCAGAGGCTCATTGGGCGGATAGCTATCTTGAGTCGATTCATGTCAAAATCCGCAAAGAAGTACCTCTCATTCTTTAAAGCCATTAGAAAAATCGACGACTTCGTATGGACCGAGGACTGCTAGAGGGCATTCGATGAATTGAAAAAGTACTTGGGCTTACCACCTCTGCTTACCAAACCCGTAACCAGTAATGAGCTCTTTCTGTACCTCTCGGCCGGACATAAAGTGGTGGTTTTCGTCCTAATTCGAGAAGAGGTAGGCATCCAACAGCCCATGTACAATGTAAGCAAGGTCCTCCACAACGCGGAAACAAGGTACCTTCATGTGGAAAAAATGGCATACGCCCTCCTAGTCACAAATTGCAAGCTCCAACCGTACTTTCAAGCATACACAATTGTCCTTCTAACCGACAAGCGCTCTATAAACCGAATGTCTCCGAAAGAATGGTCAAGTGGTCGGTGGAACTCAGAGAGTTCGACATCCGCTATGGCCCCGCAACACCATCAAAACCTAGGCCTTAGCCAACTTTATTGTGGAGACCACTCTCTAAGGCTAGGTGGATCCTACTCCGGTTCTATTCGAAACCGATCTAGTCCCTTAATGGACACTCCACTTCGACGGGTCCTCCAATGACACCGAAAGTGGCGCCGAACTCATCCTATGTATCCCAGATGGCTTCACCATCGAGTACGCCTTAAGGTTCGGGTTCAGAGCCTCAAACAATGAAGCCAAGTATGAGGCATTATTGGCCGGAATGAAGCTGGCCAGAACATTATCCCTTAAATCCTTAAATGTATACAGTAACTCACAATTGGTGGTGAACCAGGTCAATAAGGAGTTCGAAGCCTGTAAAGAGAAGATTGCCTACTACATAGAAAAAGCCAAAGAGTTCGTCGCCAAGTTAAAAATGTTTCTTATTAACCAGATTCCCAGGGCTGAAATCTCAAAGGCTGACTCCCTAGCCCGACTCGCCTCCTCTCAACAGTCCGAGTCCACGCATGCAGTCTACCTTGAGACCCTTGTTGTGCCCAGCATCGATGAAGCCATTGTGTTACCTTGAGACCCTCGGCATTTGTGAGATGGTTATCTCCCGGATGAAAGGAATGAAGCCAAAAAATTCATCTTTCGAGCGGCGCAGTACATAGTTTTGAATGATCAACTGTACAAAAGATGTCTTACAATGCCCTATCTAAAGTACCTAAGCCCAACCGAGGCCGACTACACTCTCTAGGAAGTTCACGAAGGAATCTGTGGAAACTACTTCGGAGGCCGGGCCCTGGCTTTCAAAATCCTTTGTCAAGGTTACTACTGACCTGGGATGTGAGGAGAAGCCATGGAATTGGTAAAAAAGTGCAAGAATTGCCAGTAGTATTCCACCATCTCCCACCAACCAGCAAATTCCTTTACCTTTGTCACTAGTCCGCTTCCTTTTGCCATGTGGGGAATGACCTCCTCAGCCCTTTCACTGGGGCACCCGACTAATGGAAGTATATCATCATAGCGATAGACTACTTCACTAAATGGGTGAAAGCAAAACCACTGGCCAGTATCACCGACCACCAAGCCCAGGGCTTCGTCTGTTAGTCCATAGTATGCCGCTTTGGCATTCATCGAGTACTGGTGACAGACAACGACAAACAATTTGATAGCACTCGGTATAAAGCATTTTGTGACGAACTGCACATCTAACACTGTTTCTCTTCCGTCGGATGCCCACAAGCCAATGGGCAAGCCAAGGTAACCAACAGGATGCTTTTACAGGGCATCAAAAGGAAATTGGACGAGGTAGACAAACAGTGAATAAACCACATGTCGAACATACTCTAGGCATATCGAACCACTGCCCGAGCACCCACCGGGGAAACCCCATTCTTCATGATTTACGGTTCTAAAGCAGTCGTCCCCTCGAAAATCGGGGTGCCCTCACAACGGGTACAAAGTTTCAAGAGTAATAGCAATGACGAGGCTCTTCGTATAAACGTCGATCTCCTCGACGAAGCTTGAGATAAATCCCATATTCGACTGGCCGCCTATCATCAGAGAACCACCGTATATTATAACTCTCGGGTACTGGGCAGATGTTTTCGGCTGTGTGATCTCGTTTTACGAAAAAGCGAAGTATCTCGCCGACGAGAAACGGGGAAGTTGACCCCTAATTGGGAGGGCCTGTACCGAATCAAAAAGGTGCGTCGCCTTGGTACCATTGAGCTCAAGGAGCTAAGTGGGAAACACGTTCCACGCATCTGGAATGCCGAACATCTCTGACGATTCTACCAATAACTCACACCTCAAACACGAGCAACAAGAGAAGTTCGGTTGAATAAGGTTGTAATAACAAATTGCAATAGAACAAAAATTTGAAAAAACCGAAACATTTCATTGAGTTCTTAAGGGAGTACAAAAAAGGCACTAACGACCCCAAACTACAACAAAAAAAAACAAAAAATGCCTAGTCTAGGCTCGAGGCAGCCTCTCCCTTAGCCTCGACAACAACCTCAGGCTCGACAGCCGACTCCTCCTCACCCGCAAGAACTCCAGCCTCGACCTCTGCAGCAGCCTCCTCCTCATCCTCCTAAGGGTCCAAAAGGTTAAGGACCAAGAAGTCAGTCTTAGAATAGAGTACCTTGACCCTCCTCTTGGCTTCCAAGAAGCCCTTGAGGTACTGCAGCCATCCCTCTTTCTCTACCGCAGTCTGGAAGGATGCAGAGTCCCAAAAAGCCACCAAGGTCTCATTTACTGTAGCCCAGGTATGGGACTTAGCCTTCTCGTCCAGTCATTGCCCCACCAGAACAGCAGCGTCCCTCTCTTAATCTGCTTCGACCTTGGCCTAGAGAGCAACATCCCTCTCCTAGACTGCCTCCGCTCTAACCAAGTTGGCCACATCCATTGATACCTACAGCTAGCAGACGATCTCAGTGCTCTCATCCAGTTTGCGCTGAGCTAGCCCTAGCATCTTGGTAGTGTCTAAACAACGGTGAGATATAACGCCCAGGAGGATGCTCGACTGCAACCGAACAAGGAATAGTTAAAAACTAAAGGAAAAAGGAAAAAAGAAAGACAAAGCTAAAAAAAAAGATCATACCTAAGACCCGAGGGCCTCGGTCGCGGAACAAAGGGCCTCGATTGGCCTCTTGGACAGCTCCAGCATATCACGGGGAGAGATCCCCATAACCAAGTGTTCCCACGCCACTCGTGGATGAACAAAAACAATGTCATCGACCTTCAAGCTCTAGTTGGGCCTGAAGATCGCTGCTCCAGCAGCAGCACCCTAAGAAGGGCCAGGGGCAGCAGAAACCACCGGGACAGCCTTCGGCTTAGGGGAGCACCGAGGAGGACTCTCCAGGTAGATAAGGGTGGGGGACAGAGCCCGAGGCCTTTTCCTGGCCCCCGACCCTGAGGTAGGCTACTTCTCCACTACTGCAGCCTTCCTCCTCTCCAAGGCGAGCCTCTTGGCCCGCTCTTTGGCCTTCACTATCACCTCCATCTCTGTTCAAAATAAAAGGGAAAAAGCATTAGTCCAAGCCCTAAAATAAAGTTATGGAAACAAGAAAATGAAAACAGGAACAAAAAAGCAGCAAGTATGAAGAGCAGGGCGCTAGCTTACCACTCTCTATGAAGGACTTCGGGCATGGAGGGCAGAGACCGCACCTCGCTAGTTCTTCATTGTCATAGAGGACCTCCACATCCAATGACGTGAACACCATAGTATCCACTGTCTCTTGCTCTCCAGGAAGAAGACTCGGTTTCTTGCACTTCCCCGCCCGGTCCAGGCTCCACGAGAGTGGGACGCCCAAATCTTCACTAGCCCGGATGAAGAAGAAAGACTTCTTCCATCTCTTGATCAATGACGAGGTCTTCTTCAGCAGCCTCCTTATAGCCCGGGTGCTGACCACAACCCATCCGGCCTAGCCCTCATGTGCTTATCTAGAAGTGGGCTTTGAATACGTCAAGGTTCATCAGCCCTCCCACTTCCGAGCAGACGCAGATAAAGGCCATTATCAGCTGTACTGAGTTTGTCACCAGCTGACATAGTTCTATATCAAAGTACCATAGTACGGCACACAAAAAAAAGGATGGAGGGGGAAGCGCAGCCCGACCCTCATGTGGTGTTCGTACATGCACAATTCATAGGGCGCACAGCTCGGAGGGGCATTGCAAGCCCTCTCCCCCACCTTGGCCAGCCGGGCAGCATATTCGCATGAAATGCTGTATGACTTTTGGATCACTTCCAGATCCTCCTCTCTCAGCATGCTTTAGACCACGTTCGGGGCGAACTCCCACTCATCCCTCTCCTCCATGGCCATAATCCCCCTGATATTGGGTAAGGCTGTATTCGCTACAAGGATATAGGGCACCATGGCTAATGGTCCCTCCTTGACCTCGCTTCTTTCCAGGGTCTTACTCCTGGAAATGGACGTGCCCGACCCCGTTTCCTCGAGGCTACTGCTACCACTACTACCACTACTACCGCTAACAATATTGGGTCTATCCCGGTAACTATCCAATGAAGACATGATTAAAATAGGAGAAAGAAACTCTCCTAAGTCCAAGTAGCACAGACAAAGTCCCTCCTCAACAAGATGCTTCAACACCACCCCTCCGAGCACCAACACCAAAGATCAAGCCGAGACGTCCACCGAGCCTCCTCCCACTAGGAAAACCCAAGGCACCAAGCACTCGCAAATCCAAACAACGAAGATGAACATTCTCAAATCTCAAGAACGAGGATGAAAACTCTCAAAAATTTTAGGACGAGGCTGAGCACTCTCAAAATTTTCTCTCTGAAAAAACTTACTAAAACTGAAGTGAAGAAAGAATGAAAGGGAGACCTCTTTATATAGGAAAAGGAAGCGTGAAGAACGAGGGCATTTAAAGCAAAGAGGATGGAAGAAATGATGTTTTAGAAGCTCGAGGCTACTTTCACGTTCTCTAAAGAGTCCACTACCATAAACCAAGCGTCACATAATTAACCTTAGGCGTCGTTTCATTCCTAAGGGCATCATTTTGTTCCCCGAGAAAGCCAATCATTAAACAAACACTGTCATTTTTACAAAAGATGACTACACGCATTTAACGAAATCTGACACAAGCCACGTGTAAAAAAAGACAGCCTGCAAAACTGATTTGAAGAAATTAGGCCCCTAAAGGAACCTCTTGGCCCAAAAATATCCAAAGGCCCTTCAAAAAACCCAAAGGCAACATAAAAGCATCCTGCATAAGCCTATATGGAAATAAGCCCAAAATCCACCTAGAACTCAAGATCTCCTAGGCCGAGCATATGGATTGCTCTACACATGCTTGGCTCCACGTCTCCTAGGCCGAGCATATTGATTGCTCTACACATGCTCGGCTCTATGTCTCCTAGGCCGAGCATATGGATTACTCCGCACATGCTCGGCCTAAACATCTCCTAGGCCGAGTATATGGATTGCTCCACACATGCTCGGCTCCATGTCTCCTAGGCTGAGCATATGCATTGCTCCACACATACTTGGCTCAATGCCTACTAGACCGAGCATATGAATTGCTCCACACATGCTCAGCCTAAATGTCTCCTAGGCCGAGCATATGGATTGCTCCACACATGCTCAGCTTCATATCTCCTAGGTCGAGCATATGGATTGCTCCACACATGCTCTACCCAAACATCTCCTAGGCCCAGCATATGGATTGCTCCACACATACTCGGCTCCATGCCTCCTAGGCCGAGCATATGGACTACTCTTCACATGCTGATAACAGTCAAACTAACACACGATTATTGTGTATAGCTGAGGTGTCGATCCCACGAGGAAAGCGAACTACAAGAGAAAGTTTAAACCTTACCACTAAAAGATAAAGTTCAAATAAGAAAATTTGAGTTTAATGAATGAAATTGTATAAGAGAGTTGTGAAAATATGATGAAGAATTCAATAAAGAAATAACAAAGTTCCAGGAATCCTTCCTAAGTTCGTTGCTTTATTCCTATCTTGTTTCAAATATTTTATCTCAATTACTAGTTTCACATCCTAAACAAGCAATTGGTAAATATTCGATCAGAGCACATAAATAGTCTAATGTAATTGCCATAAATTACTCCTTAATTCCAATTCAAACACACAGAATCTATCTTAAAAATTATCAAGAAGGGATAATATATTTCAATAATAATACTACAGTAATTGACAAATCTATAAGATAGATCTACTGAAATCAATTGCATCTAACAACTTTTACATAAGAAAAGCTTGACTAGACTTATATGGAGAAGAAGAATACGATCATCGTATTAAGAAAATCTAAGAGAAGAAGAACATAAATTGTAACTGTCACATGAATTCAAATCCTTCTTATTTAATCAATGAGTAAATCATAAATAATGTTTAAAAATCAATCCATATAACCGAATCAAAGATAAAAATAAGAACAACTACACCTAGAAACTCATCCTTTCGCCTTGCTTGGAGTTTAGTTGGACATAAAGTTCATCCTTGATCACCTTGAAGAAGAACAAGATGGAAGCTCTCTATAAAAACTATCCTCCAATGTACTTGAGTTTAAATTCTTATATATAGCTGTATGGAGACGACTTTGTAGACAGAAAAGTCACCCTAGGGTTTCTATTCAGGCCGTGTGCTTCTGCTGCTGTCCATGCCTGGTTCTACTTGACCTTTGTCTACTACAATTGCTATAACTTTCTCTAAAAAAATCATATTTATGAGCCGTAAAATTCTTCAAAAAATAGACATCCGGATCTTTCCAAGCATATATGGTTCATCTCCTGGTTCTTCCTGAATCAATACAATTTAATCCTAAAAAATGACTGATCTGTCATGCTGAAATCACGCATAGCCTAATCTTTGTCTATTAAAACTGCCATAACTTTCTCTAGAAAAATCATGTTTATGAGCCATAAAATTCTCCAGAAAATAGACATCCGGGTCTTTCCAAGAATATATGGTTCATCTCCTGGTTCTTCCTGAATCAATACAGTTTAATCTATAAAATTGACTGATCTGTACGGGAAATTCTGATAATTTAGTGAAACTTCTTTCCAAATGCTTGTGAACATGAATAGAATCTTTGCACTTTAATCAACATTAGTTTTTCCATCTCTTTTAAACCCAAAATACCTGAAGATGCATCGAAATAAATCAATATACCAAGAATGACATTTAAGAATTATTAAGGCATAAATGTGTAATCCAGCCCTAAATCAACCCTAAATGCTAACAAACAAATATTATTAAGATGTATTTTCTAACTCTCATCCTAACCCCCAACTAGCTTATTGCTAGTCCCTAGCAATTCAATCGAAAGAAAAATGAAATGAATTCTATACTAGAAATTAAAACAAAACCTAAAATCCTAAAAACAAAACAAAGCAATGTTAGCGTTAATCCAAGAGTAATTCAACTTTTTGTCTCAAAAATTGCACATAACACACAACACATAGAATCATTAAATACCACCCACATCTAAAAACAATCCAAACATCAACCTCATATTCGTTATCAACTCTTAAACATCCATCTTAATACAAACCATTAATCTAAACACCCGAATGATTTTATGCACAACATTTATGAATACAAGTCTTAGCCTCTAAATACATATTAAATTGCGTGACATCAATCACAAATCAAACTCCATAGGCTCACTTTTCAAACCACTCTCCACTAATGTAGAAAAATCACACTACATCGGATCATTAGGTCTTTAATGGGCTTGTAACGTTAGGCTAAGGTAAAGGTCAAGAAAGAACGGGAAGGATTAAACAATTAAAAGAACTCAGTCTCTTAATTTTAAACACAACATTTTTAAACACTAAATAACCTTACTTAACACCCAACTCATTCAACCATTTTTCGAGCATTTCTCTCAATAACTCAACACTTTTTTTTTTTCTTCTTCCTTTGTCATAATTCACTTTTTTTTTTTATAGCACATAATTTCTCTATTTTTTCTTCTTTTCTAGCACATAACCATTCACCTCCATTTTCATTCTTTACTCTTTTCCACAACCCTAAACCTATTTCCTTTAATGTACTTGGGTTATGGTAGAAATATTTTTTCATATTTCCACCCTTATTCTTCTTAAGTGCTTGTCAACAAATGTGTATAAACTAAGTTCTCTTAAAAGAAATGTAAGGATAAAATATTTTTAGGCTCATAAAGATAAGTAAATAGGCTATTGAAAGAAACAAGGCTAAATTTTTTTTTTTATAAAAAAAGGCTCAAACAGGTAACTAGCGATAAATATAACAAATGTAAGCTTAAAAGGCTCAAACGGTCCAAAGATGGCCTACATCATATCCTAAGTAGTGTGCATTTTAAGATTTCACCTCAGGTGATTATCAAATAAGTTCTAGAGCATGTCAAGACTGCAAAAGTATTCACAAAACATTCGCACATAAAACTTCTCTAAATGTTTTAGACTAATCATGCAATCTTACCACAAACCAGAGTCTCAACTAAATGAAGATCGACACTTAAAATTATTCTCAAACCGCAACAAGATTTAACTTCTTCTAAAAGCTATATGCTATCTCAATTATAATCATATCATTGACATGTAAATTAACTCCAAAACTAACACAAAACATACTAAAAACAAACAAAACTAAACCTAATTTTTTTTTAAAAATTTATTTTTTCTAACAATTTATCCTAACAAACAAATTAAAACGAAAAAGGGAAAGTGACACCAAACAATTCAATGGTATGAAATAGGAAATGTTTTTCATCCCCCAACCTAAGACTTGCATTGTCCCCAATGTGAAAGAAAAAGTCGAGGGAAACAAAAAAAATGTAAAGAAAACTAAATAAATAAATAAAAATGAAAAATGAAGTACGAAAAATAAAGAAAACGAAAAAGAGTACGGCATAAAAAATAATACAATCATCTAAAAATAAAATAAAAAAAAACAAAAAATCAACAAAATTAAAACTAATGTAAAATGGAACGAAAGTACCTGATTAAGAATGATAAACGGGGGGCACCAAATAGATCTCTTTGGGTCTATCTTTAACATGTTCATGTTCCAAGTAGAGCTTCAACCTTTGGCCATTAACTCGAAATGCACGACCGTCGGAGGGATCTTCAACTTCTACCACTCCATTTGGAAAAACACTCTTAACAACATAAAGTCCCTTCCATCGTGATTGCAATTTTCCCAGATGGAAGTGTAATTGAGAATCATAAAGAAAAACTCGATTACCTTGTTCAAAAAAATTTCAGAGTATTTTCTGATCATGTACCGCTTTCATTCTTGACTTTAAGTCCTTAGTATTATCATTTGCATCATCCTTCAACTCTGTAAGTTCACAAAGTTACATTTTTCTCTCCTCACCAAACATCTTCAAGTCATAATTAAAATTTCGATTAGCCCAATATGCTCTATGCTCAAGTTCTACCAGTGACTGACATGTTTTGCCGAATACCAACCGATAAAGAGATGCTCCAAGAGCCGTCTTGTATGCTGTCCGGTATGCCCAAAGTTCATCCAATAAGCGCAAAGACCAATCTTTTCGATTTGGATTTACCTTTTTTTCAAGTATTCGCTTAATCTCTCTATTTGCTAGTTTCGCTTAGCCATTGGTTTGTGGATGGTAGGCTGTAGAAACCTTCTAGGTGACTCCATACCTGCGCATCAAAGCTTCAAAAGAATTGTTCAAAAGAATGGTTACAAAAATGTGACCCTTGATCACTAATTATAACACATAGAGTATCGTACCTAGATAAAATATGATCTTTAAGAAATTTAATAACAACTTTATTATCATTAGTGTGGCAAGGTATAGCTTCAACCCATTTAGAAACATAATCAATGGCAAGCAAAATGTAAAGATACCCAAAACAAGGTAGGAATGGTCCCATAAAATAGATCCCCCAACAATCAAAGATTTCCACCACTAAGATCGGGTTAAGACGTATTATATGAAGGCGGGACAATGAACCTAGCTTTTGACAACTTTCACATGAACGACAAAACTCATTAGTGTCCTTGAATAAAGTAGGCCAATAAAAACCATATTGAAAACTTTTTGAGACTGCCTTTTTAATAGAAAAATGACCACCACAAGCATAGGTATGACAAAAAGTTAACACACTATCAATTTCCATATCCGAAATGCATCTTCTTATTATTTGCTTGGGGCAATATTTAAAAAGATAAGGATTATTCCAATAAAAATTCTTTACCTTAGCCAAAAACTTACACTTATCTTTTGCACTCCATGTAGATGGAACTTGACGGGAAACCAAGTAATTTGCAATGTCAGCATACCATGGTGTGTGACAAAGGACAACAAATAAATTCTAATCCGGAAAGGCTTCGTGAATGGGCAAAATGTCGGTATCATTCTTAAATTCTAAATGAGATAGATGGTCCACCACAACATTTTCCACCCCCTTCTTGTCTTTGATGGTCAAGTCAAATTCCTGCAAAAGCAAAATCCAACGTATCAAACGGACCTTAGCATCTATTTTTTAGAAAAGAAATTTAAGAGTGGAGTGATCCGTGAATATAGTGATAGGTGAACCAATTAAATAAGAGTGAAATTTATCCAATGCAAATACTACGGCTAGTAATTTTTTCTCGGTTGTGGTGTACATCATTTGAGAATGATTCAAGGTTTTACTAGCATAATAAACAACAAATGGTTTTTGATTACGCCCAAAACATAATGTGATTATTGTAGTATAGTTTTGGGGTGTCGATTCCACAGGGAAACAAGTTAAGTACAACAGAAGGTGTAAACCTCAACACAAACGATAAAAGATTAAAAGAATCTGAGTTGTTTGAGAAAAAGAGTAATTGTGTAAATAAGTTTAAAATAAAAATGACAAGGTTCCGGAAATCCTCCCTAGGTTTGTTGCTCTAATCCTAACTTGATTCAGTTGTTTTTATCTCGATTGCAAGTTTCACATCCCAAACAGGCAATCGGAAAATATTCAATTAAAGCGCATTTATAAATCCTAATGTAATTGTTCTGAAATCTTCTTTACTTTCAAGCACACATGACCTAACTTATAAATTATCAAGAGACGACGATATATCTAAACGATGATACCGCAGCAATGGACAAATCTATAAAAGAGATCTACCGGACTCAATCACACCCATACAGGTACACATAAGAAAAGCCTGACTGAACTTATATGGAAAAGAAGCATGCAACCACCAGAGTTATAATAAATCTACTAATTAAATTAAAGAATAAAACATAACAATATTTAACGAAAATAATTCCAACTACAACCGAATCAAATAAAGGAAAAATAAGAACAACTACACCTAGGGATTCATCCCTTCGCCTTGCTTGGAGACTAGCCGGTCATGGGGCTCATGTGTCCTCGAGTTGCCTCCGGCCTCCCGACGATCATCTCTCCCAACCTTCAAACTTTAAACTTCGGGTTCCTCCTAAAGGCCCTCTGGATTGCTCCTAAAGGCCCTCTGGATTCATCCCCGATTGATTTCAAAGCTAAAGTGGAGTGGGTCTTATATAGGCAAATACCAAGAGTGCAATGTGTTTTCCATCCGATGTGGGATGTGAGATATAGAAATATGTTTTCCAACCGATGTGGGATGTGGGATTTAAGCCCAAAATCACGCTGAAATCCCGCACAGCCCGCACAGCCTGACCTTTGTCTACTAAAACTGCCATAACTTCCTCTAGAAAAATCTGTTTGACGAACCGTAAAATTCTCCAGAAAATAGACTTCCGGACCTTTCTAAGCATATATGGTTCATCTACTGGTTCTTCTTATATCAATACAGTTTAATTTTCAAAGATGATTGATCTGTACGGGCAATTCTGGCAATTTAGTGAAACTCTTTTCCAGTGCGGGCAGCAGCTGTTGCTCTTTTAAGCCCTCCATCTTGTCCTTTCAGAAGCATTCCTTCACTCCAGTATTGCCTCGAGTCTTTGTGCTTCAAGCAATGATAACTTTTCCTCCTCTTTTGAGCTTAAAATACCTGAAAATGCACTGAAATATATCAATGATCCAAGAATGATACTTTAGAGTTGTTAACGTATAAAAGTGCAATTAAAACCTAGATCAACCCTAAAATGCTAACAATTAAGTACTGATAAGATGCATTTTATGACTCTCATCACAACCCCTAACTAGCTTATTGCTAGTCCCTAGCAATTCAAGCGAAAATAAGAGACAAATTCTGTGGTAGGAGTTAAAAACAAAGTAAAGCAATGCTAGCGTTGAACCAAAAGTATTTCACTTTTTATCTCAAAAATTGCACATAACATACGACACATAGAATCATTAAATTTCACCTAAGTCCAAAAGTAATCCAAACATCAATCTTAAAATCGTTATTGACTCTTAACATCCATCTTACCACAAACCATTAATCCAAACACCCGGATGATTTTATGCATAACATTCATGAATACAAGTCTTGGTCTCTAAAAACATAATAAATAACGTGACGTCAATCACAAAAACAAGCTCCATATGCTTACATTTCAAACCACTCTCCACTATTGTAGAAAAATCACACTACATTGGATCAAAAGGTCTTTAATAAGCTTGTAACGTTAGGTTAAGGTAAAGGCTAAAGAAGAATGGGAAAGATTCACAAGTAAAAGAACTCAATCTCTTAGTTTTGAATACAACTCTTTAAGCACTGGATAACCTTACTTCAATACCCGACTCTTCCAACCATTTTTCAAGCATTTCTTTCAACAAATCACCATTTTTTTTCTTTCTTTCTTCTTTCTCCGCCATAATTCATTTTTTTTTTTTTATTTTGGCACATAACCATTCACCTTCTTTTTCATCATTTTTTTTCTTTTCTTTTCCACAACCCCCAACTTATCTCCTTTAATATACTTGGGTTATGGTAGTGATATTTTTTCATATTTCCACCCTTACTCCTTTTAAGTGCTTCTTACAACATGTGTATGACTAAGTTCTTTTAAAAGAAAGGTAAGGATAAAATATTTTTAGGCTCATAAAGGTAAGTAAATGGTTTATCGAAAGAAACAAGGCTCAATTTTTATTTTCAAGAAAAAAGCTCAAATAGGTGACTAGTGATAAATATAGCAATAGTAGGTTTGAAAGGCTCAAACGGTTCAAAAATGGCCTATATCATATCCTAAGTAGTGTGTATTCTAGGAATTCGCCTCAAGTGAGTATCAGGTAAGTTCTAGAGCTTGTTGAGACCGCAAAAATATTCACAAAATAATCACACATAAAACTTTTCTAAATGTTTAAGACTAATCATACAATCTTACCACAAACTAGAGTCTCAAACCAGATCAAGATTGATACTTAAATTAATTTCAAACCAAAGTAAGATTTGACTACTTCTGAATGCTATATGCTATCTCAATTAAGTTTTATATCATTGACATGTAAATTAAATCTAAAGCTAACACAAAGCATGCTAAACACAAAAAAAAGATGGCACCAAGCAGTTCAATGATTTACAATAAGAAATGTATATCTTCCACCCCCAACTTAAGATAAGCATGGTCCTCAATGAAAAAGCAAAAGTTAAGGAAACTCCCTTTTTAACCAATGGTGCATGGAGTTGAAAGTTGTGCACGATCATTTGAACTGCTTCGTTTATTTATCCCTGAAAAATAAATACTAAAGTAAAACTGGAAAACAACAAAATAATAATAATAAACAAGGAAAAAGAAATATAGAAAACAATAAAAATAAAAGGATACGTTGTGGGTTGCCTCCCATGAGTGCTAAGTTTTACATCTTCAGCCAGACGCTCTTATTTCCTCCTAGAAAGACATAGGTTGAATGCACCCGTCACTGCTTCATTGCCAAATTCGGTGCTTCTATGTTTGGGAGGGGCCTCAAGGATGTCATCAATAACATCCGCAAATTTCGGCTCAATATGTGCTATGGTGAAGCCATGAGTAAGGGTGGACTCCAATGGATTGAGGTGCTGGACCTTTTCCATGAATGAATCCATCATGTATGTTTGGTGGCTTTTATCCACATCCTCTAATTTCTTCATTGTTAGGATGTGTAAGGACTTACCACTTACTGTCTTAATGGCATTCACCTCCTTCAAATTCTGTTGCACCAGGTGCTGACCATGGGGTGTGGAATGAGCTTGAGCAGGGAACTTACCTTGCTCAGTCATACTCAAGTAGCTCATTAATTTGGACACTTGGCTCTTAATTTCTTTATGCTCTTCCATCACCTATGTAAATAATGCCTCAAACCTTTGGTTTGTCTTACCTTGTGTCTATATAAAGGCCTGTAAGGTGTCTTCTAGCGAGTTCCTAGAGGATGAGGGTGCATGATAAGGTGCAGGGGATGATCTAGGGGGCTATGCATGCTGGTTTTCAGATTTCCAGCTGAAGTTGGGGTGATTTCGCCACCCCGGGTTATAAGTGTCAGAGAAAGGTGTAAGAGGCTTCTTGTACATGCCTAAGGCATTACATTATTCCTCATACAGCCCTCTTATATCAGCAAATATGGGGCATTCTTGGAGGAGATGATCTACCTCGCCACACACAAAACACGGCTCTAAAGACTTGGCATGATTAATCACGTGTGTTGGCTTTAAGCTCTTAGTCTTTAACTCATTTATCTCCCTAGTGAGCATCTCGACCTTGGCTCTAAGGTTGTCTTCTTCCCTAAGATGGTAAATTCCACCACCATTTGGGTGCCCTATAGGTCGTGACCGATTTGTGCTTTTAGTAGCACTAGGTCCAGTCCAAGTGTGAGCTTTTTCAGCAAGCTCATTGAGGTACTCTATGGCCTCATCAGGATTTTTCTGTAAAAACCAACCATTACACATCATCTCTACGAATTGGCACTCTCTATAGGTAAGTCCCTCATAGAAATAGCTCACTAAGCGCCAACTCTCATACCCATGGTGAGGGCACATACTCAATAACTCCTTAAATCTCTCCCAAGACTGATATAAAGTCTCACTATCCTTTTGTGCAAAGGTGGAGATTTGCCTTTTCAAAGTGTTGGTCTTATGTTAGGGAAAGTATTTGTTAAAGAAAATCTGAGTCATCTCAGTCCACGACCCAATAGATCGTGGTCTAAGTGAGTATAGCCAACTCTTAGCTCTATCCTTCAAAGCGAAAGGAAAGAACTTAAGCCTCACAATGTCAACGGTTTCGTCTTGACTATGAAAAGTCGCGACTACTTCCTCAAACTCTCTAATGTGCACATATGGGTTTTCATTATCCAAGCCATGAAATGTAGGGAGTAAATGTATCATCCCTGTTTTAAACTCTAATGGGCGAGTATTGGCTGGAAATATGATGCATGATGGTGTGGCTGTGGGTGTAGGGTTGAGGTAATCTTGAAGGGTCCTAGGGGGTTGATATTCATGTTCACTCATTTCTTCGAGACTAGATGGACTGTCAAATAAAGGATTTAGAAATGAATTTAATTCTGACTCTAGCACAAGCTTACAAGCATCTCTATGTCTTTGCATTCAAGGTAACAAAATAATGGAAAAAAAATTACTATAAAAAAAAGAATAAGATAAAATTAAATTAAATTAATGCAGCAAGCTAAAAGAGGGAACAAAATTACCGCCGTTACAAACTGCTGAAAAGAAAAACTATTTACAGTTCTTCTACCGTCATGTCAAAAGTTGACAATATTTCTTGTACTTAAGCGCGTTTCCCCAGCAACGGCGCCAAAATTTGATTACGCCCAAAACATAACGCGATTATTGTAGTATAGTTTTGGGGTGTCGAATCCACAGGGAAACAAGTTAAGTACAACAGAAGGTGTAAACCTCAACACAAAAGATAAAAGATTAAAAGAATCTGAGTTGTTTGAGAAAAAGGGTAATTGTGTAAATAAGTTTAAAATAAAAATGACAAGGTTCCGAAAATCCTCCCTAGGTTCGTTGCTCTAATCCTAACTTGATTCAGTTGTTTTATCTCGATTGCAAGTTTCACATCCCAAACAGGCAATCGGAAAATATTCAATTAAAGCGCATTTATAAATCCTAATGTAATTGTTATGAAATCTTCTTTACTTTCAAGCACACATGACCTAACTTATAAATTATCAAGAGACGACGATATATCTAAACGACGATACCGCAACAATTGACAAATCTATAAAAGAGATCTACCGGACTCAATCACACCCAAACAGGTACACATAAGAAAAGCCTGACTGAACTTATATAGAAAAGAAGCATGCAACCACCGGAGTTATAATAAATCTACTAATTAAATTAAAGAATAAAACATAACAATATTAACGAAAATAATTCCAACTACAATCGAATCAAATAAAGGAAAAATAAGAACAACTACACCTAGGGATTCATCCCTTCGCCTTGCTTGGAGATTAGCCGGTCATGGGGCTCATGCGTCCTCGAGTTGCCTCCGGCCTCCCGACGATCATCTCTCCCAACCTTCAAACTTTAAACTTCGGGTTCCTCCTAAAGGCCCTATGGATTGCTCCTAAAGGCCCTCTGGATTCATCCCCGATTGATTTCAAAGCTAAAGTGGAGTGGGTCTTATATAGGCAAATACCAAGAGTGCAATGTGTTTTCCATCCGATGTGGGATGTGAGATATAGAAATATGTTTTCCAACGGATGTGGGATGTGGGATTTAAGCCCAAAATCACGCTGAAGTCCCGCATAGCCCGCACAGCCTGACCTTTGTCTACTAAAACTACCATAACTTTCTCTAGAAAAATTCGTTTGATGAACCATGAAATTCTCCAGAAAATAGACTTCCGGACCTTTCTAAGCATATATGGCTCATCTCCTGGTTCTTCTTGTATCAATACAGTTTAATTTTCAAAGATGATTGATCTGTACGGGCAATTCTGGCAATTTAATGAAACTCCTTTCTAGTGCGGGCAGCAGCTGTTGCTCTTTTAAGCCCTCCATCTTGTCCTTTCGGAAGCATTCATTCACTCCAGTATGCCTCAAGTCTTTGTGCTTCAAGCAATGATAACTTTTCCTCCTCTTTTGAGCTTAAAGTACCTGAAAATGCACCGAAAGTGATCTAAGAATGATACTTTAGAGTTGTTAACGTATAAAAGTGCAATTAAAACCTAGATCAACCCTAAAATGCTAACAATTAAGTACTGATAAGATGCATTTTATGACTCTCATTAGTTTTCCCTCCCTTCTTTGTCCTAAAACAACCTCTAAAGCATAGTCACTAGCATCACACATAATCTCAAAAGGCAAGGTAAAATCGGTTGATTGTATAATAGGGGCGGTTGTAAGCTTAGAGACAAGTGTCCTAAAGGCTTTCTCACATTTGAGGCTCCACTTAACTCGATATCCTTCAACAAAAGGTTACATAAGGGTCTAGAGATACCACCAAAATTTTGAATAAACCTTCTATAAAACCTGGCATGCCCTAGAAAAGACCTAATATCTTTAAGATTCTTAGGATTGGGTAGTTTAGAGATTAATTCAATTTTCGATTTATCCACTTCTATCCCCTTGTCGGACACTATATGGCCCAAAACTATTCCGAAAGACACTATAAAATGGCACTTCTCCCAATTAAGCACAAGCCCCTTCTCTTCACACCTACACAACATTTTTTAAGTTAGATAAACATTAATCAAAAGAAGTTCCAAACACGATTAAATCATTCTTAAACACTTCCATACATTTTTCAACCATGTCACTAAAAATACTCATCATGCATCTTTGAAAAGTAGCCGGTGCATTACACAAAATAAAGGGCATTCTAAGAAAAGCAAAAGTACCAAAAGGACAAGTAAAGGTGGTCTTCTCTTGATTCTCTAAGGTAATTCCTATTTGATAGCATCCCGAATACCCATCTAAAAAGTAATAGAAAGGATGACCAGCCACACGTTCTAAGATTTGATCTATGAATGGAAGGGGAAAATGGTCTTTCCGAGTAGCCGAATTAAGTTTCCTATAATCAATGCACATACGCCACCTAGTCACTACCTTAGTTGGTACTAACACCCTCTCTGCATTTTCTACCACGGTCACCTCGGCTTTCTTAGGAACTACTTGAGTTGGACTAATCCATTTACTATCAGATATTGGATATATAATTCCCGCATCTAATAGCTTTAAGACTTCTTTCTTAACTATCTCTTTCATAGTTAGATTTAGCCTTCTTTGTGGGTCTCTATGAGGGTTAGCTCATTCTTCTAGATAAATCCTATGGGAACAAATTAAAGGGCTAATATCTTTTATATCGGCTATAGTCTAACCTTCTCTTACCCAATTCAACAATTTATCACATTGCACATCACTAAGTTCGGAAGAAATAATAACCGGAAAGGTATCACCTGGGCCTAAGAAGGCATGTTTGCGTCGTTTGGGCAGCGGAGCTAAATTAAGTGTTGGTGCCTCCTCGGAAGATGGTTTGGGTGCCTCCTTCTCTTTAGGCAACTCCTCAAAGCATGGTTGCCACGATTTCTTAATAAATCCTTGTGACTTATCAAAAACATCAATGGCATGGGGATAAATTAAAGAATCATCAAAATCAAAATTATTAAGAAGGAATTCCAAATAATTAGAATTATCTTTAATGAACTCATCCTCCAAAATAAGCTCATCGATCATGTAAGTGTCGAAACACTCATCCTCTTCATGTGGTTACCTTGAGACTCGAAAAACATTCACCTCTAGAGTCATATTTCCAAATGATAATGTCATTAGACCAATGTTTTAAAAAACGTTCTCGGGGCGCGCCCCGAGGCGAAATCGAAAAAAAAAAGACTAAGGCGTGATTGTTGGGGCGAATTGACCCCCGGGCGTTCGCCTTTTGGTTCTGGGCGACCCGGGGCGACCCGAGGCGTACGCCCCAGACGCCCCGGGCATCTGGGCGTACGCCCAGTAATATTTTTTTTTTTGCCCACTGCTCCTCAAAACGACGTCGTTTTGAGTTAAATGAAATCAATCCATTTAACCAAAACGACGTAGTATTGAAAAGCCCCTTAACTTAAGTTCTTACTTGAGGCCAAATCGCGTCCTCTGATTCCCAAATTCGTTCTTCTCCACTTCTCTGCGTTCTCTGCGTGAATCCACAGGCAGCAAGCTCTCTTGGTCTCTCTCACACTTCGTCTCTCTCACACTTCGTCTTGGCTTGGCTATAGAGGTAGAGATCTCATTCTTCCTAGGACTTCACTGTCTACTTGTTCAGGTGCTTTTTATTTTTTTGTTACATTTTCTTTACTTGCTGCTTTAATTCTTCTCCTGATACTTTCCGAGAAAATTTGATTTCTGCCAAGCTGTGTAATATCTCATTTTTAACTTACCCAGTTTCCCCCTCTTTCCTTACTTTCAATTTCTCCAAGAATTTGTACTGTAAATGTGGAAATTATTTAGGTTTTCTGGTGGGTGATTGAGTCCTGACTCAGTGACGACTCCTTCCTCAGCTTGACCGGTGACGACGTCACAGGTGGCAGCTGGTGGTTGGTGCGGTCCTTGAACGTCTCTGATTTCTCCCCATTGAACTTCCTTATGAAAGCTTCAACTCGCCGGTTCAACTCGTCCGGACTCAGTGATTGTTTCATCAGCTTGACCGGTGATGGCGTCACAGTTGGCAGCTGGTAGTTGGTGCGGTCCTTGAACGTCTCTGATTTCTTCACTAGAGATAGGTTCGCAGGGCCCACGTTCACCTCCTCCACCTCAAAAGCCTTAGCCTCATCCTCATTCTCATCCCCATCCTCTCTCTTCTCCTCATACGCCACCGCAGCTGATTCCATCACGCCAAATCCTGATCGATCCTTGATCTCGTAATCGAACGCCGGATGCGGATCCATGGAGATCATCTTTGACGGAGGAGGAACTCGATGAATCTCTACTGTCTGATTGCTGTGATTAAAATCTTCTTCATCGTGGCCTTTGTGATGGAACCTTGACGACGCAACGATGGAGATGATGAGGCCGTTGAAGATGAAGTAAAGGTAAGGAGGCTTGAGCCACGAGAGGAAGTAACTCCATAGAAGAGGAGCTCGCGAGACTGAGAAATCCAACGTCAATGGAACAAAGGCTTTGAGGAGCAGAGCTATGGTGAGCACACCAGCGGAGATAAACACAGCCTTGATAGACAGAAACAACAATAAAGCATACTCATATAAGAAAATTCAGCTGGTCATAATTACAATATAATTCAGTACCTGATCAAGTTGGTGAGAATTTGTCGAATCCTTAGTTTGCTGATTTTAGTTTCCAATGACCTGAATTAATGCATGTTTAAAGGAGATAAATCTCAAGGATAAATGACACAACAGATGAAATATTTATGAAATTATGTAGTAATGAATTCATACAGGGGCTGCTGCACACAGACAACACCTGCTCTGATTCTTCTGTTGATTTTAGTTTGCTGATTTTAGTTTGCAACTACTCTACTTTATTTGCATTAATGTTAATAGTTTTTTTGCTCTAGTTTTTAATTTATACTTGTTTTCTCTTCATCTTATTGGTGGTGTAAATATAATTGAATTAGGAAGCATGGGTGAACCTGAAAATAGTCAAGGCTTGAAGAAAGATCCTGCATGGAAGTATGCAAAGGAAATCCCTGGAGAGAAATACTTCTATTGTCGATTTTGTGATCAGCATTGTTCTGGGACTATAAACCGATTAAAGCAACATTTAGCGGGCACTCATTATGGTATGAAACCTTGTTTGAAGGTTCCTGAAAATATCAAAGAAGAAGTTGTAGCAATGTTAGCTAGTTTCAAATCAACCAAAAAAAGAAAGAATGAGATGCTTGAAGAGATTGGAATGGGTCCTGGAGGAAGAAGTGAGAGTTTATCTTCCCCATCAGTTGGAGACTATGGGATCTCAAGTGGCAGTGGCCCGTTTACTCAACCAACTTCTACACCTAGAGGGCCAATAGATAATTACACTTCTTCACAAGCCCGACAAACAACTTTGAATTCCAAATGGAAGCAAGAAGAAAGAAAAGATGTGTGTAGGAAAATTGGACGCTTTATATACAATGGAGCACTCCCTTTTAATTTGATGAATAATCCCTATTGGCTTAGTGCAGTTGAGGCTATTTCTAATTTTGGGCCTGGGTTTAAACCTCCTTCTATGCATGAGGTGCGAACATCGATTCTTAAAGAAGAGGTTGCTGACATAGACAAAATGTTGGAGGAGCATAAGAAGGCATGGAAACAATATGGATGCACTTTAATGGCTGATGGTTGGACAGATAATAAGTCAAGGGTTTTAATCAACTTTCTAGTTAATAGTCCTGCTGGTACATGGTTCTTGAAATCAGTTGATGCATCTGACACTATTAAAACAGGTGAGTTGATGTTTAATTATCTTGATGAGGTGGTGGAGGAAATTGGAGAAGAGCATGTTGTTCAAGTTGTCACTGATAATGGTTCAAATTTTGTGAATGCTGGGAAACGACTTATGGAGAAAAAGACTAGATTATTTTGGACTCCATGTGCTGCACACTGTATTGATCTCATGCTAGAGAGCATTGCAAAGTTAAAAGTTCATGCTGAAACAATTGCAAAATCTAAGCAAGTTGTGAAGTTCATATATGGACATGCATGGGTGCTTGCCTTGATGAGGAAACATACAAAAGATCATGAGCTTCTTCGCCCGGCAGTAACACGCTTTGCTACTGCCTATCTCACACTCCAAAGTGTCTATAAGCAAAAACAAGCTCTTATAGCCATGTTTTCTTCAGATATATTTTGCTATAGTAGATATTTCAAGATGACTGAGGGTGCAAAAGCTCGCACAAGCATATTGTTTGATCCAAATTTTTGGCGTAATGTTGCTTTCTGTATCAAAAGTGTTCTTCCTCTTGTTCTTGTTTTGAGAGATGTTGATTCAGAGGAGAGGCCTCCAATGGGATTTATCTACAATTTGGTGGATGTTGCAAAAGAAAAGATTGTTTATAATTGTGGAGGAAATGAACATAAGTATGGGCCAATTTTGAAGAGGATAGATGATAGATGGACTCCACAACTTTATCGACCTTTACATGCTGCTGGGTTTTACTTAAATCCTCAGTTACGTTACACAGAGAAGTTCCTTAAATTTGAGGTGATATTGAAGAGAGGATTGCGTGAATGCATGGAAAGGATGATGAGTTATGAAGATTATGTTTCAGCTGATATTCAATTGGACTTATATGACTATGCACGTGGAGACTTTGGAACCAGAATCGCAATCGATACAAGAAATCGACGTTCTCCAGGTACTATTTAAGACTTATATAATGTGCTAGTTAATATTATCGTTTGTCATTGCCTAGTATTGTTCTTATGGAATTAGTTTAATTGTATAGCTGATTGGTGGTTGCGCTTTGGAAGCGACACACCTGAGTTGACAAAGTTTGCTATTCGAGTCCTTAGTCTCACTTGTAGTGCTTCAGGGTGTGAGAGAAATTGGAGCACATTTGAATCGGTAAAATTTATTTAACTTTCACAATTGAATACATCTCATCTTGTAAAACTGAAACTTATATGTTGATAAAAAATTGATCTTGTAGATCCACACAAAAAAGAGGAATAGGCTTGAACATAAAAGACTGAATGCTTTGGTTTATGTAAAGTACAACACTGCATTGAGAGAAAGAAGTATCAGAAGGAGGCAACAAAAAATTGATCCTATATTGGTGGAGGAGATTGACTCTGATGATGAGTGGATAGCAGAGCCAGAGTCACCTCTTCTCCCTAGTGATCCTTCTTGGCTTGAAGAAGAACAATTATTTGATGTTGATGCCATTAGGACTGTGCCAATTGAACCTTTGCAAAGAGAGGACACTCAGACACTTGCTCCTACAATAGAATATGGTTCTTCTGTCTCTGGATTATCAAACAAACAACCACATAAGACAGGGTCAAGTAAGTATGAAATAAATATTATCATAGATGGTCACATATCTATGGAATCATTGGACTCATTATCATATATTGTTATAATGCACTAATGCTATATAATTTGTGTAATTTGTTATGTAGGTCAAGAGACTCAAGCTCGAAGAAAAGGCAAGCAAACTATATTAGACCCAATTATGGAAGACATACCCCCAGGATTTCATTCAAGAACTTTTCCTAGCGCAGATATATTTGATGAAGATGATGATGATATTGATGAGAGTGCTTTAGAGCCCATTGAATGATTTTGTTTCATATGCTATCTAATGTGTTGTTTTTAATAGATTTATCTATGTGAATTTGTTATACCAATGCTAGTGTGTAAACACTAAACTGTAAGCATTGTGTTATTTTTATGTTTGTTCGAATTTGGACCGCTTTTGTGATGTTAACGTGTGTTTGTTGGAATTTGGAACGCTTTTTATGTTAATTGGATTTCATTCAAGAACTTTTCCTAGCGTATATATGTTTGATAAAGATGATGATGATATTGATGAGAGTGTTTTAGAGTCCATTGAATGATTTTGTTTCCTATGCTATCTAATTTGTTGTTTTTAATAAATTTATATATTTGAATTTGTTATACCAATGCAAGTGTGTAAACACTAAACTGTAAGCATTGTGTTATTTTTATGTTTGTTGGAATTTGGAATGTTTTTGTGATGTTAACGTGTGTTTGTGAAATATTTTGATAAATATTTATTTATAGGTCTTTAAGTTAGTAAAGTTTATAGATAATTAATTTATTTAAATTATTAAATTTTTTGTTTTTTTTATAATTTAATTAATATTATTTTATTTAAAACGCCCCAACGTATCAAAAGGCTTACGCCCCAACGCCTCGAGGCTTACGCCTCGCCTCATTGAGGCAAAACGCCTCGCCCAACGCCTTCGCCTCTGAAAACACTGCATTAGACCATTCCTACAATTAATAAGGGCATTGGCAGTGGCAAGGAATGGTCTTCCAAGTATCAAAGGAATTTTTGGCTCCGTGTTCACAATAGAAATGGTATCTAACACCAAAAAGTCAACGGGATAATAGAATTTGTCAATTTGCACTAAAACATCTTCCACAATACCTCTTGGTTTACTTTCCGATCGATCCGCTAGTTGAAGTACCACGAAAGTCGGTTTGATCTCACCTAGATCGAGTTACAAGTAAACGGAGTAGGGCATGAGATTCACACTAGCCCTCAAATCTAGCAATGCTTAGCAACAAGCTTTGTTTCCAATTTGGCAAGCCACCATAGGACAGCCCGGATCTTTATACTTGGGCGGTGTCTTACTATCAATTACCGCACCTACTTGCTCCGTTAAAAATATTGTCTTCTTCACATTGTGCCTCCTCTTGAGTGTGCATAGATCTTTAATGACTTTAGCATAGTTGAGAACCTGCTTAATGACATAAAGAAAAGGAAGGTCAATTTTAATTTGCTTAAGTTGTTCAAAAATCTCACCTTTTAATGCCAAATTTCTCTTCTTAGGTTTAAGGAGTGTTTGAAGGAAAGGCACCGGTATGGAATCACTATGGGCATCTTGTTTCTTGGGAGCTTCATCCTTGTTACTTATGGTGTTAGGAATCAAGTTTGATAGTAGAGTGGGTCAATCAATTTCCTTACCACTGCAAGTAGTCATGGCATTAACCTCTTTAACATTTTGATTGTCGGGATTGGAGGTTTGTGCCATATGTTGTCCCCTTGGATTAGGTTGTGGCTGCGAAGGAAAACAACTTTGCTCTTGAACCATCAATAAATTAGTCAACTTGGTGAGTTGGCTCTTTATCACCTTTTGTTCCTCTTTGACCCTTTGTTGCTCCTCTAGCAACCATTGATTTATTTTGCCTTGTTCTTCCACACTCTAGGCATGTACCTGCATAAATGACTTAAAAACATCTTTCAAAGGTAAATATTGTTGTGGTGCATTAGATGAAGTTGCTTTCGGTCTCCATTGGGTACTAGATTGGGTATAAGGTTGTGTATCGGATCTCCAACTAAAATTAGAGTGATTCTTCCAACCGGGATTGAAGGTGTGAGAGTAGGGTGAGTATGTTTTCCTAAAGGGTATACCTAAAGCATTACACTCTTCCTTCATCTCAAAATAGGTTGGAAAATCCTTAGGTACATGATCTACCCCTTTACACATAAAACAAGGTTCGTGGGACTCTACCCTAGCAACCGGTTCGGGGGCTCTAGCATCCTTGGTTTTCAAAACCTCAATTTCCTTAGTTAGGACCTCTAAATGGGCTTTAAGGCTATCATCTTCCTTAAGTTGATAAATTCCAGCGGTTTGGTTTCTCTTAGTACTTTCTATGGCATTGGGTCCCATCCAAGTATGGGCTTTTTCCGATAAGTCATCTAGAAAATCTATAGCTTCGCCGGGATCTTTTTGAAGAAAATCTCCATTACACATCATTTTTATAAATTGTCTTTCCCTACTTAGAAGTCCATCAAAGAAATAGCTGACTACCCACCAAATCTTATACCCGTGGTGTGGACAAGAATTCAAAAGGTCTTTGAAACGTTCCCAAACTTGATATAAGGTTTCACTCTCTTTTTGTGCAAAGTTTGAGATTTGTCTCTTGAGGTTATTGGTCTTATGGGTTAAGAAATACTTTTGGAAGAAGGCTTTGGTCATCTCATCCCAACTACACCTAGGGCTTAACGAGTACAACCAAACCTTGGCCTTATCCTTAAACGAAAAGGGAAAAAACCTAAGTTTGATGATGTCTAACATATCGACCCTACTTTGAAAGGTTGCTACTACTTCCTCAAATTCCCTAATATGGACATAGGGGTTTGCATTCTCTAATCCATGGAAAGTTGGTAGCAATTGGATCATGCCCGGCTTAAACTCAAGTTGTTGAACATTAGGGGGGAACATGATACAAGATGGTGTGGCCGTTCGGCTAGGGTGCAAGTAGTCCTTAAGTGTCCTAGCAACATTCTCATTATTATTGTTGGTCATGTTAACAAAATTCTCTAAATTCTCGTTTAGGTGTGCACTATGATTTGATCTAGGCAAGCTTTCGATATCAGATAAAGAAGGAGAGGGTAACTCTATTTCAGGTCTTTTAATGAATCTACCTCGCTTATCTCTAAGTCTACGCATACACCAAAGGAATTAGAGGGGAGACAAATAAAGAAAACAAAATAAAATCAAAACAAAGAGCATAGAATAATGCTACTGTCTTGTCTCAAAGTTGACAATCTTTCTTGTAATTAAGCGTAGTTCATCGGCAACGGCGCCAAAATTTGATAACGGTCAAACTAACATGCAATTATTATGTATAGCTGAGGTATCGATCCCACAAGGAAAGCGAACTACAAGAGAAAGTGTAAACCTTAACACTAAATGATAAAGTTCAAATAAGAAAATCTGAGTTTTACAAATGAAATTATATAAGAGAGTTGGGAAAATATGATGAAGAATTCAATAAAGAAATAACAAAGTTCCAGGAATCCTTCTTAAGTTCGTTGCCTTATTCCTATCTTGACTCAAATGTTTTATCTCAATTACTAGTTTCACATCCTAAACAAGTAATTGGTAAATATTTAATCAAAGCACATAAATACCCTAATGTAATTACCATAAATTACTCTTTAATTCCAATTCAAACACACAGGATCTATCTTATAAATTATCAAGAAGCGATAATATATTTCAATAATAATACTGCAGTAATGGACAAACCTATAAGATAGATCTACCAAAATCAATTGCATCTAACAACTTTGACATAAGAAAAGCTTGACTATACTTATATGGAGAAGAAGATTACGATCACTGGATTAAGAAAATCTAAGAGAAAAAGAACAGAAATTGCAGCTGTCATGTGAATTCAAATCCTACTTATTTAATCAATGAGTAAATCATAAAAATGTTTAACAATCAATCCATACAACTAAATCAAAGATAGAAATAAGAACAACTACACCTAAAAACTCATCATTTCGCCTTGCTTGGAGTTTAGTTGGACATGGAGTTCATCCTTGATCACCTTGAAGAAGAAGAAGATGGAAGCTCTCTTCAAAAACTATTCTCCAATGTACTTGAGTCTAAATTCCTATATATAGCTGTATGGAGACGACTTTTTAGACAGAAAATTTACCCTAGGGTTTCTGTTCAGGCCGTGTGCTTCTGCTGCTATCCAGGCCTGATTCTGCCTGACCTTTTTCTACTAAAACTGCCATAATTTTCTCTAGAAAAATCATATTTACGAGCTGTAAAATTCTCCAGAAAATAGACATCTGGATCTTTCCAAGTAGATATGTCTCATCTCCTGGTTCTTCTTGAATCAATACAGTTTAATCCGCAAAAATGACTGATCTGTCATGCTGAAATCACGCACAGCCTGACCTTTGTCTACTAAAACTGCCATAACTTTCTCTAGAAAAATCTTGTTTATGAGCCGTAAAATTCTGTAGCCCTAAATCAACCCTAAATGCTTACAAATAAACATTATTAAGATGCATTTTCTGACTCTCATCACGTGCTCGGCTCAAGGTCTCCTAAATTGAGCATATGAACTACTCCTCGTTCGCTCTACTCGGCACCACCAAGGCTCGGCATATTGATTGCCCCTTCACTAAGACCGAACCCTGGAAAACTTTCTTGAGCACATAAATGTACTTAAGGAAGTGGGGGGCCTCTGATATAGCCTAAAAACACATGCCCAATGAAGACGCGACATGTGGACAACCTTAGATCAAAACAGCAGGACGACACGCGGACAGTCTCAAAACAAAACACGGGGCAACACGCGGACAACGCTGGTCCACACAGTAGGGCTTCCAGCACACTACCACCCTTGGCACAAGGGCCACCTCATCCCCAAAACACTATAAAAGGACATAAGTACGCACATAAAAAAGGATCAGACCCTTAACCTAGAAAATAAACACCGCCATTCCCGCACCTTTAAAACTCCATACTAATAAAGGCATCAGAGCATCTTCGAAGGTATCTCCCTCCGGTGACTCTTTAGCTTACCTGTTTCCCTGTGCAGGTTCTCGGAGGCCTGGCCTCTAGCTCAGTAGCATGTTTTTTACGGCAACAAGGAAAAATATAATGATTGATGAAAAAGTTGAAGAGGGACTCTAAGCTTTTAATGATGAGTTAGAAGCTTTATGGAAATGATGAGTTAAAAATTAGGAAAGAAAAACAATAGCTGTTGTACTGGGTAAAGACATTACCCATAAACAAGAAATACCACAATCATGCATTACCCATAAACAAAACCATGAAACCCACAAAATAAAAATTGTTGTAATGGATAAAGACATTACTCGTAAACAAACAATACCACAATCGTGCATTACCCATAAAGAAAACTATGAAACCCACAAAACAACAGATATTGTATTAATTTAAGACATTACCCATAAACAAACAATACTGCAATCATACATTACCCATAAATAAAACGATGAGACTCACAATTCTATCTAAAATGGATGAAGAAGAAGTAGGTGAATCACACAAAAATTAAAGGAATAGAGAATATTACCTTGAGTCAGTTGTTGTAGTTAATTTTTTAGGGTTTTAGACAGGCTATGAAGAGAGACAGATCGCAAGAGCCAGCGAATGTTGCTTAGGGAGAGAAATAAAGTTTATATATAAGTTCTAAATTAATATAGTTTTGTGATTCAAACTTCGGTGAACGGGTTTCTAATTGATGGAACTTCGAGATTTTTTTGAGGCCCCGTGTTTTCATTGTTTTCAGCCTTTTTGGCAAAGAACAGTGAAAACGACTTTATTTTGTTTTCTAATTGTGGGTTGTTTTCAACTTTGTTTTTTAAAACTACTTTTAAAACTACTTTCCATTTTTAATAGTCAAACATATTTTCAATAAAAGATAAAAACAGAAAATGGTCTTCTTTTCTAAAACCAAACACACTCTTAGTTTTTCTCTTTCAGAAAAATCAAGTCAGTTTAGGTCTTGGGTTCAAGTCATTGGGGTTTCAAGTCATTCGATCACGGGTTGTTCGAGTCTTAGATCGTTCGGGTTTCGAGTTGTTTGAGTTTCAGGTCTTATGGATCATAGGTAGCTCGAGTCTCAAGCTAGTTGAGTTTCGGGTCTATTGGGTCTCGGGTCAATCGAGCCACCGGTCATTTCAATTTCAAATTGTTTAGGTCTCAATTCATAATATTTGACTGTATTTTCGAGTATGGGTTGATCAAGTTTCAAGTGAGTCAGATTAAATCATGTCAGATTTTGTCAACTCTAGCTATACACACCAAACCAAGCCACCATAACTAAAATGGGCTGGCCATCTTTTTTGTTTTCTTTTACTCCATTTCTTTTCATGGGCTGAACCAAGCCCACAAAGAAGTGACTAGAGGTAAATATTGGATTTTATAAGAAATACTTTCTTTTTTTAAAATTAATTTCCAGTGAGTCGATGGTCTAACTTGCACAGCAAGAAAAGACACATAAAACCCAATATGATTGTAAAGCAATACACCAATATTCACATAACTGCTTATTCTTAAAACTATGTTTAGATTCCTAGAAGCATAAAAATTATTCTTTGACAAAAAAAAAAAATGCGCATCTTGGATAAGGAGTTTGCACTCTAGTATTCCTAGTATTCATTATTTTCAAACTAATTATTTCTCAGTTTACTTTGATCTCCTATCTAAGAGTTGCTAAAAACGATTTAGATAATTTTGTTACTAAGTATCAAATTAGGAAGAATAGAAAAAACTCGTTAAGTAATAAATTTCAAAATGAGATATAAAATTGTAATATATGACATTCACGATCTGTTTTATATGTTTAGTGTGCGATTGCAGTCTCTCAATTCCAAATTCGATATTCAACATTTTGAGTTGAACTGTACATGCAAACATCTTCGTATTAATGTTTACTTGATTCTTTTTCTTTTTCTTTTTTGAAATGTTATTAATAATAAAAATATTTTTGAAAATAACAAACATAACAATTAGCAAAGAAAAAAATATGATTAAATTTAATATAATTAAAGTAGTTTTGTCAAATCATTTTTCTCATTGTTTCTATCAAAAAGAGGGTTATTTTGAGGGCAACTAGTCTTTGACAAATATTCCTCTTTGTGAGACTAATTTAAAGCATACTTTATTTAAGATTTACTTCCCTTAAATTGTTGGGACAAAACTTAGATTGAGCATTCACAACTGAATCAAAACTTTAAATCAATAGAATCTTCTCTTTATATAGCGGGAAGGCGTAATTAATATTCGAAAATTATATTCTCAAAAATAAACTGAAATTAGAGAGACCAAATTAAGAAATCAAATTACTTAAATAAAAGAACAACTTCTGATGGTCTCAATTGTTTATTTATTTAATTAATACATGGTTGTGATAAAATTTTTAGCAATCACTATTAAAATATAGACACATACAAGTATCATTTGGATCCCGTTCTTTAAAGCAAGATCCTTGAGCGGTTTCTCCATATTTCGCCTTGCAGCCGCTATCACATTCCGCTGTCTTGCAACCTCCCATATGCAGCACTACAAAGCAATTGGCAGCATCATTTCCAGCTATCGCTACCTCATTGCCTGCAGCACTCAATAACACACATTTGTAAATCATCAAAAAAATGATCATCCTCCTAAATTTATGAAGAATCAAGTATTTCAGATCTTGAAATTCATACATTTTTTTAATATGATGAAACATGTTAATGAGTACATAAAAGTACTCATCACAGTTGGTCTATCGGTAGAAATAATTACAGTTTATAAAATAGTTTTTGAAACGGTTTAAGGTAAAACAGTAATAGAACTTTAAATTGTAAAGTGTTTGGTAAAACAACATTGAAAACACTTCTGTTTTACATAAATTTCAATCTCTTTAAAAAAAATCATTTCATAAACTATATTTTAAGAATATTTATAGAAAATAGAAACAATTTCTTAAATTCTTTCAAACAGTATCTAAACATGGATAACGTACAATAAATTATATACATACCAAGAGAAATGAAGAGAACAAACAAAGATATGGTTTAAATTGAGACTCCTCATTGTTTTTAATTTTCTATGTTTAAAATGTAATTCAACCGTGCATAGTTCCTTAGTAGTAGCACATTATATATAAAAGAAAAATTTAGGATGAGCAATTCAATTGTATATCCAGTCTTTCCTTGATATTTAGATACCTTAATTGGCATTTTCCCTTCCATATATACAAAAGAAACGGAGGAAATTGTTTGCCAGCAATTAGTACTTTCTTTATATAAAAGCAAATCAAAGGTAATCTACCTAATATATGCTACACAATAAAATCTGTGTAATATTTTTGGTAATTTTTTTTTATTTACTAATGAGAAATTTATCCATACACTTTAGAATTACACCTAAAATATGATTAAGCGGTATTGAATGCCCGATTAAAATAAAGAGATTTTGATCAGATGGAGGCAAATCTGGACCAAAGATCGAAGTGGGGATTTTAGTCGAGGGAGAAATTTGTTTGGATGTTCCTCAAATCTCATATCGGAGAAAAGTGTTATTGTTAGTTGTTTTAGTCCCACATCGTCTATGTACCAAAAAAAACGTGGGTACTACTTATTATAAATATGGGCATAAAAAGAGTTAATCTTCAACCCTATTTCTTAACCAAGAATAGTTGATCAGATGAGAGTATAATAACCAATCACCAATATATGAATCTAAACGTTGAGTGAACATTGGGTGTATTAGGATTTTAGGTTGTGAGATTGGCGAGAGTTTTCACATTGTTTTATCTAGAAAAATTGTGTATTGTGGTATAATGAGTTTTAACAGCTTTCCTACATCCAAAAGTTGCAAAAGTAGTGGAATAATGATTGGCTCGAGGACGTAAGCAAGAAGTGCTGAGCTACGTTAAAAATTATTGTGTTACTTTTTTCTCTTTATTTTTGTTATTGTGATTGTGTATTTGTTTTGGGATGTCAATATACATATATATATATATATATATAATATTAATGTAACTGGTTTCCTTTATATTTTTCTAATTTTCTCCAATTTTCATTTTTTTAGTTTATTTTCTTTAGATTTAATGATTTTTTTTATTTTATTTTGTGATACCATAAATAGTGTACAACAAAAGCTGAAAATTGATTGCCATAAATAATTTAATATTTTATGTTGAATGTAATGAAATTAAAGCAAAAATTAAGACAGGAATTGAATGTTATATATTCAAGATTGAAGATGTAATTATTAATTAATTAATCAATTTTTTGCTTAATTATTAATTAATTAGCAGCATCTAACAGCCAGTAAATAAAATAATAAAATAATTATGTTTCCAAGAATGGTTGTACATACGAAATTACTTTACTTATTTTAATGTGGATTAGACTCCATGAAAGCTAATAAAGCTTTAAATGGTCAGTCAGTACTCGGTCGGAATCCAAAAATGGGATGTTATTTACTTCTGAATCAAAATGGAGCGATAACGTCAGATCTCTTTCTTTAATTTATATTTATAGTTATTGTTTGATTTTTAACTTTTCATTTATTTCCCTTTCCGTTCATTCTTACTTACAAGATCAACTCATGCTTAATCTACTGTTTTTCATCCCAAAATTGTGTATTGCATCTCCCTAATTTTATTTAACGAGAAGATTGAGATTCACATTTTTTTTTTTCTTTTCAAAAAATGTTTTAGTTCGAGTCTTTGTTACGGTGAAGTGAGGTAGGCTTTTATTCACCATGAACCAACATTTATATCTAACCCACATATAGAAATCCACAATATTGATTATAACGTTATGGATTTTCTAAAAACGAAACCTTGATGGCAATTGTTAATTGATCCAACTTATTAAAACCTAAGATTCAAGATCATAGTGCAGGAGTGAGAGATCGTCCATTTTAAAAAATGACCAAAGAGTGAGAACTTTTCCTAAGCGTGTATATATTTATAATTTTAAAATTATAAAATAAATATATGATCATACACAAAACTAAAAACATAAATAATTTGATAATTTTTTTTATTATAAGTAATTAGAAAATTTGAATTTGCCATTATAATTACTACAAAATGATTATAAATTTTAATGAAGTATAACATTAACACAATGATGTGGCTTAAAATACTCCGGCCCAGTAAACTCTCCGACCCAATGAGAACTCCGACCCAGTGAGCACTCCGGCCCAGTAAACTCTCCGGCCTAATGAGCACTCTGGCCCAATAAACTCTCTGACCCAATGAGCGGCCCAGTGAACTCTCTGGCCCAATGAAGAACGATCCAACAAACCTACATACACAGCTACTCTACATCACTCTACACACACAGCCACTCTACGCCACCCTACGGCACGCTGCCCTGCAGCCGCCCTACAGCCATCCTACGGCACGCCGCACTGTGACACGCCGTTCTCTGGGCATATAATCAATGTCTTCCCACACATAAATGGCTATAAATAAGCCGAGGTATGGAATTCATATTCATTCAGACTTATTTGCTTACACTTGATTTACTTAAGCCCTCGGCCTCTCCCCTAAACCTTCGTGCTAACTTAAGCTTCAGAGCGCCCTCGGAGGTCTCCCCCTCCCCTCCTTCCGAGGGCCTTTAGTTCATTCTTATTACTTGTACAGGGCCCAGGCCACATCAACCCTAACAGTTTTTTGGCATCAACATATTGGCACTGTCTGTGGGAAACCACAATCTCTCGCTATAGTAAAAGCGAAGAAGCACAAAAGAACTCATCTGTCACGATGCCACCAAGAAGTGGTACCAAAAGGACCGACAAGGAAGCCCCAATAGCATGCTTGGCTCTTATCTGAGGCAGCGCTCGCAGTCACCAATCTGGACCTAGGTTCCCCACAATCCCTAAGCATGTCACCTCTGGACCGAGCAGGAGGCCCCTTGCCAGAGAGTAGTGCTCTCATATCTCCGGAACTGACTCTCCTAATTACGAGGAAGCAGCTGCACACCTTCAAGCCCTAGTGACTCAAGCTCAGTTCCAGGAACTCTCCAAAATGATAGCCAACCTAGCGGCCTAGGTTTGAGGAGGAGGTCAGTAACCTTCATTTTCTCCTCACCAAGCTTTAAAGCAAGTAGAGTCATCCGACATAGATGACCCAACCTATAACCAGCCCTCTACCGAGCCCTCGCTGCATTACAGCCGATCCAAAGAGAGCTCCTCCTCAAAAAGAAACTTCAACTTAGACAGACGGTTTGAAGAAATGGAGGAAAAGATAGACTTGGCTCTGAGACACAGGAATCTCAGTATCACGGATGAGCTCAGCATCCAAGACCCTCCATTCACGGAAGATGTTCTTGAAACCCCGCTTCCACCCAACTTTAGGATGCCTCAAGTCAGGATGTACGATGGCTCCGCGGATCCCCTAGACCACCTACAACATTACAAAACAACCATGATGCTGCACTGACATCCTGACCATATCATGTGTTGCGCCTTCCCTTTAACTCTTGAGAAGGCTGTGGGTACTTAGTACTCAAGTTTGAAACCAGGAAGCATCAGCAATTTTAAAGAACTCAATTACGCCTTCACCTCGCACTTCTTCAGTAGTAAGGGGCCCAAGAAAACTTCAGAAAGCCTCTTCAACATTATTCAGTATCGAGGGGAGAGGCTTTGGGCCTACATATCTTGGTTCAATACAGCGGCATGGGAGATTCCTGACCTCAACCCAAACGTCCAAGTAATGGAATTTAAGAATGGATTGAGGTATGGTATCTTCAGTTCCAAACTGACTCGTCGCCCGCCCAGAGACATAAATAAAATCATGGCCCGAGCTGAGAAGTACATACTGGTAGAGGATGACCAAGCTTTCAGGAGAGAGAGAGAGAGAGGGAGAAACTGAGAAGAAGAGGAAGGACCCTGATCCCCGAGAAGAGCAGTCAAGAGACCCCACCAGGAGAATAGGTATAGACCTCACCCCCGAGTTGACGACTTCACTACCCTCAATGCAACTAGGACTAACGTCCTCATGTAGCTTCAAGATAAGTCTGTTCTCCAGTGGCCGCCTAGGAAGCTGTATCTCGGGGGGGACTAAAGACAATGGTGCCAGTTCCACAAGAACTACGATCATGACACTGAGGAATTCCATGACCTAAAGGAGCAAATTGAAGCTCTTATCAACTGGGGATACCTAAAAGAGTTTATTGAACCTCGGAGAAGGGATGAGCCTGCGCCGTCAAGAAGAGATGTTGGGCGTCTCTATTGCCAACAGCAAGAGCAGCGAGACCCTCAAAAAAACTCTATGACTAAGCAAGAAGGGCCTAATCAGAAAAAGCAAGAGGTGGCCACAACCACCCGCATCATCAAAACAATTTGTGGAGGTCCGGCCGCGGGAGGCAGTTCAAGGCAGAACAGTAAAGCCTACACCAGGGCCATAGCCTCCATCAGTGGTCCCTACATGAGAAGATGAACAGAGCCAGTAATCTCCTTCATAGAAGATGACCTAGAAGATGTGCAGACCCCTCACGATGATGCAGTGGTAATCTCCCTCTTGGTGGCCAATCACGAAATACGGCGGGTCCTGATTGACAATGGAAGCTCCGTGGATATATCGTTTTATGATACATTCTAATGCATGGAGCTGAAGGATAGGCACCTAGAGCTAGCCCCGACCCCTCTCTATGGTTTCGGTGGATCCCCAGTGTTTGCCGAAGGAAGCATAGTCCTCCTGATAACTGCAGGAACAGCACCAAGGACCTCCACAGTACAGACCACCTTCCTGGTAGTCAAGCAGCCCTCTTCCTACAATATGATCATCGGCCGACCCACCCTCAACAATCTCAAGGCCATTGTCTCCACCTATCACCTAAAAGTCAAGTTTCCCACCAGTGAAGGTGTGGGGGTGATCAAAGAAGATTATAAAGTCTCTCAGGCCTGCTACCTGAACACTATCAAATAAGGAAAGAAGACTGAGGCCCTACTATTTGAAGTGGAAGATCTCAGGGACGAGATAAAGACACCGAGAGGACGACCTGTGGAGGAGCTAACTCCAGTACCCCTAGAGGAAGACCTTGCCCGGACCATCCAAATAAGCGTAAACCTCTCTGAAGAGCACAGGAATGAGCTCATCTCCCTTCTCTAGAAAAATAAGGACCTGTTCGCCTGGTTAGTATCTGACATGCCAGGGATCAACCCTGGAACTATCAAGCATCGCCTGAATATGGACCTCAAGTGCAAGCCGATCATTCAAAAGAAGAAAACCTTTGCCCCCAAGCGCTATGTGGCTATCAACACTGAAGTAGATAAATTGCTGGAAGCCGGTTTCATCAGAGAGGTAATGTACCCTGAGTGGGTGTCTAATATGGTAATGGTCCGGAAAGCCAGTGGCAAATGGAGTATTTATATTGACTTCACCAATTTAAACAAGGTCTGCTCAAAGGACAGCTTCTCTCTCTCTTGGGTTGACCAGATGGTGGACGCCACCTCAGGGCATGAACTCCTTTTTTTCATGGTTGCATACTCTAGCTACAATCAGATCTTCGTGCACAGACCGGACCAAGACAAGACCGCCTTTGTCACTGATCGAGGGTTATACTGCTACAAAGTCATGCCCTTCGGGCTCAAGAACGTTGGGTTGACCTATCAGAGGTTGGTGAATAAAATCTTCAAAGAGCAGATAGGATGGAATATAGAGGTCTATGTGGATGATATGATGGTCAAAAGCATAGAAGCACGGAACCATGGTTCTGACTTAGAAGAAGCATTCGAGGTACTACGCAAATATAACATGAGGTTAAACCCATCCAAGTATGCGTTCGAGGTAACAGGGGGTAAATTCCTAGGGTTCATGGTCACCCAAAGAGGGATAGAAGTGAACATGGAGAAGATAAAAGCAATCCTCGATATGACCCCTCCTAAGTCCGTGAAAGAAGTCCAGCGGCTCATCGGCATAGTCGCAGCCCTGAATCGGTTCATGTCCAAGTCTACGAAAAGGTGTCTGCCTTTCTTTAAGGTAATCAAGAAAGCAAAAGATTTCTCCTGGTCCTAGAGTTGCTAAGAAGCTTTTGAAGATTTGAAGAAATATCTGAGTTCACCACCGCTCTTAACCAAGCCGCACCCGGGTGAGGAGCTATTCCTTTATTTGTCAGCTGGGCAGAGCACTGTGGCCTCTGTCCTCGTCCGAGGAGAAGCAAGCATCCAGAAGCCTATTTACTATGTCAGCAAAATTCTCCACGAAGCTGAGACAAGGTATCCTCCTATTGAGAAGGTGGCCTACGCCCTAGTAGTGGCTACACGGAAGCTCCGACCCTATTTTCAGGCGCATACGGAAGCTGAGACAATGTATTGTTTGTTCTTCAATTCAAATTTAACTTGATCTCAGTCAGTGCTTTAGTAACTGGATCTAGCCTTACAGTGAGTTTCCTTCCTGACTACTTTGTTATCTAGGATCTATCAACCAAAAAGATGATTGGCAGGGGTGACAAATTCCAAGATCTCTATGTTCTTAATGTTCAGTGTTTGAATTCTATTTCCAATACCTTTATCAATAATGTTTCTGTTCATATTTGGCATAATAGGCTAGGATATATTTCTTTTAAAAGACTTGATTCTTTGAAAGATCAGTTGAAATGTGATGTAACTAGATTGCATAAGTCGGATCCTTGTTATATTTGTCCTCTTGCTAAGCAAAGAAAGCTGCCCTTTGAATCCAATAATCATTTGTCCAAATTTCATTTTGATCTTGTGCACTGTGATATTTGGGGACCACATCAAACTGTTTCTTATACTGGTCATCGGTTTTTCTTGACTCTTATTGATGATTGCGCTCGTTTTACTTGGGTTTATTTGTTGAGGAATAAATCTGATGCTGTCTCTGTGATACCAAAGTTTTTCAACATGGTTTCAACTCAGTTTAATGCCAAAATCAAAGTATTTCGATCTAATAATGCACCTGAGTTATCTTTTGCTGAGTTTTTTCAAGATAAGAGAGTTTTGCATCAGTTTTCATGTGTTGAAAGGCCTCAGCAAAACTTGGTTGTGGAGCGAAAACATCAACACCTCTTAAATGTGGCTCGGTCATTGTTTTTTCAATCCAGGATTCCAGTTTCTTTTAGGACAGATTGTGTTCTTACTGCGGCTTTCTTGATTAATAGAACTTCTTCTCCACTATTGAGGCACAACACACCTTTTCATTTGCTATAAAAAATAGCTCCTGATTACACTCTTTCTCGAGTTTTTGGCTGTTTAGCATTTGTTTCCACCTTAGTTGCTCATCGAACCAAGTTCCAACCTCGTGCTCGAGTTTGTGCTTTCCTTGGTTATTTGCTTGGTGTGAAAAGTTATAAGTTCTATGATGTGGAGACCAAACAAGTTTTTCTTTCACGAGATGCAGTGTTTCATGAGGAAGTGTTTCTTTTTCATGCTATTACTAGTTCAGATCAAGTTACTGATCCGTTTCCAGATTTGGTTCTACTACATTCTTCATTACAACCTCATTTTATTCCAGATATTGCTTCTTCACATGTTCATGATCCACCTGTTACTTCTGGTGTTCCAGCTGATCTTCCAATTGATCGTCCTGATTCTAATTCTCCAATCGTTTCTTTATCGGACCCATCTCCCTCTGGTGTTGCTTCTACTTCAGTAGCTAATATTTCAGTAGATGATATTCTAGCAATTGCTCATTCTCCATCTGGTGGTGTTGTTCTTTGAAAATCTACCAAAATGATTCATCAACCTAATTACTTGAAAGATTATCACTGCAATTTACTTGTTGGCTCTTCTACTCATGCTTCCACTTCTGCATCTTATCCAATCTCTAACTATATCTCTTATCATGGCCTTTCTGATTCACACAAGCAGTTTGTGCTCAGTGTATCCTCTCAGGTTGAGCCTCAATACTATCACCAAGCAGTGAAGTTTCCTAAATGGAGATTGGCTATGAATGAAGAATTAAAAGTTATGGAAGCAAATAACACCTGGACCATCACTCATCTTCCTTATGACAAGCATACCATTAGATGCAAATGGATTTATAAGATTAAGCTTAAATTGGATGGATCTATTAAGCGACATAAGGCTCGTTTGGTAGCTAAAGGCTATACACAACAAGAAGGTTTGGACTTTGTTGAAACCTTTTCTCCAGTGGCAAAATTAGTGACTGTGAAGGTTTTTCTTGCACTTGCTGCATCACATAATTGGCATCTAGCTCAACTCGATGTCAACAACGCCTTTTTAAATGGCGATCTTTTTGAGGAAGTCTACATTGATCTCCCTCTCGGCTATCTTAGATAGGGGGAGTCTTCTTCATCTCAAAGCAAACTAGTATGCAAGCTTCACAAGTCAATTTATGGTCTCAAGCAAGCTTCGCGACAATGGTATTCAAAATTTTCTCAAGCTTTGCTCAAGTTTGGCTTTCTTCAGTCAAAATTTGATTACTCTCTCTTCATAAAAGGTCATGGATCCTCTTTTATTGCTCTTCTAGTTTATGTGGATGATATCATCCTTACTAGTCCTTCATCTCAAGCAATTGATGAGCTCAAACAGTTTCTGCATACACAGTTTAAGCTCAAGCATCTTGGTTGTCTCAAGTACTTCCTTGGTCTTGAGATTGCTAAGTCCAAGCAAGGTATTGTGCTTTCTCAATGCCATTACACCTTACAATTGCTTGAGGACACAGGGCACTTGGCTTGTAAGCCAACTGTTGTTCTAATGGATCCAAAACTTCATTTAACTTCCACTGAAGGTGAACTGCTTCCTGATATAACACACTATCGACGACTTGTTGGGAAACTTCTTTATCTCACTTTATCTTGCCCAGATATTACTTTTGCAGTTCACAAGCTCACTCAATTCTTGGCTCAACCTCAACTTCCTCATCTCAAAGCAATGCATCACCTGCTTCATTATCTCAAGAAAAGTCCTGGTCAAGGGTTGTTGTTTTCTTCTAATTCTTCCTTACAGCTAAGAGCTTACTCTAATGCTTGTGTTCCAGTTCGTTTGAAAGCATTCTCTGATGCTGATTGGGGATCATGCCCTGATTCTCGACGCTTCATTACAGGTTTTTGCATCTTTATTGGAGACTCTTTAGTCTCTTGAAAGGCCAAAAAGCTGACTACTGTCTCTCGATCCTCAGCTAAAGCTGAGTACAGAGCCATTTCCTCTACTGCCAGTGAGCTTATCTGGTTGCAGCAACTTCTTAAAGATTTTCAAGTCAAGGTTGATTCTCCTGCTTTGCTATATTGTGACAATCAAGCTGCGATACATATTGCCTCTAATCCAACCTTTCATGAACGAACTAAGCATATCGAGATAGATTACCATTTTGTTCGTGAAAGAGTTGCTTCGGGAGTTCTCAAATTGTTGCCCATTAGATCTCAATACCAATTGGCTGACATGTTTACTAAACCCCTCCCATCTACTCAGCTTTTTTCTTTGTTGTCCAATATGGCTGTAAAGGACATTTACAAGCCATCTTGAGGGGGAGTATTAGGGTGTAAATATTGTACATAATGATTAGTTGTTAATCTGCAGATTAGTTAGTTAGTTAGCTTTCTAATTACGCTTTCTATTATAACTAATTCATTGTAATAGTGGCTATATATATAGCTGGCTTCTGTATTGTTATTTTCGATGAATAAAGATCATTTCTTCTTCTCTCTCTTCTTCTTAGCTCTTCTTCTTCTCGAGCTTAATATAAATCTATACTACTAAAGGAGATATTTTTTTACACTCTCTAAGGTTATAACATAATCTTAATATAATGAAAATCAGTTTTTTCTTTTAAAAAAATTTAAATCTAATTTACATTTTTCTCATTTATCAATTTTTTTCAAAGCATTATTCATCCCCAAGTTACAATTCCTTGCTCTGCCCCTGATCACATGGTCGAAAACCATCTTACACACTAATATTTCTTTTACCTAAGTTGACTATTGATGTTGGATCAAGATGGTCAAAATCTAGCTTCTACTTTCACATTGTAATGTCAAACATGTTCACTTTCCAACATGTAGGCCCAAAAAAAAAAACAAAGAAAAACACAACCATATTTCTTTAGCCTTGAGAAACTCAATGTATTCTTGTGTCAAAATTAGGAATTATTTCAAATCCAACATCATAGAGAATTAGCGCGTAAATATATATATATATATATATATATATATATCTATGTTACTAATAGATTTTAAGGCAATTACTAGTGGACTTTAGGTCTTGCTGTAAATACTTGATATATTCATATCATCGCTCATATATTTTAGTTCAATTCCACATTTTTCACTTGTATGATACTTACGTCTAAAGTTCAATTTTACTTTTCATTGTTATTTATAGAAGAAAAAAAATCTTTTTTGTTGAATATTTGCTTTAATCTTTGAGAATATTTACGTTTGAAATGAAAAGCAACCGAGAGAGAAAGAAAGATACCAATGACAATAGTTTAATCCTAATACGTTGGTTTGTTTTTATGTATTAAAGTAAATATTATTGTAAATATGTTTTCGCCTTGAATTTTTAAAAGTAATTAAAAAAAATTAAAATGCATTTGGTTGGAGAAAATTTTCGAGTTTCTCAGTAAAATTTTAGATTTAAAATACTTTTAAACTCAATGTCAATTGATAGGCTAATAGGCTGGTGCATTTTACTTTCATTATTGCATTGGAAAGGAAAATTAAGTTTGGTACCTAGAATTTTGCACTACGTTTTTTAGAAACATAATAACTCACCATGGTTCAGTTCTTGTTGTTGCAAATTCCTAAACTTGATAAAAAGTCAAAAAGAGAATGCCATCTTATACAAAAGCACAACCCTAATAAGTAGCGTTGATGCCGAAAGTCTGTTGCTGAGTTGGAGGTTCCACGTCCGACGTCCTGCACGAATAATGAAGGGTAAACTAAAGAATCACCGAAAGAGAGGGAGGGTGGTTCCTCCGAAGAGTCTCCGATGCCTTTGTTAGGATAAAGTTTTGGCAGAATGGACAGTTGGGGTGTGTGTTTCAGTGATGAACTTGAGGAGATGATCTTGACTTCTCATTCGTTGGAATTTTTATAACGTTTTGAAGGTAAGTTGGCCAGGTGCCCGGGATGGCACGATCCTTGAGATCTTACTTCTCTAGTGAAGGGCCTTGTCGCGTGTTTAGAGGTGACACAATCCCCGCAATCACGCTTCCATTTCTGCATGGGGAGTCCACGAATGACGACGGTTATGTCAACTGCTCGTCCACGTGTCGTCCAATCGTTGGAGGAGTATTGTTCCGCATATCAATAGGCTACTGAAGGGTGGTTTATGGGCGTGGCCACGTGTCATTCGGTCATTGGAGGAGTATTATTTCACATGTCGTCAGGCTACTGGAGGGTGACTTGATTGGCTGCATCAGAGGCCCCCCACTTCCTTAAGGACATTTATGTGCTTTAAGGAAGTATAATAGAGCTTCAACCTGAGAGACATTGGGCCAAGCATTTAAGCAGCAGTCAATATGCTCGATCTCGGAGACATTGGGTCGAGCATTTGAGAAACAGTCAATATGCTCGGCCTCAGAGACATCGGACAGAGAATTTAAGCAGCAATCAATATGCTCGGCCTTAGAGACGTTGTACCGAGCATTTGAACAACAGTCAATATGCTCGACCTTAGAGATGTTGAACCGATCATTTGAACAGCAGTCAATATGCTCGGCCTTGGAGATGTTGGAGCGAGCATTTGAGCAGCAGTCAATATGGTCGGTCTTGGTGATGTTGGATCGAGTATTTGAGCAGCAGTCAATATGCTCGACCTTGGAGACGTTAGACCGAGCATTTGAGCAACAATCAATATGCTCAGCCTTGGAGACGTTAGACTGAGCATTTGAGCAGCAGTCAATATACTCGGTTTTGGAGACGTTGGACCGAGCATTTGATCAACAATCAATATGCTTGGCCTTGGAGACATTGGACCGAGCATTTAAGCAGTAGTCAATATGCTCGGTCTTGGAGATGTTGGACCAAGCATTTGAGCAACAATCAATATGTTCGGCCGTGAAGAATCCTCGGGGTGTTTGGTCTGGGCTGTCTGCCTGGGTTCTTGGGTTTATACTTCTGGAATCTTCAGTGGACTTTTGGGCTTCTCCCTCTAAAGTTTATTAATAACTAGCTGAAATTACATAATTAGAGAAGAATAAGTTTTCACTGATAAATTTTTCTGCATTCAATGTCTGGGGGATGAGGTTGACGTTAAACCTCTCTTGATGCGATGAGGTCCTTCCAAGTTCGGGAAGAGTTTACTGGTTTCTCATCGATGAGCCACCTTTTTTTCCTTTTCAGTACCAAATCGTGGAGCCAGGATGTCCTCGATATCATGCCCATGATCTCTGTTGGACCTGCGCCATTTGGACTGATCTTTATCGTCGTTAGGTATACAGACCTTGGGGGCCAGTGGAGAACATTATGGTTCTTCGAGTTGCCCTATTGGAAGGGCTTCTTCAGCAAATTATCTTTTGACTCAATGGTGTCCCTTTCCTTCTTTTCTCTTCCTTCTTATCTTTCCTTTCGGAATGCTTAGTCATCTTTAGCAATCATATATTCCTCAACCTGAGCGAGGATTTCATTCATGCCTCTAGAAGGATGCCTAGTAAACTTGGAACTGAAAGAACTCTACCTTAGCTCATTTTTTAATGCGAGGGTCTAGATTGTTGGGTCCAAATCCGAGATCTCCCAAGTTGTAGTTTAAACCTTGAGATTTACTCTCGGAGCTTTTCTCCTCTACGTTGAATAATGTTGAAAAGACTCTCTAAAGTCTTCTGAGGCCCTTTGCTGATGAAAACGTGCAGCAATTGCACGACTTAGATCTTTAAAGAATCCTATGCTGCCTGGTTTGAGATGAGAATATTAGGTACTAGCGACCTTCTCAAGCTTCAAAGGAACGGCATGACACAACGCTATATCTGGATGACGATGCAACATCATAGTAGTTTTATAAAGCTGAAGATGATCTATGGGATCAATCATGTCATTGTAGGCCTTGATGACAAGCATTCGAAAATGTCAGGGGAGAGGAGTGTCAAGAATATCTTACGTGAATGGACGATCTTTGGAGCTGAGTTTATCTAAGATATTATTGTTTCGTCCCTTGATAACTTCCCTAATTCTTCTATCCATTTCTTCAAGTTTATGATCTAGGTTAGTTTGGATTTTAGCGGTGGAGGAGCTTTGGGACTTTCTTTTTGGATTTAGAGTAGATTCAGTTGTGGACTGATTGTGAGCTCGATGATCATTGGGCCTCGTGAGTCGAGGGCTTTGTTGGGGTGGCAGATAAGCTTGTTCCCTAAGCTTTTCAACTAGACTAGCTATGAGCTGAGTAAGTTCTGCAAGTTGTTCCTGGGTTATCGGAGTGTTTAGATTTTGAGTGCTTTGGGCATCCTACCCTAGTGGGACCTGAATACCTGGGTTTTCCGAAGGTTAGCTAGATTGGGAATGTTGATCCTCTTGAAACTGTCCATCATATAGATTATGGGGGTTCTGGTTAGCGGTGGTGTGTTCCTGAATAACAGGGAGACTAGAGTCGGCTTGCTGGCTACGGGTGGGAGATCTAGTGATACTTTTGGCAGTGTTCTTGGGCGGCATCATAATAAATGAGTTCTTATTCTTTCGAGCTTGTAAGAAGAAGCCCCATGGTGGGCACCAATCTATTGATACCAAAAATTTACCGAGAAATCGAACAGTCGAGAAGTGGAACCTGCGCACACAAAAACCATAAAACCTTAAGGAGTCGTCGGAGGATCGAAGGATGTTGTGCCTCCGGGGGGACTCTCCGATGTCTAAGTTAGTATAGGGTTTAAAAAATTTGAAAGCTGGAGGGTAAGAGTATTTGTTATGTGTACTTTATGATGGTGAGAGCCCCCTTATATAGTGTGGAAGGTAGAGTCCTGATGTGATCTTATTTGCTGATGAGATAAAATTTCTTTAAATTTAAAGTTATTATGATAGGATTAAGGCTTGTTTATAGATAAAGCTAAGCTTATCCCTGGGTTGGAGTGTCGCGGTAGGATTAGGGCTCTTGTGTGAAAGTACCGTTATGCCCTTTGACATGTGTCCTTGTCTAATTGGTCGCTTGTTCTTCTTGTGAAATTACCTTTTTGCCCTTAGAGGGTGCCATGTGTCACAATGTCATTGGACAGGAAAAATTTCCCTACATCAAGCATGTAAGCTTTTGAAATAATTAGTCACCCTACTATCTTTTCAATGAAGTATCTATCGCTTTAACATGATATTAGAGCTCCATGAAAATATTGGTTTCGAATGGTAAGAAACTCATATTAATATTTTACTAAGTGCTTTGCTCTTTCTTGAATTGTTGTACAAAACTCATTAATCTTTCTTTTTTGATCTGTAAATAAACATGTATTAATTGATCAAAAATGTACAAAAAGCACTGGGCATACCCAGGAGATATACAAGAGAGGTATATACAACAAAAGAAGAGGCTAATACAAAGCCTAAAGAACTAAACAAGAAATCCCAAACATGGGATCAACAAAGTATCTAGCTGACCAACATGCAGCCCTCACAAAAACAACCAACCAAAAACTTACATGGGAGCTAAGCATACCCAGGAAAAAACCAATAAAGCAAAGCAGTAAGGAGAAGCCAAACTGAGCAATAAAAACCAGGGCATACCCTGGGAAATACAAGGGAAACAAAACAAGAAGAACAACCAAGCACCAAACATAAAGGGCAAGGAACCTTCTGGGCAGAATCTAGAGCAGAAGCCTGTGCTCAGGGCAAGCAGCATAGACAATTCTGTAGATACCAGTCTGGATCTTCTTCATTATGCTGGTAGGAGAGACAAGAGCCTTGTCAGAAATCTTGGCATTTCTGGCAAGCCAAATGTTGTAGACTGTGCTAGCAAGGGCTGACTTCCTTGCCACTGCAGGGGGGCCAGTACCTTTCACTTTGAGAGTCCATCTAATGGCACTCTCAATTGTTATCATTTGTCTCCTGTTGCCCAGCCATTTGATGATGGATACCCAGATTTCCTTGCTGACTCTACAGGAGAAGAAGAGGTGCTCCTTGTTCTCTTCCTGGTCAGAGCATAGAGGGCATAGCTTGTCATTACCTTCAAGATGAAGCTTGTCTTTGGTGAGAAGCCTGTTCTTTATTGCCAGCCAAAGAATGAATGATTGTTTGGGAGGGCAGAGCCCATTCCAGACCATGGAAGCCCATCTAACCTTATTGCCTTTCTGTCTCATTGCATTGTACACTTTTTTAATGCTCAACTCATCATTCTACTTCCATTCCATCAGCTTATTGGCAGCTTGCAGGGCACAAGGAGGCTGTCCAGCTACCTCATCTCTGATTTCCAAAATCCTCTTCCAAAGAGGGGAGTCACCTTTGCATGCCTTGACTTCCTATATGGATTTGTTCATAAGGTAGTAATGTTGGACCCATTGGATCCATAGGGAGTCTTTCTTCATATGGATGTTCCACAAGACTCTTGTAAGGAGAGCCTTGTTCCAGGATTTGAGCTCCACCAGACCAAGACCCCCTTCAAGCTTAGGTTTGCAAATGTCAGCCCAAGCAACAATAGCTTTCCTCATGCCCCCATTTTTACCATTCCACAGAAAGGTTCTACAAAATCTGACAATCTTCTCAAGTATGTTACCTGGGATGGGGAAGATTGCTAGCCAAAAGCACTCCACTCCTTAGAGCACTGACTTGATAAGTTCAGTTCTCCCAGCATAAGATAGAGAGGAGCCAGCCCATGCACTAATGGAGCCTGAAATTTTCTCAATAAGAGGGGCATAGTGGGTAGCAATTAGCCTTGCAGAGGCAAGAGGGACCCCAAGGTACTTGAAGGGGAGGCTTCCATCCTCCATACCAGTGCATCTTCTAATTTCCATTAGCTCATCAGGCTTAACACCAGCATGAAAGATGTTGGATTTTGCAAGGCCAGCCTCTAGCCCTGTACACTCACTGAAGGTGCTGACACACTCCATTAGCATCCCCCATACTCATTAATCTTTCTTTAATTCACACTATCATCTTACATTTGGGTTTACATGCAAAAGTCATTACTGGTTTGCATGTGAGAGTACGTGTTAGATTATAAAAGAATATTAGACGGTCCTTCCTTAGCTTAAAATTTTAGGATAATTGCTCACTAATATGTCTCTTTAACAATATATACATCATCTTTTCTTAATTACATTAAAATTATAACACAAAATATCCTATTAATTACAGGGATAAAACTCAACTATCTGTTTAACAATACATAGTCTATCCGTAATTACATTCAAATTATAATACTAGATAACCAATTACAATCAAGATTAAAATTAATATTTAATTAACTCAAACCTACGTATTCTTTGTATTTTGCACGTGGCGTTTTAAATATTATCTTCCCTAATAATATGTCAAAAATCAAGAAGGAATTGATGTCCCAGGAGCTACCAGCAGTATGACTACTAGTTTTTATTTTCCAATTTTGCTTTACGTTTTATGATCTCATAGTATATGGTCTAACTACTTGTACTTTGTTTTTACTGGAATGGAGTGTGATGACATTATTTGAAGAATTTAAAGTGATTAAAAAAGTTTACTTTAAATTAACTTTAAACTAATTTTAATCGATTCCCAAACAATTTTGAATAAATACCACGCCAGAAGGAAAGCTGCTTCATGTTGACGAACGGTATCGTAAAAACAATCATAAATAACATGGAAATTAATTAAAGAAAAAAGAATTTTTGACTGCACTGAGTGCAAGTCAAGATATCAGACTGAAAATTGAATTGCAATTTTTAAGAATTTATTTTAAAATATTTTATATACACAATTGTTATTATTAATAAAGTTTTTAAAAATTAACAATTAAATTTTCACATCGAATGTAATCAAGACTTTTTTCGAACAAAAACTTAAATATAGCTAAAGATTAAAATGATCGGTCACACATTTTTTTTTATTTTGGCTTGATATGTAATAGCTAAGCATACTCAAATGAATTATAAAAAAATTAATTAAATCGTGCATGTATGTTATTTTTATATAAATAAAGCTTCTTTATACAAAATAAAAAAATTAATTAAATCATTATATTAACTCCATATAGTATTATATTAATAACTAGCACATGAGAATGGGATGGTCCATCATTCATCAAGTAACAGTGACACAAGTGTGTGGGCACATATCTAGGTAATTATAATGATAGGTCGTTCTTGAACCAACTTAGCTAGCATAAAATTAAACACACCCTCTACCCTGTAGCACTTTCAAATGTTGCCAGGTAATAGAGGGGTGTTGACTTCTATGAAGAAAAAAGATTAAGTAGAGAAGAGAAATAAAGGAAAAATTGTGTCTTTATGTGTGAGAGCTTGTATTAATTTTTAAAATATAAATAAAAAAAGCAAAAAACAAAATAAATAAAACACAGATAAGTGTGTGAGCCTGTATCTAATAATTAATAATGGTAGTTTCAAATGTTGCCACGTGACAGAAGGCTATTGGCTTCTATGAAGAAAATGAAAAAAATAAGAGAATGCAAATGAAAAAAATAAAATTGGACGTGGGCTGTTGCCAAGTGGCAAAAGGACGGTGGAAATTGGAGTATAAATTCTAGGTTTTAACTCAGTGTAACAGGAAAAAAAAATAGAGATCAGCGTGTGAACTTATTTATGACTGATTTTTTTCACGATAAAAAATAATTGTTTCATTTCTTTTTAATGCTTTGCAAAATAATTTTTAAAAAAAATTGAAAATAATTTATAGTAGTTTTTTTATAAAAAAAATGTTGTTTAAAACATGCATGTTTTGAAAATAGTTTTTAAAAATAAGTTTAGAACACCTAAACAACTTTTTGAAATTTAAATATTGTTTTCAGTTTTTAAAAACAAAAAACAGTTTTTAAAATGCATATCCAATCATGCTAATTATGTTCTTCATTTTATATTTTGAAAATTATTTGCAGTAAAAAGTAAAAGTTATTATTTTTTTCTATTTTTATTTTTAAAATGAAGTTGTTTTTGTCAAAGTAAATTATTTATTATAGGATATTATAGTTGGAAAAAAAACGAAAATCCTGTTTTTATATTGAATTTAGACAAAATTAAGAGCCCTTCTTCACTGGGTTTTATCTAATTAAGACCAAACTCTAAATCTTCAACACATGACATAGCTAAGTCCTTCCAATCTGTAGGGAAAGAATCTGCTATCACCACAAATCTAGCAGGTAAAAGAGTCACCAGTCACGAATCAAAGCGTTTTTATTAATTGGTTGAATTTCAAGATCTAATTTGAGTGTTTAGGGGGAAGAATTTTATTATAACTAATGTGTTTGGCTCTAAAAAATTTAGAAGAATTCTATTTTTCTTTCACTCTCTATGTCTCTGTGTAATTCTCTCTTTGTTGCGTAAATCTTTCAATCCCTTCAAATGAGGCCTGCAAGCCCTTTAAAAGACCTAAACAATAACCACTTTTGGATGAGAAATTCTATTATACTTGCCAATGGATTTCAGCTCTGGACCAGAGAGTTTGTTATGCCTTTCAATTGTCTTACGATATTTTCTATGTCAAATTAGTGCAAGTCAATTAGCATATTCACCTATCGTTGCAAGGAGTGTTCTCATATGGTTTAAACATTCTTTTGAATTATTCAACACGTCATCTTTCCAATCAAAATGCTCCACGGATTTTTTGTATCTATATTTTTGCCCCTTACACATGTCCGTGCAGTTACAACCTACGACATGGACATATTTGGATGCTTTTATTTCATTATTTCAAATTTCAAATTTTCTCAACCACACTTTGACTTTTCTTATTTAGCTCCTCTTTTTTTCTTCTTAAGAAATGGCCATCCAACTTTCAAATAACTTACTAGCATGCATTAATTCAAACAATGATATCATTACTCCTTTGACTCCAAACAAGCCTTAAGTTGATATTTCCTCTGAATTATCTAGTGAACTCAAGCTCTTTCGTTGTCGTTTCCATTCTAAAATTTTCAAGAACAATTGTTGTAAATACGCGATTTCATTTGCTAAAAATCATATTTCAGATAATACTTGCCCCTTCAATTTGTTCATCTATTTCTCTTGCTAGCTCATGAAATCCCTTTTCCCTACATATTTTTCAGTATGCACACCAAAACACATTGTTTATGGGACCAATTGTGTGCTCATATCTTCAATAGCACTAAATATACACAAAGACTTGAATTTGCCGGAGTTATCCAAGCAATTTGAGCTACTCAATGTTGGAATGTATGAGTCAATAGATCATATATCCAATCCTTGATGTTGCACCTGGAGCCGCCAAGCTCACACGTTTATATAAAGGATATCTTGAATTTACAGCTTCTTCCTCCCCAATCAAGGGAAGCTCTTCTATTCCCTAATTGAAAAAGATTATTCGGACTTTGGAGGTATTGGCTCCAATATTGAATCGTATCACATTTGCTAGATGGACTATTTCTTCAAGAACTTCATTCTAAAGTTATTGGCCCAAGCTTTCAAGGTGATTTTGAGTTAACTGCATTTGTAGCACTTTGGTTAGATAAGTTCGTTTTTCTAGGAAATCTGCCCTACTGCATCCATCCCCGTATTGCTAAATACGCAGTACGAATTGCAAGCGGAACTTGTTTAAGTTTAGTTCCTTGCTATTTGGACTCTTTGTATTATGGCTGAAATTAATTGCAAGAAGACCTGGAGAGATCCTTTGGGTGCTTCTCCATAATTAATTTTGCCGACTCTTCATTTTTGCAATATTTCTTGTGGACTAATTATCCTGATTACACTCCAAAGCCTCAGAATATCTAGCGTAATCTTCTTTTGATTTGTTCTTGGTTCTCGTCTGAGAGGGTAAGTACTTGTTACGATTCATCCTGAGTTGATCACCCCCGAGATGGTGTCATCACATTTTGAAAATCCCAGCACGACACATATATGCAACAATAAAAATAATACTAATAGAAACTTTTACTTCAATCTTCAACCCTCAACATGGGAGATACATCATTCTGATATTGACGTAAACATTATATACAACATAAAATACATGAATATTTACAAATAAATTTTTATTTTATTTTTTCATTGGTCTGAGGATGTGGACACGTACGTGGCTTACAGATAATGATTTTTTCTAAATCTCAACTCACCAAACTATCTGTCTTGCCTGCTACATGAAATCATTGTACAATGAGGAATGAGCTTCACAATCTCAGTGAATTAAATTTACTAGAAGTATTCAATTTGTATAAATAGTCCTTTAATATTTAATCATTTATATCGCATATAACTTGATAATAGCATATAGTCTACCATTTAGATAGTTCTTATCACATAATACTTCCATGTTTCTTTCTAACTATAACTGTCTCTATGTGAGACTCATTTATCTATAAATAAATTTACAATAACAAACAACACTTCAACATTTCAGTAATATAATCAATATTTAAAACAGATGCAATGCATGAATTATTATTAGGGAACGTCTTCCCACATGTTGACATGTTTTTATCTTAGATCGGCCCCCTCCCGATTCTTCTATTTCCAGCATATACCGATTGTCACAGTTTTCATTTATTTTCAGCATATACTGGCTGTCACAGTTTTCATTTATTTCTAGCATATACTGGTTGTCACGATTTTTCGTTTAGATCGGCCCCCTCCCGGTTCTTTTATTTCATGCATATGCATATGAACAATGATATGAAATATGCATATGAACAATAATATAAAAACAAGTATGTATTCAGACATTTAATTTAGTTATCTTGTTTTTTCTCAAATTACTATTTGATCAATTTCACTAATTTTTTCTCCTCCTATATCACATCAATTTATCAACCATAACTCATCAAGAATTTCATTTATCACCTTCATTATTAATTCGACTCATTATTCTAATGATATTACTTTTCATATGATAATTTTCTGCACGTCTAATATTCCTATTATACCTATCAATCAATTTTTCATCTACCACCAAAGCATAAGCTAATAATTTATTATAATATTATCACTAGATATTTCATATTTATCTAGATTCTTTAAAGTAAATCTAACTCACCACGTAGCACTTAGAGCTACCCGTGGATCACATCCTTGCCTTTCCTGCTCCTCTCAGTAATTTCCCCCGGTTGCTGATCGTCAACACCTGACATAATATTTATATTAAATTTCTAATTTATTCTTCAATTCTTCATAATTCACACCCTTTGAAAATTCTCACTTTGAATTCCAAGAATTTCATGTATGCTAAAATTCAAAAATAAAATTCATGTTATTACCTTCTGTTTTTCTTAGAGTTTTTTGTGGTTCTCTATAAAATTCTCCCATAAACCCCTTCAAAATTTTGCTCTTTTAACATTTCTTTCGGTCCCTAAGAGTTTAAAGAAAGAGAGTAATTTGAATCGTAGTTGAAGGAAAACCAAACAGGATTTGGTAAGTAATAAAATAAATTACGTTACATATATATGCAACTTCTTCGACATCTTTATTCCGCCATAATATTTGAATTAAAAGAATGACTTTTGCTGTGATGAAATTGACACTAGCAAGTGCACTAATCGTTCAAGTAATAAAATGATGAGTAAATATCGTTCCCAACGAGGACTGAGCAAATACTACAGAAATTATGACTCGATTCTTATTGTTATTTGAGCAAACGAATAATTGTTGGAGAAAAGGTTACTAACAATTAACTAAAAGAGAAAAAGAGAATGCAATAGTAAATAAAGGAAGACTTGCAAACTTTGGAATGAAGACTTTTATGAACTAACGTGCTAAGGACTTGACTTCACCTAAACCATAATTGACGAGAGTTTCGAATGGACAAGTTTCATTTAATACATTTTTCAAGATGGTAGAATCCTCAATAAGTTGGTTATCCATATTCCAGGTCTAACCACAATCTCAAGAATCATTAACTTCAAATATCCGTATTCCAGGTCTATTCTAGATTAATTCAAATTAAGAAGCATTAAGTGTTTTTGGATTCCTTTCAGTTAAATCTCCCTATTCGGTTACGATTTAAGCGTACCACATGAACTTTCTAGAATCCCTATTTGGTTACTCCTATTTCATTCATGGTATATTTTACCCTGGCCTTTGCATAGATAATAATCTAATATCATATTTATTAGTTCAACCATTCATGAAAGCACGGCTTCTCTATTCGACACATCACCATACCCAAAGAAGGAATCAAAATAATAAAAAGCATTAAGAACAATAAAACACACTCTTTGAAAAACACATTAAATTCCACTTGTCCAAACAACAACTCAAGATATAGGTTTAGGATCCATCTATCCTTAACACAAAATTATCTACTCCATAATAATATTCAAACAATCCATGTTCATATTATAAAACATCAACATAGCTAGATAAGAATAATACAAAACCAGAGAAGAATGATTTAAGAGCTTGATGCGTAGCCTCTTGGAGTGTCTCCAACTCTCATCTCTCGTCTTCTCTCCTCCAAATTATGTTTTCTTCCTTCTCTCTACTGTCACTCTCTTGTTCAGCTAGGGTTTCTATTTATAACATTCAAAATCAGCGGGCTGGCGCTGCAGTGCCAACATCCTGGCGCTGCAGCTTCAAGACGTATTGAAAACCCTATTCTAGCGCTGCAGCTCCAACTTTCTGTCCAAATCCACTCTTTTTGTCAACTACCAGCGCTGCAGCGCCAATATCCTGGCGCTGCAGCCTTGAGTTTCTGTCTTCTTTGTGCATTTTGGCCTTCCAGTGCTTTCCAGCACTCTAGCAAGTGTCTGCACAATAAATTTCCATGACTTAGCATTGATAAATCAACTAAAACAACTTATTAGTAAAATAAGAAAAACTAAATTCAAATTGCTAAATCATAATTCTAATGCTTAAGATCAACACCAAAAACGTGCCTAAAAGCAGTATAATAACATGATTTATTCAAAGTTATCAACTTTATTTCGCAAGACTTGTTCTTTTCTGTCTAAAATTCTGACCAGCACTTACATAAAAGTCAAAACTTCCTGAAGTTCTATCGCCTGATTCGAGAAACTATGGGATTCATCGTGTAAGTACTTTCTCAATAGTGATATATGAAACACATTATGTAATTACTTTAACTCTAGGGGTAAAACCAATCGATATGCTACTGGTCCAATTCTCTCAATCACCTCATATGGCCTCACAAATCTTGGGCTCAACTTTTCCTTCTTGTTAAACCTCAACACACCCTTCCACGGAGATATCTTAAAAAATACCCAATCACCAACTTGAAAATCGAAAGGTCGTCTTCTTTTATCAGCATATCCCTTCTGTCTGTTCTGTGCTGCTCTAAAGTTCTGCCTAACCAATTTGGTCCTCTCAGTAGTCAAATCTATCATTTCTGGACCAAATATCTTTCTCTCTCCAACTTCTTCCCAGGATACTGGAGTTCTACACCTTCTACCATATAAAGCCTCGAATGGTGTCATCGCAATACTATTTTGATACTGATTATTGTATGCAAACTCGATCAAAGACAAATAAACATCCCGGCTTACTGAGAAACTCAATACACTTGCCCTCAGCATATCTTCTAGTATTCTGATGATTCTCTCCGTCTGCCCATCAGTTTGTGGATGGAAAGCTATACTAAACTGTAATTGCGTACCCATAGCTTCTTGGAAACCTCTCCAAAATCTAGAGGTAAATTTAGAATCTATATCTGATGCAATGCTCAAGGGTACTCCATGTAATTTTACTATCTCTGCTACATACAATTCAGCTAACTTTTCTGAACTCCGGGTAGTTTTAATAGGAAGAAAATGTGAAGACTTAGAAAGTTCATCTACTATAACCCATACAGCGTCATGTCCTCTCTGGGTATGGGGAAAACCAGAGACAAAATCCATACTCACATTTTCCCATGGCACTTAGGTATTGGAAGAAGTTGTAATAAACCTGTTGGATGTCTATTCTCAGACTTCACATGTTTATAAGTCAAACATCTAGAAATTTATTCTGCTATATCCTTCTTCATCAATGACCACCAATAATTTTGTCTCAATCCCCTGTACATTTTATTATTACCCGGGCGCATGAAATTACAGAATCTTGAGCCTCCCTTAGTATCTCTTTCTCATCTCCACATTATTAGGAACACAAACTCTATGTCCTAATGCCACCATACCATCTTCTTTAATTCTAAACTCGGTTGGCTTTCCACTCAACACTTCCCGTCTGATCTTCTCTATCCCCTCATCTCTACCCTGCATCTGTAATAAACAATCAATAATAAAAGATTGTACCACCATATTTGCCATTAATACTCCTCTATCATTGACACTTAACTGCATCCTCATTCTTCTTAATTCTATCATCAAGTTAGTAATATGACTCCTAATAACAACTAATCTCCTTGTAACCTTTCTACTCAATGCATTAGCTACTACATTAGCCTTTCCTGTATGATAATGAATTGTACAGTTATAATCACAAATCAACTCCATCCACCTCCTCTACCTCAAATTCAACTCTTTCTGGGTCGGTAAATGCGTCAAGCTTTTATGATCAGTAAAAATTTCACAATTGGCTCCATATAGATGATGTCTCCAAATCTTCAAAGCGAAAACTATAGCAGCCAATTCTAAATCATGGGTCAGGTGATTCCTCTCATGGTTCTTCAATTTCCTATATGCATAAGCTATAACTTTCCTATATTGCATCAACACACATCCCAACCTTTGATGTGACGCATCATATACCACAAATCCTTCATCACCAGAAGGAAGCACTAATATCAGGGCAGTAGTCAATTTTTCTTTCAACAGCTGGAAACTTCTCTCACATTCCTCTGACCACCTAAACTTCACGTCGTTCCTGGTCAATTTAGTCAATGGTCCAGCAATCATAGAAATTTTTTGGATAAATCTCCTATAATAACCAGCCAACCCCAAAAGGCTTCTAATTTCAGTTACACTCGTGGTTCTTTTCTAATTCAACACTACTTCTACTTTCTGTGGGTCAACTGTTATCCACTCTCTCGACACAACATGCCCCAAGAAAGATATTTCACTCAACCAAAACTCACACTTAGAGAACTTTGCATATAATTTCTCCCTCCTCAGAATTTCCAACACTATCTCCAAAAGTTGCATATGCTCATCTTCATTCTTGGAATATACCAGAATATCGTCAAAAAACACAATCACAAATCTGTCCAAGAATGGTTTAAACACCTGATTCCTCAAGTCCATAAATGCTGCAGGAGCATTAATCAACCCAAATGGCATCACCAGGAACTCATGATGGCCATAACGTGTCCTAAAAGCAGTCTTAGACACGTCCTCCTCATTTATCCTCAATTAATGATAACCCAATCTTAGGTTTATCTTAGAAAACACCCTAGTATCTTGTAACTGCTCGAATAAATCATCTATCTTAGGCAAAGGATATCTATTCTTGATGGTGATCTTATTCAATTGTCTATAATCAATACACAACCTCATTGTCCTGTCATTCTTCTTGACAAACAACACAAGGGCTCCCGAAGGTGACATACTAGGTCGAATAAATTTTTTATCTAGTAACTCATAAAGCTGAACTTTCACTTCTCTCAATTCAGCTGGTGCCATTCTATAAGGTGCTATAGATATGGGTGTTGATCTTGGAATCACTTCAATAAAAAACTCAATCTCCCTATTGAGAGGCAAACCAGACAACTCATTAGGGAATATGTCAGAAAAACTTTCACTACCAAGATTTCTTCAACTTCCTACTTTCCTTACTAGAATCCACCACATATGCCAAATACCCCTCACAACCCTTCTTCAACCATTTACTAGCAGTTAAGGCAGAAATAAGACAGTTAGCAAGTATCTTACGTTCTCCTTAAAAATTAAACTCCTCTTGTCCGGGTTTCTTGAACACCACATTTTTCCTAAAACAATCTACCTAAGCATGATAAGTAGATAACCAATTCATCCCCAGAATTAAATCAAAATCTGTCATATCTGAAGGAAATAAATCAACTTCAAATTCTCTATTAGCAATATTAATCACACAACTTTGATAATTTGTTCTGATAATAACTCTATCTTCAATAGGAACCTCAACAATAATCGCATGGACCAAAGGACTAGCACTAACATCAATATATTTCATATAAATACTAGATGCAAAAGAATGGGTTGCACCAGGATCAATCAATAATCTAGCAGACCTACCAAGGATAGATACCATACCCATAACAATATCAGGAGTGGCTTGTGCATCTTTTTGGGTCAATGCATAGACTCTGTTGTCTCTGGAGTGAAACTGGCTGCCACGTCCTTTCTCAGTTATTGATTATCGACCTCTGCCCCGCACACTCCCTGATCCACCACCTCTCTCCACCAATCTTTTTCTAACACTTCCAATGCCTACGTCAGCAAATTTCCCAACTAGACAATCTGTAGCAACATGTCCTCCCTCACCACATACAAAACATATCTGCGTAGGGCAATTTCGAGACAAATACCCCATCTGATTACATCTAAAACAAACCCTTGCTTCTCGATCATACATCTGGTTACCATTTCCCCCTGGTGGCATACATACTCCTATACCATAACTCTCAATTCCCATAGCTTGTCTCCCAAATCTAGGGGTCCCACCGGTATTACTCTGAGCTATAGAAGCAACAGATCCTGCTTACCTTCGACTCTGTACTACAGTTCCTTGTGACAAGGAAAGCCCCCTCTAGGGTGGTCTCCCGTTGTGTACACCCATACTGCTACCATCTCTATGTCCCTCAAATCTAAACCTCTTTAGCCAATCTCTCATACCTCTAAACTTCATCAAATCCTTCTCAATCTGTAATGCTTTATCCACCAGTACAACATAATTCCCTATGCCCATATAAGAGAGTTTAGTTCGAATGTCATAGTGTAATCCGTCTAAAAATCTCTTACATTTCCTCTCCTCCATATTCACTAATTCAGGTAAAAGCCTTGACATGGCTGTGAATATATTATAATATTCAGCCACCGATAAATTACCCTGCCTTAGATGAATAAAATCTCTCTCTTGTTGTGCCCGAAAAGTATTTGAAAAATACTTCGCAAAGAACTCATCCTTAAACTTACTCCAAGTTAAAGGTTGTTCTACCAGTGTGCTTACACTGGTAAAAATATCCTCCCACCATTGAGAAGCCTCACCCTCTAACATAAATGAAGCAAAAGCAACCTTCTGTCTATCTGTCACTGGTAATACCTCAAAATATTTTTTGACATGTCTAATCCATTGCTGAGTTTCTATAAGATTTACAGATCCTCTAAAAGACTAAGGTTTAAACTTAAGAAATCTCACAAAACAATCACCTTGCATCTCATGTGCAAACACACCTTTTCCCTCATGAACCTCTTGTCTCACCACATCAGGTTCTCTTCTAACCTTTCCTCTAATGTTCTCTGTAGATTATCAGCCATTTTTTTCAACTGCATTCATCCTCTTTATAGCACGATTTAGAACTTATCTCAATTCATCCTTCCTAACCTTAAATTCTTTCCTAACTCTACTAGTACCAGTTGCACTAGCAATATGTGATGAGTGCTAAATATTACATGTTTTAGCCCCTTAGTTTACAATTATTGAGTCTTAATTATATTATTTCGTGCTATTTTATCTATTTTCTGTGTTTTTATAGGTTTTGGAATAAAATGAAGCAATGTAGAAACTACAGGGCTTAAAGAGCAAAAGCTGAGGATGCCTAGTGCGATCGAGCGCACAGGACATGAGATCGATCGCACCTGCGATCATACGCACACGGCATGAGATCAATCGCACCTGCGCTCGAGCGCACCATACTTGCGATCGATCGCAAGTGACTCGCACATCCCACATTGGAAAGGAAACATTTGATACTGGATATATATTGTAGCGCACTGTGATGCGCTCGAGTGCAATAGGGCTGCGATCGATCGCAGTTGACTCGCACATCCCATATCGAATAGGAAGCACTTACAGCGCGCTAGGCGCATTGCATCGCACCATGCTGTGATCGATCGCACCAGACTTGCGATCGATCGCAAAGGACCAGTATCCCACATCAAATTTACAGCTCATTGTACTCTGAGAATTCCCTTATATAAGCACTACCTCACTTCATTATTCAGTGTGCAGTCTGGTGGATTTCTACTAGCATTCTAGTAGATCTCCTAAGGGCTTTTGCCACTACCAAGGGAAGTGCTGCCCAACAGCGTGTGGAATTTCTCCCAATGTACAGTCAGTTTTAATTCTTTTCAAGTTTTTAATGCTTAACACTTTTTATTGTGAAATATAGTTTCATGATCATGAGTGGCTAAAATCTTCAGCTAAGGTTGAAGATGAAGCCTCGCCATTGTTTAGCATTATATTTTCAGATATGTTCATACAATTTTGATATGTTTAGTTTAAATGTTCTATTTCAATTGTTTGAGTAAATTCTTACGATTGATAGTTTTTAATTGTTCTGTTGGATATTCTGCGTGATTCATCTGATGGATACATCGAATCATTTTCGATTAAATTGGATTTCCTTTGTGATTTGTTAAAAGCGGATACATTGGATGCTTTTGGTTTAATTGGGATATTCGTTGTTTTTTGTTTAAGTTGGATTCATGGAATGTTTTGATAGATTATTTTTATATAGAACATGAAGATATATGCTTTACTTTGGTTGCGTGGATTCAGAAACCTTAGTGTTTTCATCATTAGTTATTAAATCAATTTAGTTTAGTTTATATTTGTTTTGCAAAAATATAATTCACAATTCAGAACTAGGTTAAAATAAGGTTAGTTTAGATAAAAAGTTATTTTCACAACGCACTCCCTGTGGATTCGATCTCGCACTTGCACAACACTATATTGCAAACGATTCGTGCGCTTGCGAGTAATTTAAAACTCACAACAAGTTTTTGGCACTGTTGCCGGGGAGTTGTTTTTTTTTTGTGAAATTTTTGTCTAAATTGATTTTATTTTTCTACTAGTTTAGTCAGAATTTTTGTTTTATTTTTTTTCTTTTTGTTTTATTTTATTTTGCTGCTTCTGCTAGTTAGTTTGTTTTACTGTTTTCTATTTGGTGTATGTTTGGTCAGAGATCCCTGAATTTAGAATTGACACCTTTAGATGCCAATTTAGAAAGAACTCTTAGGAGATAGAAGAAGTCACTTGCTGAACAAGAGACAATTGAGATGGGAGAAAACTTGAGGAACCAAGAGCAACCTAGTGCATGGAACGTGGACTCCACCACGTCCCTGAGAGATTTGTTCGCACCAGTTGTGACTAACTCATCTTCCTGCATCGTGTTGCCACCCACCAATGCTACCCATTTTGATTTAAAGCCACATGTCATCCAACTCCTACCCTCATTTCATGGCTTAGATATTGAAAATCCTTATAGCCATGTGAAGAAGTTCAAAGATATTTGTGCCACATTCAAGTTCCAAAACTTTTCTGAGGAGTCAGTCCATCTTAGACTTTTCCCTTTTTCTTTTCATGATAGAGTTAGGGCATGGTTGGATTCCAACACATCCGAGTCTATTACATCTTGGGAAAATCTGCTGAGTAAATTCTATAATAAATTTTTCCCAATGTCTAGAGTGAATGAGTACCAAAAGGAGATTAGTTCTTTCACTCAGGAGGAGGATGAGAAGTTTTCTGAGAGTTGGGAGCGTTTTAAAAAGTTACTGATTAGATACCCTCCACATGGATATGAGAGGTGGAGACTTATTCAGTTCTTCTACCAAGGGTTGACTCAACCCAACCGTAGCATGATCGAGTCTATAAATGGGGGGCATTCTTAAGTCTGACAGGGGATGAAGCATACAAGGCATTGGACAAACTGTCCGATAACTCGCAACAGTGGGATTTTTCAAGCTGTCGGGATAAGTCCATTCGTGCTCTTAGGAAAGGAGGCATCTATGAGATTAAGGAGGAGACTGACTTGAAGATAAAGATAGATGCTCTCACCAAGAAAATTGACGCTCTCCCTATGGGCAAGTCGATCAATGCTGCCAATACAATTAATGACGATTGTTGTTCCATCTGTGCTAGTCCTATGCATTTAGCACAGAATTGTCCATCTATGCCAGCTTTTGTCGAGTGTCCCATGGAACATGTAAACGCTTTCAATGACTATTAGAGGCTATCAAGTGGATCCTACTCTGAGACTTACAATCCAGGGTGGTGAAACCACCCTAATCTTTCATGGAAGCAAAACCAATCGCTGAATCAGGGAGGAGCCCCTCATCATGCTCAATATCAATACCCTCATGGATTGCCTCCACCAATTACAAGTCATGGTCACTCAGTCCATCCAGCACCAGCATCTGCTTACCATACTCCTGCTCAAGCGCCAACGCCGGTTTCACAGTCATTGGAGGACACCTTTAAGGAGTTCATGAAGATGACCGGCCAATCCATCAGCGAAGTGAGGAGTGTGACAATAGTAAACACCCAAGTGATTGCCAATCTAGAGAGTCAAATGAGGCAAATCGCAAGTTACTTAGGTGAAAGAGAAAAGGGAAAGTTCCCCAGTCAGCCCGTGACCAACCTGAAGAGACAGTTTGCAGTTGGAAATTCATCAAATCCTACGCACGAGCAGGAACAAGTGCAATCGATTGTCACATTAAGGTCTGGGAGACAAATGGGTCATCTACAGCCACTCCTACTGTGAATGACCCTCCTAGGTCGTTTGTACCTAAAGCACCTTACCCTGAGAGATTATAAGCACTCAAGAAAGGAGGGAAGTTTGAAGAAATTCTGGAGGTGTTCAAGCGAGTCCAAATCAATATTCCACTTTTGGACGCCATCGAGCAAGTGCCATCATATGCCAAGTTCTTAAAGGACTTGATCACTATCAAAAGGAGGATGAATGTCCCGAAAAAGGCATTTTTGACCGAGCAAGTTAGCTCAATCCTTCAGTGCAAGCTGCCGATCAAGTATAAGGACCCAAGGTGTCCTACCATCTCTTGCATGATAGAAGTCAGCCAGATTGATAGGGCTCTATTGGATTTAGGAGCTAGTGTGAATATTCTGCCCTATTTAGTCTATTTGCAATTGGGGTTAGGAGAATTGAAGCCCACGTCCACAACACTTCAATTGGCTGACAGGTCAATGAAAATACCACAGGGAGTAGTTGAGGACGTTTTGATAAAGGTAGATCAGTTTTATTTCCCCGTGGATTTTATTATGATAGATACAGAGCCGGTCCAGAATATAGGGATTCAGATACCGGTGATTCTAGGGCGACCATTCTTGGCCACGGCTAACGCCATAATCAATTGTAGGACATGGGTGATGAAGATTTCCTTCAGAAATATGATAGTGGAGTTGAATATTTTTGATATCACTAAGTAACCACTGGAATTTGCTGAAGTGAGAAATATATGCTTAATAGAGGAGATTATTGAAGAGACGGTGGATGAATCAAGCATGGAGGACCCCCTGGAGGCATGCTTTGCTCAGTTTGGAGAGGATCTGGATTTGGATAAGTTACTTGAGCAAGAAAATGCCATTTTAGAGTCTGCTCCTACGGAGAGTAGTGAGAAAGAAGATACTGAAGAACTTGGGCCTCCTAAGAAGGAACTTAAACCTTTACTAGAGAATCTTCAATATAAGTTCCTAGGTCCAGCAGAGTCTTTGCCTGTGATTATAGCTTCAGATTTGGTTGAGGCTCAAGAGAAGAAATTATTAGATGTTTTGAGAGAGCACAAGGAAGCTATAGGCTAGACTATTGAGGATATTAAGGGAATCAGCCCTTCGTTGGTAATGCACAAGATACATTTAGAGGAGAATGCCAAGCCATCGAGGGAGCCACAAAGAAGGCTCAACCCAGCTATGCAAGAGGTTATGAGGGCAGAAGTAATTAAGCTGTTAGATGCAGGGATCATTTATCCAATCTCTGATAACAAGTGGGTGAGCCCGATTCATGTTGTGCCCAAGCGAGCTGGATTAACGGTAGTGAAGAATAAGGACGATGAGTTGGTGCCAACTCGTATTCAGTCAGGATGGAGAGTGTGTATAGACTACCGTAAACTGAACGCTGCCACAAGGAAGGATCATTTTTCACTCCCATTTATTGATCAGATGGTGGAGCGGTTGGCTGGGCACGAGTATTATTGTTTTTTGGATGGTTATTCTAGATATAATCAGGTCCCCGTGGACCCCAAAGATCAGGAGAAGACAACATTTACCTATTCTTTTGGGACATTCGCCTACTGTCGTATGCCCTTTAGGTTTTGCAATGCACCTGCTACTTTTCAGCGGTGCATGGTCAGCATATTCTCTGACATGGTGGAGTGTTCTTTAGAGATTTTCATGGATGACTTCTCCGTCTTTGGTTCATCATTTGAAAAGTGTCTGCACCATCTCACTTTGGTGTTAGTGCGGTGTAAGGAGAAGAACCTGATGCTTAATTGGGAGAAGTTCCATTTTATGGTCAAGCAAGGTATTGTACTGGGGCACGTCATATCCTATCGGGGGATTGAGGTTGACAAAGCGAAGGTGGACCTGATTTCCAACGTTCCATCCCCACGTACAGTGAAGGTGGTTCGTTCTTTTCTGGGCCATGCAGGATTCTACAGGCGATTTATCCAGAATTTCAACAAGATCGCCCGGCCCTTGTGCAAGTTATTAATAAAGGATGCCCCATTTGTATTTAATAAAGATTGTAAGAAAGCATTTGGGGATCTGAAGAAGATTCTGACGTCCACACCTATTATTCAGCCACCCAACTGAAGCGTGCCTTTTAAAATTATGTGTGACGCATCAGACTATGCTGTTGGAGTTGTTTTGGGGCAGCGTGTTGATAAACTTCCCCATGTTATCTATTATGCAAGTCGAACTCTAAACGACGCACAACTCAATTACTCTACCACTGAGAAGGAGTTGCTAGCAGTTGTTTTTGCATTAGACAAGTTCAGATCCTACTTGTTAGGATCTAAAGTCATTATCTACTCGGACCATGCAGCATTCAAGTATCTTTTCTCTAAAAAAGATGCTAAATCTCGTCTTATCCGATGGATCTTGCTACTTCAAGAGTTCGACATAGAAATTCGGGATAAGAAAAGTTCTGAAAATGTGGTGGCGGACCATTTGTCTAGGTTGATAGTGGATTTCACTGAGACCACCACTTCTATTTCTGAGACCTTTCCTGATGAGCAATTGATGCACATTGCTCACAATCCCGCGTCATGGTTTGCTGATATAGTGAACTATCTTGTCACCGGTCAAATGCCTTTACATTGGGGGCGACAAAATAAATCAAAGTTTTCGGCCATGGTTAAACATTTTTTCTGGGATGATCCTTACCTGTTCAAGTATTGTCCCGATCAGATCATCAAAAGGTGTATTCGTGAGCATGACCAATTTAATGTCATCGCCTTTTGTCATGATCATGCTTGTGGAGGCCATTTCAGTGCTAAAAAGACCGTTGCAAAGATTTTGCAGTGCGGATTCTATTGGCCTACCCTGTTCCAAGACTCTCACACTTATTGTGTATCTTGTGAGCATTGCCAAAAGCTAGGGAGTATTTCTAGGAGGAATATGATGCCCCTCAACCCCATTCTAATTGTTAAGATTTTTGATGTATGGGGCATTGATTTTATGGGACCTTTCCCAAACTCCTTGGGCTACCTGTACATTCTAGTTGTTGTGGACTATCTGTCCAAATAGGTGGGAGCAGTTGCATGCAAAACCAATGACCATAGAGTTGTGGTCCAGTTTTTTAAGAACAATATCTTTGCTCGTTTTGGTACGCCTCGAGCAATTATAAGTGATGGAGGTAAGCACTTTTGCAATAGGATTTTTGAGCAGTTGATGAAGAAGTATTTCATCACACACAAAGTTGCCACCCCGTATCACCCACAGACGAGTGGACAAGTGAAAATTTCCAATCGCGAGATTAAGCATATTTTGGAGAAAACTATGAACCCTAATAGAAAGGACTGGTCTCTGCGATTGACTGATGCACTGTGGGTATATCGAACAACATTCAAGACGCCAATTGGCATGTCTCCATATCGTATTGTGTACGGAAAAGCCTGCCACCTTCCAGTCGAATTAGAGCATAGAGCCTATTGGGCTATCAAACAGTTGAACTTTAATCTTTTGAAGGCTGGCTCCCAAATGAAGCTCCAACTCAATGAATTAGAGGAGCTACGAAATGATGCATATGAGAGTGCACGGTCATACAAAGCACAAATGAAGAAGACTCATGACCAAAACATTTTGAGACGAGCTTTTGAGCCGGGTCAAAAAGTTCTTCTTTACAACTCACGCATGTATCTTTTCCCAGGCAAGCTCAAGTCTCGATGGACTGGTCCCTTTATTATTCGGTCAGTTTTTCCTTATGGGGCCATCGAGATTGAGGATCCAAAGAATGGTAGCACTTTCAAGGTAAATAGACAGAGGCTAAAACCATTCTTGGAGTTTAGGAGTTCAGACATTGAGACAATATTGATGACGGATCCTATTTACTCTGATTAAGGGTCATCTACTAAGGAGAGTCTGGCTGAAGACTTTAAACTTAGCGCTTATGGGAGGCACCCTACAACTTATCCTTTTTGTTTGTTTATTATTTTACATATTTATCATTACTGTTTGTTTCCATAATTTTTTGTTTTCCAGTTTTTATTTTTCAAGGACAACGCGTACTTCAGATCAAGTTTGGGGGTATACTATGAGCCATACCAGTCCATATAGTTCTCCATATCATAGGTCAACTCTTTCCATATTATTCACACATTGGGGTCAATGTGTAATTTAAGTTTGGGGGTATGGGAGACATATTACACACACTTTGTCCTAATTTGTTGTTGTTTTTTTTAATGCATGCTCATGTTATTTTGAAATTTTGGTTGATCTAAACAATTTTTGTGATGTGATTCATTGGTGAGCTTAAATTTTGGAACACATGATCTGTTGATAAAGTTTTAAAATTTAGTTACTTACTTGAGGCATTTGAGAATTCACATATTTGATCTCTAATCTAACACGAGCACATTAGTACGCATTATGTGAGGTATGACATGTGATTTTAATGTGTACGTTTCTGTCTTAACTGAAACGGGATGACTTGTTGGATTAACACTTTGGCATATAATTGAAAAAAAAATGAAAATGATGATCATAAATAAACTTTCCACTGAATAACTAGACCTCTTGCCTCAGTAAGCAGTGAGTGTTCACGTCAAAAGGTTGGAATTTTGTTTAATAGTATTAAGGCCAGTTTAATTTCGTAGCCTTTTTTACTCGAATTAGTAAGTCCTAAGAGGTGTCTGTACACCTAATTCCCTAAAACCATCTGGTTTGGGAGTCATTGACTCAACACTCGCTACATGAGTTAATTAGAAAGCTTAAGGAAACTAAACATAACAGAGCCTTACAAAAAAGAGAAGAAAATAAAAACTATGCCATTTTTCGTTCATTCTGATGGGAAATGCGGTGAATCTTGAGATATAGAGACCTTACACATTGGACTCATTCAGAAGCTTCATTTTTATTTGCTAATTCACTTTACACTGAGTCAGACGTATGATGCATTAACCTGCCTTTTGTAAGTAATTAGATTTTAATATTTCTATTCATTGCGAAGATGAGTTTATCTTTTTAAGCTTACTCATGAATCATTATCATGATGGTGTGTGCTCCTAAAATCTTTGGATACCATGAGTTATGAACTTATCTTTATATTCTTTGTTTTTCATTTAGTTTTTAGTTTCGTATTGCTATGGAATTAGCAATATATAAGTTTGGGGGTATTTGATGAGTGCTAAATATTACATGTTTTAGCCCCTTAGTTTACAGTTATTGAGTCTTAATTATGTTATTTCGTGCTATTTTATCTATTTTCTGTGTTTTCTGTGTTTTTATAGGTTTTGGAATAAAATGAAGCAATGTGGAAACTACAGGGCTTAAAAAGCAAAATCTGAGGATGCCTAGTGCGATCGAGCGCACACAGCATGAGATCCATCGCACCTGCGCTCGAGCGCACCATACTTGCAATCGATCGCAAGTGACTTGCACATCCCACATTGGAAAGGAAACATTTGATACTGCATATATATTGTAGCGCACTGTGATGCGCTCGAGCGCAATAGGGCTACGATCGATCGCAGTTGACTCGCACATCCCACATCGGATAGGAAGCACTTACAGCGCGCCAGGCGCATTACATCGCACCATGCTGCGATCGATCGCAAAGGACCAGTATCCCACATCGAATTTACAACTCATTGTACTCCGAGAATTCCCTTATATAAGCACTACCTCACTTCATTATTCAGTGTGCAGTCTGGTGGATTTCTAATAGCATTCTAGTAGATCTCCTAAGGGCTTTTGCCACTACCGGGGGAAGTGCTGCCCAACAGTGTGTGGAATTTCTCTCAATGTACAGTCAGTTTTAATTCTTTTCAATTTTTTAATGCCTAGAACTTTTTATTGTGAAATATAGTTTCATGATCATGAGTGGCTAAAATCTTCAGCTAAGGTTGAAGATGAAGCCTCGCCATTGTTTAGCATTATATTTTCAGATATGTTCATACAATTCTGATATGTTTAGTTTAAATGTTCTATTTCAATTTTTTTAGTAAATTCTTATGATTGATAGTTTTTAATTGTTCTGTTGGATATTCTGCGTGATTCATCCGATGGATACATCGAATCCTTTTCGATTAAATTGGATTTCCTTTGTGATTTATTAAAAGCGGATACATTGGATGCTTTTGATTTAATTGGGATATTCGTTGTTTTTTGTTTAAGTTGGATTCATGGAATGTTTTGATAGATTATTTTTATATAGAACATGAAGATATATGCTTTACTTTGGTTGGGTGGATTCAGAAACCTTAGTGTTTTCATCATTAGTTATTAAATCAATTTAGTTTAGTTTATATTTGTTTTGCAAAAATATAATTCACAATTCGAAACTAGGTTAAAATAAGGTTAGTTTATATAAAAAGCTATTTTCACAACGCACTCCCTGTGGATTCGACCTCGCACTTGCACAACACTATATTGCAAACGATTCATGCGCTTGCGAGTAATTTAAAACTCACAACAATATGTTCCCTTGCAGGAACCACAGACTCAACTTCCCCCTTTGCTTCAGTTCTTCTAAAAATTGGGGGTCTACCATGTCACATCTGATTTTGAATTCTACCTCTAGCTCTAGAACGTCCACGTGTCATCACATTTTGAAAATCTCAGCATGACACATATATGCAACAATAAAAATAATACTAGCAAAATTTTTTACTTTAATTCTCAACCCTCAATAGGGGAGATACATCATTTTGATCTTGACTTAAACATTGTATACAACGTAAAATGCATGAATATTTACAAATAAATTTTTATTTTATTTTTTCATTGGTCTGAGGATGTGGACATGTATGTGGCTTACAGATAATGATTTCTTCTAAATCTTAACTCACCAAACTATCTGTCATGCCTGCTACCTGAAATCATTATACAATGAGGGATGAACTTCACATGCTTAGTGAATTAAATTTACTAGAAGTATTCAATTTGTATAAATAGTTTTTTAATATTTAATCATTTATATCTCATATAACTTGATAATAGCATATATTCTACCATTTAGATAGTTCTTATCATATAATACTTCCATGTTTCTTTCTCATCATAACTGTCTCTTTGTGACTCATTCATCTATAAATAAATTTACAATAAAAAATAATACTTCAGCATTTCAGTAATACAATCAATATTTAAAATAGATGCAATGCATGAATTATTATTAGGGAACATCTTCCCACATGTCGACATGTTTTTATCTTAGACCGGCCCTTTCCCAGTTCGTTTATTTCCTGCATATACTGACTGTCACGGTTTTAATTTATTTCCAACATATATAGGCTGTCACGGTTTTCATTTATTTCTAGCATATACCGGCTGTCATGGTTTTCATTTATTTCCAGCATATACTGGCTGTCACAGTTTTTCATTTAGACTGGCCCCCTCCTGGTTCTTTTATTTCATGCATATGCATATGAACAATAATATAAAAACAAGTACGTATTCAGACATTTAATTTAGCTATCCTGCCATTTCTCAAATTACTATTTGATCAATTTCACTAACTTCTTCTCCTCCTATATCACATTAATTTATCAACCATTACTCCCCAAGAATTTCATTTATCACCTTCATTATTAAATTGACTAATTATTCTAATAATATTACTTTTCATATAATAATTTTCTACACATCCAATATTCTTATCATACATATCAATCAATTTTTCATCTACCACCAAAGCATAAGCTAATAATTTATTCTAATATTATCACTAGATATTTCATATTTATCTAGATTACTTAAAGTAAATGTAACTCACCACGTAGCACTTAGAGTTATCCGTGGATCACATCCTTGCCTTTCCTGCTCCTCTCAGCAATTTCTCTCAATTGCTGATCGTCCACACCTGACATAATATTTATATTAAATTTCTAATTTATTCTTCAATTCTTCATAAGTCACACCCTTTGAAAATTCTCACTTTCAAATTTTCGGGAATTTCATGTATGCTAAAATTCAAAAATAAACTTCACGTTATTAGTTTATGTTTTTCTTAGAGCTTTTCGTGGTTCTCTATAAAATTCTCCCGTAAACCCCTTCAAAAATTTGCTCTTTCAACCTTTCTTTCAGTCCTCAAGTGTTTAAAGAAAGAGAATAATTTGAATCGTAGCTGAAGGAAAACCAAACAGGATTTGGTAAGTAATAAAATAAATTATGTTTTATATATATAAGCAAAAATTTTGAATACTCAGCAGCCCCTCCCCAAATTTGCTCCACGCAGAGACTTTGCTGCCTTACACGCAGCTTGGTCTCTACACCTGTTACCACAATTTTTTTTTGAATTGTTTTATAAAAATTAAACCTTTTGCATATATATATATATATATATATATATATATATATATATATATATATCATTTTAACTCTATGTCATATTTATTAAAGTATTTCTTTACCTTTACTTTACAAATACGGGTATTATAGTACTCCCACAGTATGTTTTTTGATGACTGATCCCAAATTTTATGGAGACCCTTTTCTCCATTACATGCCCCCAATTATACTCTTTAAGGTCAAAATTCTAGATTATGTGCCCAATCTGGTTCTTTAAGGAAACACTTCATTCAATGGATTTTGAGTATTACTTGCCAATTTTTCCATGCTTTAGTAGAATCTACTGAAGTGGATTATGAAAACATCGTTATTCCCATGTGTGTTTACCTTAATAGGGTTCTTCACCAAATTGGTTATGATTAGTCAATTGCTGGCTTAGCTTGTAATCTGCCATCTCTCAACTTGGCAACTTATCTTAAAAGATCTCTTGTAATCCTAGTACATTTGCCTTCTTCCAACATTCCTTTCTTTTCTCGCTTTGGAAAAATAACCAAGGACTATGGGAATTTTCGGAATTGCAACCTCCTTCAATTTAAATCCTTTATTGCTATGCCTCCATGCCATTTGGATATCTGTAACGTGTTCAACTCTTTGCTTGCGTGCCTCAGACACAGTTCTAGCAAATTATTGCGATGCTCCCCTAAATGGACATAAATAAAATTATTATGTTTCTTTTTATATTTCTTTCTTTTTAATGGACATAAATCAACCTATTATGTCAATATATATATATATATATATATATATATATATATAGTTTAAAGTGTATTGTTATATAATCTTACATTGGACAAAAATGAATAATAAGATTTACTTCTTTGTCATATAAAAAGAAAATCAAAGTCGATAAAAGCATGTTTCTTCATGCCATGTATGAGATGTGATATGATGAGTAAATCATCTCTTAGCAATAAAAGCAATAAAAACTATGAGATAATATCTACCTCAAAACCTATTTGATTAGATTTCATTTCAAATTTTTGTGTGAGATTTTAAGTTCTTATTTTTTAAGGGTAGACTCCTAATAAAATCTTTAATGCTAGATTTTTAACTAGGGTTTGAATTTCTTTTTTAACACACATAATCAAGAGTTGGAGAAACAACAATCAAGGGTTGGTGGAAGGGACCAAGAATTGATTGAATATTCAACCGATTACTTAGATTTTTTTTTTTTGATGTAAAAAATATGCAAATTTCAATCAAGGCAATTATGGTTATTGGTTAGAAGTTATGATGTGCTCAATTTTTGGGACCATATGTTTTTCTAGAGCAAAAACGTATGCAATGCTCGTCAAGGCAATCAAAGTTTTAAGTTGTAAGGTGCTCAATTTTCGGGAACATATATTTTCCTAGAGCAAAAACTTTGCAATTGTCGGTCACGCAATCGATTCTTGTCGTTATTGGCATCGCTCTAGGTTTAAGAACCGATAAAAGTTGTACTTTGGGCTCATTCTAGAGATTGGGTCTAAATTCCATTTTGCCCTGACCTTGAAACATTTTTCACATAGCATATTTTGTATTGGCATTTATTGAGCAACTGACACGGTAACTCAGTTGGTTAGAGCGTGATGTTAATAACGCGAAGGTGGCAGGTTCGAGACTGCATGGGCCATTTTTTACTTCCTCTTTTTCGATCTTTAATTCCAAGACAATTACAAAATTGCATCGCGGCTTCACCTTGTAAATATCAAATTTTTGCCGACAACTAACCCAAGACATGCGCACGCATTTCCCTCTGACACCGCCATCATAGTAAAATTTCTACAACTTTCTCATTAATTTAATCCTTACTTCACAGCTCTTATCCTCTGCACATACCCCTACCAAGACCGCTTGTCTAACCATTATCTTCACGCCACATCACCAAAACTTGACAACTCCTATTGGATATCATGTTTACTAGCCCGTACGCCTGTGCGTACCGGATTTTGTTCTCTCTTATTTTTCCTTGAAATGATTTAGTATCACATGCTTAGCATTTACACAGGCAGACAAGCTCCCTCTCCCATCTCTCTCGAGTGTCACTGTACTTGCTTCCACCATTAAACGCAGTGAGATCTACTTAATTTACCAAATTTTTACTTCTACTGAGAGAAGATCAAGCTCCATTTTTTGCTCGAGAGAGAAAGATTGTGTTTTTATGTGGTAGCTAGAAAAAAAAAAAGGAAATTAAGAAGAAAAAATGGCAAGTGGGGGAGGATACGGAGATGCATCGCAGAAGATAGATTACGTGTTCAAGGTGGTGCTAATCGGTGACTCGGCAGTAGGAAAGTCTCAGATACTGGCTCGGTACGCTAGGAACGAGTTCAGCTTGGACTCAAAGGCAACAATCGGGGTCGAGTTCCAGACTCGGACCATGGTCATCCAACACAAGAGCGTCAAGGCACAGATCTGGGACACCGCTGGCCAAGAACGGTACCCCCTTCATCTTCTCTTTTTATTTTTTTTGTGAGTAATAGTAGTAATTTTTTCTTTTGTTGTAGTAATGTTTGTGTTAGGTTTTTGTGTTTTTTGCATGTAGTGTGTTTTATTTATTTTGTATATGAGAGTTGGTGAGTTGAAGTAGATCTAATTTGGATTTCTTGGATAGTAATAATTTTGAATTTTAAGACTTACTAGTTTAGCTATGCGCGTAGCTTGTGGATGGTTATGGATTTCATTAAGCTTCCGTGAAATCCGTACAAATTGGCGTTCGCTTGTCATATGTGTGCATCTTGTCTTGTTTTCAACTTGTGTTTAGAGTTTTAACTTGATGTGATTCTGTGCAATGCTGTGTGTTTTGTGGATTCTTTTATTGTGTGTGCGGTGATGTAAATTGGATCTTGATTTGAAGGGATCTATATGATTGGTAAAGGTGGCTTGATTTTAGGACTTAGTTTCAATTTTTCTTTTTAAGGCACCTTTCATTCCATGCACTTTTATTGTGTTTCTTGGCTCAGTAGGTACTAAAGTTGCTCTGATTCTCAGATTCACTTGTCAATCCTTTAACTGTGAGTTTAGATTACTGTTAATAAAGCTGGACTTAGGTAACTAATTTTCAACAAAAGGTATGAAACAAGGATTAATGCAGGATTAATAGCATGGTTAGAACATGATAGTTTTATTTATTAGTGCATAATGATGCTTTTGGCCCATTGTTGAGGCCCCTAGGCAGCTAGAGAGGGAGAAATTCTTACCTAGTCCCGGAGTGTACCCAATTTATACCACAGGTGAGATCATAGCCACCATGGCCATGAAGGAGAGAGGAGAGAGCCAGCCATGGATTGGTATGATCTCATCCAGAGTATTAATTGGGTATACTCTGAGAGTATGTAAGAACTTCTCCTAGAGGGTATCACCTAATGTTTTACCCTCAAAACATTTCTGCCTTTTAGATATTTGTTGTATAGGCCAATTATCAAAAAAATAAAATTGTTGTATAGGCCCCTTGAATTTTGACTTTGTCTTGCCACAGGCTCCTTGTGTTGGAATTAGTGGCCTTTTCAGTCATTTTATTTATTGAATAAAATTTATTTACAGGAAGCAATCACATGGAATTTATAATTATTGTAAGCCCTTATACATGTGATTGGAATAAATACTAGGGAATGTCTATAGGTTCAGTTCCATAAGACTGAAGGCCCTACTTGAATGAGGAATTCATCGAGTTATGCACATGAACTTATTCATGGCATGTGACACACACATGCTTAAGGACTTATATTTGAATTGATGGAAGCTAATTTATAAGCATTTTGGGCTGACTTATTTATCCCAGAATTACACCAATACATGTGCACCATAAAAATATTTTTCTCTTCTCATATACTTGATTCAATTTATAGAATTGGCAAAAACTTTGATGTGGAACATAGGACACAATTTATAGGGTGACAATTGTCTACATTGGGTGTTATCAAAGGTATGAGTAAATCAAGGAATATTATGTGAAATCTTACTTATCAAAAAAGGAATATTATATGGAATCTTGAATTGATAAATATTCAGGTAATTGATTTGGAGCAATGGTGTGGAAAAATGGCATATGCTGGTATTCCTAAAGATGATGGTTATTATGGGAATTTCAAGAAAAAAACCCTAGGGTTTCTATGAGTCTATAAATAGCCATTAAGTCCCACTCTCTAGCTCAATAAAAACTGATGCAATTGGGAGCAAGCACCATTAGGAAAAGTGCCTATGGGAATAGAGATTGGATGATAGTGTGAGACTCGGTATGCGAAGGTGAGTTTGAAAGATCCTACAAATGCCTGCACCTTGATGATGTTAGTGTATATGTACACATAGTAGTGTATGTATATGCAATTAGTTAGAATTTGGATTTGGTCCAAAGTTTTGTAATGAGAATCTAGATATTGTTCAATCACATGTAAAATGTTTTATCTTCTCTGTGTTATGAAAACAAAAATAAATATGTACAGTTAACATATCATTAATACTATAATTTACATATTCAAATGAATCAAGTCCCAAACTAAAACTTGGGAATATAGATACACTTTTATGTAGTTTGGTATGCTGCAAGTAGAGATGGTTTTGTTGACATGTCTTGTTCAGCTAACTAAAGTAGGGGAATGAATGCCTGGTAAGAATAAAACCGAATTCTTTGCGCTTTAGCTCAATTTTTAAATGGTTTGGTCACTTTGGTGAGCTTAGAATAGGTGGTAGGTCAAAATATTACTGAGAAAAATGTGACTACGTGGATCAATCCTTTCTTTTGATTTCTATTATTAACATTTTCGGATTCAAATAATGAATTTAAATTGAGTTAGGAGATTTAATTAAGAGTAGTTTAAAAAAGTTGGTCAATAACATTTGGATTGGTTGTACTTATCGAAAATAATTGGATAAAATACAATTACATCCCTCAGGTTTGGTAATAATTATAATTTAGTCCTAAGCTTTTAAAAAACAGCATTCTACTCCCAAAACTTTTAGTGGACATAGCAATTACATCCACAGTAGCTATCACTGACAGTATAAATTAATGGAAATTCTTTTCTCTCTGTCACGTGATATGAGATGTGAGCTGCTTGTTACGCACATATGATGGATATTAGTTTAAGAGCATTTTTGTTATCCTATTTTGCATTTAAATTCTTTAACAGTGGGATGTCATACTAATATTACTATGTGGTATTCCCCCCCCCCCCCTTTTTCTCATTTTTGTGTTTATATTCCAATGGTCTTGTCACGATGAAAAACGTTTTGGTAAAAAGTAGGCCCGACACTTGATCTGGCATTGCCACTTGTTAAACATTGTAGAAGACTATTATCTTTGAATTTTGTAATAGTCTATGATGTAGGATTTCCATCATCTTGTGTGGACCTATTCCTCCATAATTTAGATTGGTACGTCCTAATTCACCTCATGGTTCGCCTTACTCTTGTTGTAGTAGTGACAAAATCCTTAAAAAACAATGGGAACTTTAAGAGCATGTTTAGTTGTGGAAAACATTTTCCATTTTCTCTCAATTTTTCTTAATGTTTTCCTCAACAATTTGCTCATTCTTAATGTTGATGTTGAAAATTTGCTAAGTACACGGACATTCGGAGTATGAAACTTGTGCACACAAAGACGAGAGAAAAACCTAAAAGTCGTCGGAGGATTGAAGGGGTTGCCTTCGGAGGGACTCTCCGATTGTTAAGTTAGTATCGAGCTTCTGATAATTAGGAAGCATAGAGAGAATTGTGAATGAATACATTTGATAGTGAGAGCCCCCTTTTATAGTGTCTTGGAGCAGAGTCCAACTAGAAAAATGATTGATATTGAGTATCGTAATATGACCAGAATTTCTGTAGGCGAGAATATTATGATAAGACTAGGTTATTCATAAGCTGGAGTGTCATAGTAGGATTGGGATTCTAGTGTGAAATTACTGTTGTGTCCTTTGCTATGTGTAGCCATTTGATTGGTTGTTCTGTTTTGCTTACGAAATTACCTTGTTGCCTTTTGGAAGGTGTCACGTGTCGTTATGTCATTGGATGGAGAATTTTCCCCTACATCACTTAACAAAATTTGGAAAACCAAGACTTATTTGTTTTTTTATCTTCTCAACATAATATTGTAAAAAATGAGAAACAAAAAAAAAAGGTTATTTTCCAAATTATGTTGAAAAGATGAAAAACAAAGAAAAGTTTTCCAAAATATGTTAAGAATGTGCAAATTGTTGAGAAAAGTGTTAAGAAAATTAGAGATTGACAATGGAAAATGTTTTGCACAACTAAACATGCCCTAAAGGATTACAATAACTACAGGCTTTTAGTAGTTTCTTTTTTAGTTATTATTATCAAGGGCTTTTCATAGTTTAGAAAAGTGGTGGGATGCCACTATTTTCTGTTTCAAAATTCATGCATTTTGAGTATCTCAAAGCCTATATGATGTCAATCAAGCGGGATCTGTTTGCATGTTTAAATGGGAGTGCTAAGGTATTCTGATGAGCAAATCCAGTCATCTTTTTGGTACTTGGCATTCGTTTGCTTAATCATATCTTCTGTTATATGTACAAATATAGGCAGACTAAAATAAGTAGCCTACCTGGTCAGTCTTGATTCTGTGGCCCTATTTGATCATGTAACACGAATCAGGATTGTCTTGTTACAGTGGTGAATATATATCAAATTCCAAAGTAATTCTTCACTAGCGATTGATGATTTTTACTTGCATGTTCCATTGAGCAGATACAGAGCTGTCACAAGTGCATATTACAGAGGGGCTGTTGGGGCAATGCTGGTTTACGACATAACTAAGCGCCAAAGCTTTGATCACATTCCCCGTTGGCTGGAAGAGCTACGTAGCCACGCTGATAAGAACATTGTTATTATCCTGATTGGCAACAAAAGTGATCTCGAGAATCAGCGGGCAGTACCCACAGAGGATGCCAAAGAGTTTGCTGAGAAGGAAGGGCTGTTTTTCTTAGAGACATCAGCTTTAGAAGCAACTAATGTTGAGACTGCCTTTGTAACTGTATTGACAGAGATCTTTAATGTCGTGAACAAGAAGAACCATACTGCTGCTGAAAATCAAGGTAATGGCAACCCTGCATCCCTGACAGGCCAGAAGATCATTGTTCCAGGGCCTGCACAAGTGATCCCAGCTAGGAGCAAGATGTGCTGCACATCATCGTGATTCTACATGGTTTCAAAATATCATGTCATATTCTTGTTCTACATTTCTTAAAGCAAATTTTTTAGAGGTTGTATTTTCGTTGTATATCTTACATTTATAGTGTAGTGTGCATGGGCGGCTGATTAATTTCATGTTTTACGATGTGGGACAAAGAACAGAAGATGAAGTTGAGTTGCAGATTGCAGATTGCAGATTGCCTTTGACATTCGGTTGTCTTGAATTTTTTGTTGAGCAATTGCCTCGCTCGAGTGAATCTCCCAAAAGCAGGAGTTTAAGCTAAAAGACAGGATCACTGTTGGAAACAAAGAATTATTTTCTGTGTGAATAAAATATGTAAAATAACAATACCAAATAACTACAGTAAAAAAAATAATAACTACAAAAATCAAGATTGAAATTTTATGTGGAAAATTCTTTCGGTGTGAACGGGAAAAACCACATAATCTAATTCAAGATAAAGTTTCACTATAAAATAATGAAAAAACAAAATACGTTTTTTTAGATTAATTAGAGTATCAATGAATAATTTATTATCACTTTAAAAGTGGATTTCAATAATAATCTACTAAACAAAAATTATATTGTTTTTATCGAAACAAGCTATAACAGAAGTAGACAAATAAAGGAAATATATCAACTTAAAGCCCTCATCATGTAAAAACAGCACACAAAAATTTGAACTCGAACTAAAACAATAAAGAAAAGCCTGAAAAATCTTTTTACACAACAGTGTTTTCAGCGACACAGCAAAAGGAATAGTATAGAATACTGCAAACAAGAGAATTTGCTTCTCTTTATAGTGGTGGCATTAGGGCCATCTCATTAAGTATTGGCGGTGGTCCCACATAGGAGATAACCACATCAACAATCTCCCTCTTTTGACTCATGTGGTGGACACAACCTTACCTGTAATCTTTTTGCACAATTCAAGTTTCTGCAAAGACAAAGCTTTAATCATCATATTCGATCCATTATCATCGGTATGGATTTTCTCAAGTTGCAGTAACTTCATCTTTAGAGTATCATGAATCCAATGGTAATGTACATCAACATGCTGAGACCAATAATGAAATGTCGGATTTTTGCTGAGATGGATAGCACTCTAACTGTCACAGTACAACACATACTTTTCTTGCTTCATGCCTAATTCTTGCAAGAACTTTTTCAACCATAGTAACTCCTTACAAGCTTTCAGTCAAGGTAATATATTCAGCCTTAGTAAAAAACAAAGCAACCTATTTTTGAAGTTTAGGCTGCCAAGACACAGCTGCCCCTGCAAAAGTCATCAAGCACCCTGAAGTAGACTTTTGAGTATCAATATCACCAGCCATGTCGGCATCTGCAAAACTATCTAGCATAGGCTTTACCATCACCAAAACACAATCATGTCTTAGAAGTGCCACTGAGGTATTTAAGAATCCATTTAACAGCTAACCAATGTTCTTTGCTTGGATTAAAGAGAAGCTGGCTGACAACACCAACTACATGAGCAATATTTGGCCTTGTGCAAACCATGACATATATCATGCTAACAACTCATATATCATGCTAACAACTATAGAAGCATATGAGACTTTCTTCATTACTTCTTTCTCTTTCTCACTAGTAGGGCACTGCTTAGTACTAAGCTTGAAGAAACCTGTAAGTGGAGTAATAATAGGTTATGCATTGCTCATATGAAGTCTCTCAAGAATCTTCTCAATGTAACCTTCATGAAACAACCACAGTTTCCCATACTTTCTATCACGGGAGATCTTCATACCAAGAATCTTTTTCGCTGATCCCAAATCCTTAATAGAAAAAGATTTACTAAGGTTCTTCTTTAATTCATCAATCTTGCTAATATCATGATCAACAATCAACATGTCATCCACACAAAGTAAGAGGAAAATAAATCTATCATCAGAAAACTTCTTAACAAACACGCAATGGTCTGAAATAATCCGACTGTAACCATGATTCTCCATGAAAGAATCAAATTTTTTATACCATTTTTTAGGTGCCTGCTTGAGCCCATACAAACTCTTTCTCAACCTACACACTAGTTGTTATTTACCTTTGACTTTGAACCCCTCAAGTTGTTCCATGTAAATGTCTTCCTCTATGTCACCATGGAAGAAGATAGTTTTCACATTAAGTTGTTCTATTTCTAAGTTGAAACGAGCAGCCAAGCCAAGTACAACTCAGATAGAAGACATCTAGACTACAAGTGAAAAAGTTTCTTCAAAATCAGTTCCTTTCTTCTAACTGAATCATTTCACAACCAGTCTTGCCTTGTACCTAAGTTGTGAGCTCTTATCTTCAGTCTTCAACTTGTAGACCCATTTTTTTTAGTGATCTTTTACCTTTAAGCAGTTTCACCAAGTCATACGTGTGGTTTTCATACAAGGATTTCATCTCATCTTGTATAGCTTTAAACCACTCTTCTTTATGATCATATGTCATAGTTTCATCATAACATTCTGGTTCTCCCCTATCCGTAAGCATCACATACTCATGAGGAGGATACTGTCTAGTAGGTTGACACTCGGATCTTCTATACTGAGGTTTTGGAGAGGCTTGCAAAACTTCTTGTTCTATATGATCATCATGAGGCAAATTGTTGGAAATCACCTTGACAAGATGCCCAGGTGGTGATCTTCCAAACACCCAAGTCTTGAATGACTTGTAGAAAGAATTTCAGCAATCGAACTCAAGAACAGAAAATCAAGGAAAGAAAGAAGACAAGTAATTTGTTGTCGAGGTTCGGCAATGTGCCTACGTCCCCGTGAGTTCCTCCGAACTCTCTGCACTATCTCAATGGTTCTTACAAAGTTACAGCAATCCCCTTCAAGAATCCAAGTTCTTGAAGAACCAAGAAGAGAACGAGAAAGTGATAGACCTATTACAATGCTTTCTATCAATTCTCTACTAACCTGTCTTCTTTACAACCAGCCTCACTACAAGAGTCCCTCTTGTGTTTATGTCTCTCAACACAATTCTCTCTTAGTGTTTACAATGATCTCACAATGTCACAAAACTCTCTTGTATGTGTGTTTTTGTATCTTGTATTATCTTATGAAATGAGGCCTTGAGAACCCCTTGTATAGCCTCTTAATTATTGGACATTCTTGTGAGTCATTATCCTCCCTTTGATCATGTTCTTCCTTTAATCTCAGCCCTTCATCACTCTCCAAGTGATGCTGTGCGTTTTGGTGTGGTGCTGTGTGCTGCGGCGTGACCTGATGCTGCAGCCACCTGATGCTGTGCGCACACCTCCTACCTGTGGGCAGAAACTTCCACAGCAGTGTGCCTGACCTTCCCATGCTCAAAATTGAAGCACACACATGTGTGCAACCTTATAACTTACTGAACTTTGATATCCCACAATTGGTTTGGACATTAACCAAACTTAGACCATGTTTGGACATGTTTGAAACTTAGGCAAATAACAACAATCTCTACCTTTGTCTAAGTGTTCAAAAACTTGAACCATTGTGCAGAAAGCTTCGGGATCCAAACTCATCTGGAGTTACCAATTAACTAACTCCATTCCTAAGAAGTCCAAGGCAATAATTGGACCTTCTTAGAGGTAGAACCTTGGTGCCTAAATCTGCAGGACTTTTCTCCGTGGTCTTCTTGTCAACATGAATGCATCCTTTCGTACCATTTTCCAGAATGTAATGATACCAAACATCCATATGCTTTGTCCCCTCATGGAACACCAGATTCCTCCAAAAGTGCCTTGCACTTTGGTTATCCAAAGTTACCACCACCTGCTCTTTTAGGACCTCCCACTCGTCCAACAACCCTTTGCAACCCATAGCCTCCTTTATGGCTTCCGTAGCCGCTATGCATTTTGCCCCGGTTGTTATGAGTGCTACCATTGGCTGCCACTGAGCCTCCTTGTTCCTCAGCAACCACTTCATCCCAAGCCAGTGCTTCTTTCCGGGATTACTCACAATTTTGCTGAAAATACTAATTGCCCAAGAAACCCTCAATCGGCTTCTCTCCTTTTCTTGGATGATTCTCATCCCAAGGATCTTTTGTGCAAGGCTGAGATCCTTCCTCTCGAACTCCTCACTAAGTTGAGATGTAAACCTTTCCATCCTATCCCTGCTGTTCCAAACCAACAGCCCATTAATGACATAGATGAGGATACTCACCATCTTCTCCACCTTGTGTCCAGGTGAGAAAGTTCTTGTGAAATCTATGTCTTCTTTCCTTGTGAACCCATTCGCCACCAGTCTAGCCTTGTTATGGACTTCATCTCTTGGAGGGCACCCTTCTTTGATCTTGTAAGTGCACTTACATTCTACAACTTTCTGATTTCCTGGAATTTTCACCAATTCCCAGAAGTTGTTCTTCCTCAAAGAATCAATTTCTTCCTCCATAGCTAGCTGCCACCTTGGCGAATCCTTACATGCCATGGCATCCATGTAAGCTTCTTGTTCACTCATCTCTCCTTCTGTCCAAGGAGCTGCTGCATCCGCAGCATCCGCAAACCCACATCTTGAAGGTGGTCCGACCAGCCTTCTTTCCTGGTCTCTTATGAGCTGAAAGTCCTTCTGACTTGCTGCAGCATCCTCTTCTTGTTCAGCCTCTTCTTGAGTTTCTTGAGCTTGGCAATCATCCAAGGGCTCTACCTGGTCCGAACCCTCTTGCCTCCTTTGCTCTACCTGAACAAAATCTCCCTTGATGCTATGCTCAACAATTTCTGAATTGGTTTGCTCACTAGCCCCTGCAGGGTTAGTTTTCTCCAAGTAGGGAAATAACAATTCATTAAAATTAACATCCCTACTTATTATGAGTTTCAATCCTTCTTTTTCTAAGGACCACAACCTGTACCCCTTAGCCCCTACCCCATATCCTAGAAACACATATTTTCTAGATCCTGGGCTAAGCTTATCCTCCTTTTGGAGTGCATACGCAGCACACGCAAAAGTCCTAAGGTTGTCCAACTCAGGGGGTTTTCCACTCCACATCTCCATGGGAGTCTTTTGGAACACAATCCTAGAGGGTGATCTATTAATCAAATATGCAGCTGTAGCTACAGCTTCTCCCCAAAAATATTTTGGTAACCCGGATCCATCTAACATGCACCTAACCTTTTCCATAAGGGTCTTATTCATCAACTCAGCAACTCCATTTTGCTGAGGAGTTTCCACAACCGTCCTATGTCTTAGAATGCCATTTAACCTACAGAATTGATCAAGTTCTTGGTTAAAAATTTCTAGGCCATTATCGGTTCTTATCCCCTTAACTACTCTACCCATTTGAGTCTTAACCAGCCCTTTCCACACCACTAATTTATTCAATGCATCTGATTTATTTTTCACCAAATAAACCCACACTTTTCTTGAATAATCATCAATTAAAGACAGAAAGTAAATGTTACCTCCCTGTGTTGGTGTCCTAGCAGGTCCCTAAAAGTCCGCATGAATGTAGTCAAGAATGCCCTTAGACTTGTGCACTCTGGTGTTGAAGCTGTCCCGATGTTGCTGCCCAAAAACACAGCTCTTACAGAAATCCAGTTCTTCTACTTTGTCACCACCAAGTAGACCTTCCTTGCTAAGCACTTGCAGGCCCTTTTCGCTCATGTGTCCCAAGCGAGTGTGCCAAAGGGCTGCCTTGTCCAGCTCAGCCATCAAGCTTGCTGCTTGATCATTGGTTTCTGTTTCTCCGATCATCTCATAGAGTCCATCATTTCTTGCTGCCTTGATCACTACCAAAGATCCCTTGGCCACCTTGATCTTTCCTCCCTCTATCTTGCATGTATAGCCCATGGAATCCAGCTGCCCCAATGAGATCAAGTTCCTCTTCAAATCTGGAACATACCTCACATTTTCCAGCAACCTTGTGACTCCATCAAACATCCTCAATTGGATATCTCCAATCCCTCTCACTTGGCAAGAATTATCATTCCCCAAGAAGACCCTTCCATCATTGATCTTCTTGAAATTCTCGAACCATTCTTTGTGAGGGCTCATATGATGAGTGCACCCGGTATCCAAGATCCATTTCCCGCTGCCTTCTTGCCTCTTGCTCACACTTGAGCACACAACAAGAACATCATCATCTTGCTGTTCTGTTTTGGCAACCGAAGCCTCTCCATTCTTGGTATGGCTTCCTCCTCTATCCCTTATCATCTTCTTGCAATCTTTCTTGACATGACCCTCCTTATGGCAGTAGTAGCAGCTCTTCCCTCCAAATCTTAGTTTGGAATGCATTCTCCCATGGCTTTCTCCTCTACCTCTGTCCCGGTAGTAGCCATGCATGCTGCTGTACACTCTCCCATGGCTCTCACCTCTACCTCTGTCCCGGTAGTAGCCATGCATGCTGCTGTGCACTCTCCTATGGCTCTCTCCTCTACCTCTGTCCCGATAGTAGCCATGGTTGCTGCCATACCAAGTTGCTGGCCTTCTTTTAAAGAACAGCCCTTTACCACTTGATGCACTCCTTTTCTTGGCATCAAGATTATCTTGCAACTCTTTCTTAGGATCAAATTTAAAAGCAAAGATTCGTTTCCGAAGATACCTCTTATGTGGGAGAGTCTTGGCAAGAAACAATTCATCTAGTTTATTCCATAATGCAGCTGGATCTTCCGAGTCTCCGCACTCTCTTGTGACATTATCCGACATGTGCAAGAAAATGGTGCTGTAAGCCATCTTCTTCATCTCGGTCCGCTGGTCCCCCGTGACACTTGCTGGAAAAGCATCATCTTCTCCAATAGCCAAGTCCACTTTTTGTTGCACAAGAACCTCCTTGATCTTTCGCTTCCATAGGGAAAAATCTCCCTTTCCATCAAACTTCTTAATACCGAAATTTGAACCCATCTTGCAGAGATGATCCCTTGTCTTATGCAGTACCCACAAATGCTTTCTTCAACCTCAAGAACACAGATCGAAGATGGATCTTAACCGTTCTTGAATCACTTTCAAGAACACGACCAGATCTTGATCTTTACACCGTTCTTGAATCACCCAAGAAGTTTGATCTTTGATTCTTGGAGTCTTGGCTCCGTACCTTCTACTTCTTGTTCCGATAACCAGCTGCTGTGCTCTGATACCACTGTCCAAAGCTCTGATACTACTGTTGGAAATCACCTTGACAAGATGCCCAGGTGGTGATCTTCCAAACACCCAAGTCTTGAATGACTTGTAGAAAGAATTTCAGCAATCGAACTCAAGAACAGAAAATCAAAGAAAGAAAGAAGACAAGTAATTTGTTGTCGAGGTTCGGCAATGTGCCTACGTCCCCGTGAGTTCCTCCGAACTCTCTACACTATCTCAATGGTTCTTACAAAGTTACAGCAATCCCCTTCAAGAATCCAAGTTCTTGAAGAACCAATAAGAGAACGAGAAAGTGATAGACCTATTACAATGCTTTCTATCAATTCTCTACTAACCTCTCTTCTTTACAACCAGCCTCACTACAATGAGTTCCTCTTGTGTTTATGTCTCTCTACACAATTCTCTCTTAGTGTTTACAATGATCTCACAATGTCACAAAACTCTCTTGTATGTGTGTTTTTGTATCTTGTATTATCTTATGAAATGAGGCCTTGAGAACTCCTTTTATAGCCTCTTAATTCTTGGACATTCTTGTGAGTCATTATCCTCCCTTTGATCATGTTCTTCCTTTAATCTCAGCCCTTCATCACTCTCCAAGTGATGCTGTGCGTTTTGGTGTGGTGCTGTGTGCTGCGGCGTGACCTGATGCTGCAGCCACCTGATGCTGTGCGCACACCTCCTGCCTGTGGGCAGAAACTTCCACAGCAGTGTGCCTGACCTTCCCATGCTCAAAATTGAAGCACACACATGTGTGCAACCTTATAACTTGCTGAACTTTGATATCCCACAATTGGTTTGGACATTAACCAAACTTAGACCCTGTTTGGACATGTTTGAAACTTAGGCAAATAACAACACAAATCAATAACTACAAGATCATCAGCAAGTGGAGGGATATCACTATCATTATCACTTACATCTTCATTTTCTCCTTTGCGATCATCATGAGCTGCAACTGAAGAAGAAATTGGATCTAAGTTAACATGTTCTTCATTAAAGGGCTTAGGTTTCACAATCTTCTGTAAGTCTTCAATGGTTTGGTCCTCAAGGAACACAACATCTCTACTTTTGATAATTTTCTTCTCTTTTAGATCATACAATCTGTAGCCAAATTCTTCATGTGCATAACCAAGGAAAATACACTCTTTGGTCTTACTACCACTTTTGGATCTCTCATATTTAAGAATGTGAACAAAAGATTTACACCCAAATACTTTCAAATGTTTGTAGGACACATCGTTCTCAATCCAAACATTCTCTAGTACATAACCATTCAAAGGAGCTGAAGGAGAAGGGTTAATCAAGTCAACTTCAGTTCTCATTACCTCACCCCAAAAGGTTTTAGGTAGCTTTGCATAAGAGAGCATGCCCCAAATTCTTTCTTCTATAGTTCTGTTCATTCTCTTTGCTACACCATTCTCTTGTAGTCTTTTAGGAATAGTTTTCTCAAGCTTGATAGCAAAATCCCTACAGCACCTCTCAAAAGGACTCTTGTATTCACCACCATTATCTGCTCTAACACCTTTCAGTTTTTGTTCAGTCTCTCTTTCAACTTTCACATGAAATTCTTTGAATGCATCAAAGACCTGATAATGTAAAGCAACAACCTACACTTTTATAGAGAAATCGTCAATAAAAGTCACAAAGTAGAGGGCACCACTAAGAGATCTATCTTTCATATAACATACATCAATATGAACCAAATCCAAAACAACATTACGTCTAGAAGGAGAAGTTCTAAGAAAAGAAATTCTTCTTTGTTTTCTAGGGAAGCACTAAACATAAGTTTTCAGATACTTATCTTTCATAGGAGGTAACGTTTGCTTTCTAAATAGAATCTAAAGCCCTTTCTCACTCATGTAACCCAGTCGCTTATGCCACAACTCAGTGGACTCATCTTCAACTGCATTCACCTAATTTTGACATGGCTTAGCTTGTAATCTGTAAAGGCGATCACTCTTCTTTCCTCTTGCAAGAATCAATGAGCCTCTAGAGAGTTTCCACATTTCACCTTTGAAGTTAGTCTCAACCTTCGTCATCAAGTTGAATAATGGAGATTAGATTAAGACGAATATCAGGAACATCTTTAGCATCTTTCAAGAGCAATCTGCATGCAGTGTTAGTTTCCAACCAAATATCTCCCACACCGATAACTTTACACGAAGCACCACTAGCTGTTTTCACAGAGCCAAAATCACCAACAATATAGGTTGAGAAATAAATCTCTATGAGAAGTAATATGAGATGTAGCATCTATGTTAGGTACCAAAGTGGGGTTATAACATGTGAGATTAACAGAAGCATCATCACAAACAAAAATAACATCAGCATAAGATTGCAACTACAACTGTACCACTGTCTACTTTCTTCTCTTCACCTTTTTCCTTATTATGCTCTCTCTTCATTTTCCTACACCCAAGCCTAATATGACCAAGCTTGTTGCAATAATGACATGTAACTCTTTTTTTAGACTTTGATCTCCATCTAGGCTTTTCGCTTGATTTATCATGACTGTAAGGAGGTTTTCTGTTTTTACTTCTCTCCCTATTCTCTGTAACCAGTGCCTCAACCTCAGAAGAGATTCCCTACCCCTTTTTTTCTAGTTTCTTCATTAAACATGTTGTCTTTAATACGTGCCAATGTCAATGTTCCATCATTAGTAGAGTTACTAACTGATACCACCAATGTATCCTAACTATTTGATAGTAAACTTAACAATAACAAGGCCTGCAACTCATCATCAAGCACAAGCTTAAAGATTGTCAAATGATTCAATAAACTATGAAATTCATTTAAATGCTCTGCAACTGAGTGACTCTCTTTGTATTTCAGATTTACAAGTTTCCTGATGATAAAAGCCTTGTTCTAAGCGGACTTTCTTTCATGCATAGATTTGAGTTTCTTCCAGAGTGTGGTTGACTTAGTCTCAGTGGCTACATGGTGAAATACACTTTGATCAATCTAATTTCGAATCACCTCGACAACTTTCCTCTGCAAAATTTTTCAATCTTCATCAATTTTGCCTGTTGTTTTAGTTCCATCACCTTCAATAGGGCCATGCATATCCCCACAGTATAACAAATCCAATATCATAGGCTTCCAAATTGAGTAATTGGTGGTAGTGAGTTTAATCATGGAACCAGAGCCAAAACCTAAACTCCCTTCCATTTTAATTCACACAAGAATTCACAACCCAATCAACCAAAAGCTCTGATTCCACTTTGTTGGGAAATAAAGAACTATTTTCCCTCTGTGTGAATAATATAGGTAAAATAACAATACCAAATAACAAAAATAGAAAAATAATAATGAAACCACAAAAATCAAGACACTGAATTTTTATGTGGAAAAACTTTTCAATATGAAAGGGAAAAACCACATGACTTAGTCCAGGCAAAAATCTCCACTACAAAATAATGGAAATACAAAGTATTTAGATCAACTAGAGGATCAACTGATAATTTATCATTACCCTAAATGTGGATTTCAACAATAATCTGCCAAATAAAAATTAAACCGATCTCATCGAAACAAGCTGTAACAGAAGCTGACAAATAGACAAAATACATCAACTTAAAGCCTTCACAACGTAGAAACAATACCAAAAAATTTGAGCTCAAACTGCGATGAAATCGATCTTTAAATCGGATCAAAGCAAAAAGGAAAAGCCTTAAAAATTCCCTTTCAGAACACTATTTGCGACGGCACAGCAAAAGGAATAGTGTAGAATACTACAAACAAGAGAATTTGTTTCTCTTTATAGTGGCAGCATTAGGGCATGTCATTAAGTATTGGCGGTGGTCCGACATAGGAGAAAACCGCCTCAACAATCACTACCTCTTATACGATGCCAATCAATTCAACAGTACTGTGGCTGTCCTGTGCTAATTGGCCAAGTTGATAATCCACGCACTTGCTTGTGACATGGTTGATGCTTTAGCCTATCATACCTTTTGTATGGACAATTCTTGCACAGATGAATCTAATAACTTGCACGCATAAGTTATGATCATGAGGGAACGTGTATCCTGCTATTGTAGTCCTGTAGCTTCCAATTTTTAGCAAGGATTGGGTTATACTTCAACATTGGGCGTGTCTTGGAGCTTCGACGCGAGTAGGATTATTTTTCTTTAGAAATGACCACAATGATGAATTTCCCAGATAAGATGAACTTTGTAAACGGAATTTGGCGTTTTGAAAATGATGTGTTAAGTCTCTTAGGTGTGCAGGAGTGAGGAAGAGCAGAGAAGATAATTAAGAAACCGATGAGTAGGCCGAGCCTATTTAGAATATCTTCTATCGAGTGTGTTTGAGAGTTTGGAGAAAAGGATATGGAGGGAAATGGAGGGGAGGGGTTACTTTACTCTTATTTGAATGTTAAAAAAAGTAATGGGAGGGACAGGAGGGTAAAATACTCTCATTGTTTGGTTAGGAGGAGGAGGGGATGAGAATCAATAACTTTTTATTCTGATATTACAATTATAACTTTTCGTATAAAATTTAAATCATTAAAAAATGAAGTTACACAACATATAACATTAACTCCCAATCTCCTCCCCCTAAATTGGAGGTTATTAAAAATGGGAGTTTGGAAGGTATTAAATTCCACTCCACTCCACTTCTATCTCAAACACGCTATTATGATAGGGTCAATCGGAGAGATTTGTGTCCGACACTCTGTTAAGATTAATTTTCTGGATCAAAAAAAACTCCACTAATAACTTTATGAAAACTTGTTATTAACTTCTGCACTAATTTTTTATTATTTAATTATTGTTAAGACATCTATCACTTTGTAAATGACTTGGTCCAACACGTTGTTGGACAAAAATCTCTTTTGACAGTATCTTTTAGATCAAACCAATAAAATTATCACATCAACATTCTTTATTAAAAATAACTAAGCTTAAGAGTTTATGGATTTAATGTGTTGATGAAAATCTAATTAAAACTGTTCATTCCTAATGCTCACCTAATATTAATTACCCGACCTTTGGAATTGCTTAGAAAGAATTTCGCATTTCACTCCAAAATCATGATTTCCACACAAAATGCAGTACAACATATTGGCTAGCTTGCCACTTCATCACGATACTGCTGGAGTCAAGGTCATGCGTTTCAACATAATTCTCCGTTTACTCGCAACCTCTTAGTTTTCCCTCAACTTCTGTAATTAGACAAGGATTGATAATTTCTCGAGACAGCTTTTTGTACATACAACAGTAAGTAGAGAGGATATGCTAAAATCCTGGTAACGAAGCTGCTCTTTAACAATTGATTGATTATCGAGATCTTTGGTTTGGTATTAAAGCTTACTTGCTTTAAGTTAGCTTTAATAGCAATCCAACTTCGTGTTGATATAAGCATCAAAATCAATAATATGTAGTAGAACCATAAGCATGCAAAAACATAACTTCCAACTGTGAGTACCTGTAATTCATTCTCAAAATTGTGTTAGCCTACCATGACAAAACAGTTTACTCATGTTCATGTAGGAAAGAATTACTAGTTAATCTTAAAACTAAACCACAATAGAAGATCGTAAGAATGTTGTCAATGCCTATAAAGTCAATAAGATTATCTAGTTTAAAGTACAACACAGGACGTTACGAACACTCAAAAACTTGCAAGTATTTCGGCTGTCAGTTACAACTTTCATAATTTCAGTTTCCTCGTTCCTTTCAGTACTATGCATATCCTGGAGGTCATTGGCCAGACCATTATTTTCCTGCACTCAAGTGCCCTCTTCAGTTTCCATTCGCGTTACAAGCTTCTCCAGCAGTTCTTGACAGTCAATTGCTGTGACCATAATACTCAAACTTGCCCTACCCCTCCAGCAGCCAATGGCTATTGTTGACGCATCTACTTGGATAGGATCTGACATGGCTTTGCCACCTGCAGAAAAGAATTTACTTGTAAAGATACACATGTACAAGTGCTGATCACCTTGAAAGACAGTAGATGTTGCTACACACCTTCACTCAAAACTATCACACAGCACCCCATCATTAGGTTTGATGCCTTCTCACCAAACTGTGCATCAACAAAGTCTGCAAACTTGATTGTTTTATATTGCAAAAGATGCTTGAAGTCTACTGGTGATGCATGTAGAATTTGTTTAGTAATATATGGGAGGATCACTGGCAATCCTTCAGACGATATACGGAATGAACAAGGTGCAGAGGTACCTTCTCTCGATGTTTGTCGCTCCTGTTTTTTTGAGAGGAAAAGAAGAAAGAATAACAGTAATAAGTTGTCTATTGGTTTCAGTCTTTCAGAAACTAACTTGAAGCTATAAACCCATGTAAGGCAGTCAAACGAAAGTAACTATAGGCAGGTTAATACAGAGAATATCATGCTTTCTCTTTCCTCAGTAAGTTGTTTCCAATATCACAAGACTCAAGTCATTGACAAAGAGCAGAAGAAAAGATAAATTCTCTTCACTTTTGCTTTAATTTGACACCTCACACCTACGAATCAGTGAAATTCCTGGTTATTCAGAATTGACTGATCATTGTTCTGTGTATCAGGCAAGACAGTCCATTTTCCCTTTTTCTCCTTTGTTGCTTCAATTTACAAGATGAGACAATATCAAATAAGCTTCAGCTAAGGATTAATTTTAACTAGAGGCTTTTGCACATGCCCATACCTTTAAAATATGCTCTTAGGAACCTCTCATAATACATAGAACAGGGCAAAAACAAGCCAAGGAGAGGGGGTGGTAATTTCAAAAGCAATATGATCATATCTCCTTAAAACTGAGCATAGAGAAAGGGTAAGTTCAAGGATATACTTACAAACATCTTCAGGCCAACGGAAGATATCTTAAGTTGCTGCCCAACTATGAAATTCAATTCAAGAACATCATTAACTGACTTTGAAACATAGTAAATTCTCTTCACATGATTAGTATCACTGTTTCGTGAGACAAGGTGGCCATTGAGTGGAAATGACTCATCAATGCCATAGAATGTCTTTATGCTGTTGATAATAGCTTCATCTTTGAAGAAAACAACAGGGTCAACTCCTTTCCACTTGCCCTGAATCTGTAATTTTCGCTTCACTCCAGCATTTCCAGAATCAGTTTCTGTACTAACAGGTTCTTTGGCTTCTCCTGAAACATGTTCTTCACATGTACTGCACAGTTCACATTCAAAAGCAGCCGCCCCATCTGCTTCATTATCAATCAAATCAGCCTCTGAAGCTGCTTCTGAAGATTTTTCATCTGGACCATCTGTTGAATCAACCTCTAAACCATTGGTATCTTCTATGATTTGATTTGATAACTTTTCAGGCTGTTCAGCATTTCTGGTGGATAAATTCGCTTGCTGACTATTAGGTTTCTCTTGAACTGCTGCAGTAAAGGATTATCAAAAAAATAAACTTAAAAATATTTACCAGGAACACAACCAAAAAAGGAGAAAAGAGAGGTTCTACAAAATTAATGTAAATCATACATCATAATTTACTAGGACACATAATAGGAAACCTAATTAGGATTGTCAACATAAATCTAATTAGGACTCTCAATCTAATTAGGACTCTCAACAAGAATCAAAGGTACAGATGAGACATTGAGTAAGGGACATATCAAAAGCATGTTGCATAAGTCTAAGAGACAAACCACCCATCCCCTCAAAAAGAAAATTATAATTATCCACATGTGGCTGTTATAGATATTTGCCCAGGTAAATACCACCTGTACCATAACTGTCTTGGATCGTTAAGAATGATTAGTCGACCTAAATATTATTAGAGATTACCTGGCAAGGGTAAAAGTTTGTGGAGGACTGCAATGAAAAACGCTCCAGTGTTCTGATCATGAGGCATTATCCTCATGCAACGTTCTAGCGGGAGATCACAGATTTCCTCAACCAAATCATCAGATGAAGACACATGATCATCCATTGGCCTAGATCCATCTTCAGAATTTACATTTTCACCATTCTGATGCTTCTGGTTATTGTCACTAGGGTCCTTGTAGCTTCTCCCAGAAGGAAACATGCTGGAGAGAATCACACTTCTCCGGGATTTTGGGACATCTTTGTTGGAAGCTAACCAGATACTCCTGTCACGTACCTGAATGCAGATTAAATAATTACGATGCAATAAGCGAGTGTGAAGCAGCAAGCCACTAGATAATTTTAAAATGTAAAAAGTATTTTATTACTGAGACCATCATATCCAAAATTATTCCCATTAGCTGAAGGTGGTAGTGTATTGGCATTGAGTTGGGTTTAATAAGTTATTTTTCATATCCACACAGTAAACATAATAAACAAAATACTGTCCAACCACCAGACCAGATCTTCTGTAGTCGGGCAATGATAAATTTAAAATTAAAGGTCCAAGTTGAAAATTCGCTAGTATTGTACCATTATGCACTGAAATATTCAATTCATGTATTCAACCAGCTTTCTATATATTGCACAGAAGTACTACGTCACTACAAATATGTTAAATCCCAAATCAGCATTCTAGAACATATGAAACATGAAATATTCCTGGAGACGAGTTCACATACAAAACAAGTTCAGTTACATAACAAAAGAGTAGTAGCGCACCCAGCAGTGCTTTGAATGTCCTCTAAACAGGATCAGGTTCAGGTGTTGTCTAACACTCTTCTATTGATAGAATCCATAAAGTTGGATGATGGCAAAGGAAATACATTTTCATCATATGATATCTGTATAGCGATTGCATAACACAAAACTATACAAAGCTAGAATCCAAAATCTGCATGACACTAGCATGCCGAAACTTAAATAACAATGAGACTAGAGCATGTATTTAGAGAAAATAACAACTGACCTTCCATTTTTTGAGACCTGGCCTGCGAACAAGTTCAGGAAGCTCACTAGAGATATCAACAAGTTCTACAGACCCTCCACACCTTCTCAGAATCTGAAGAAAAGATAAAAAAAGGGCCAAAAGATTCTTTCCAGTGAGTGAAGTGAGAGTCAAGTGGCCTGTGGCCATGACAAAGCAACAAAACGAAAAGGACTATAGACACCCAGTTTCAATAATAATAAAAAAAGGGAACATTTGAACAGAGAAGAAGAAAAAAAAAGTATTATATTTTGAAAGAACATTAAGCTGAAATGACATGGTTAACTCATGTAAAGGGTAAAGCATCAAACATAGACATAAAGTTAGGAGACATAATAATTCATATCCAAACAATGCCATGTGCTGAGTTATCAAAAAAGAAAATAATGCCATGTGCTTTATTTTAAAAGAAAAATCTTAAAACTACAATTTTCTATACTCACATGATGAAAAGAATGTTTTTTTTTTTATTTTAACAAAAGAAAACCTGATTCATGCAAAAGTCACAACAGAGTTTTCCCAGAGGTACAACAGCTAATAATAGGGGAATACCTTTTTCTTGATAAGTAATAACAGGGAAATACCTAAATCGCTCTCTCCTGCTTGGGAGTTCTTTTTAAAGAGAGTGGAGGGATTTGGAGGGACACCCAACTCACTCCAAACCCCTCCATGAGGTTATGATTTTTGATAGTGCTTTCAATATTACCTCTTGTAACAAGGTTCTCTTTTAAAACATTAAAATGTAAAGTAAATTTGCCTAGCACCTCTCAAAGGGAAAACATGTCCCATCTCCTCCCAATGAAATATCTAAATATGATCTTGAGCTAAGCTCGTGCTGAATTCGAGCTCTAAAAGGCTTGCTCGAGCTTGGCTCGGGGGCTATACCTAGCGTTTGAGATTGACTCAGCTCGCTTGTTACAATCATGCGAGCTCAAGCTTCTAGAGCCGAGGAAGCCAAACTCGACCTCAAACTCAAGCGTGCAAGTTCATGCTTGAATCAAATTGTTTCATAATTAGTTTAGTTTAACAAATAATACATTATTAAACATGTAATCCAATAAGAAATTCATAAAATATAAAAATCCGAGTAAGAAAATAAAAACTCTATTATTAATAATTCTATATATATATATACACGATTTTTGGGTTCAGCTTAAAGCTTGAGTTTATTTTTTAAAATTTGCCAAAAACTTAATCAAATCAAATCAAATCAAACCACCTTTAATTGCCATTTTAATTGTTATTTAATGAAATTTAATAAGGCTTGATTTTATTTAAATAAGTTTTTGGTAAATTTTTAAAAATAAGCTCATGCTTAAAAGTAGCTTCAAGTTGGACCCAAACATCGCCATAGATACTTTTATTTTCGAACGAATATCAATAAAATACCATGTGGTTTGCCTTTTTAAAAGATAAGTCCCTATGGTTTATTTTTTATCATTTAGGTACCTCGAGGTTTGTTATGTTGTCACTTAGGTACTTCTCTCCAAGTTTGTTAGAAAACTTAAGGCAAATATTAATAAAATACTATATGGTTTGCCTCTCTAAAAGATAAGTCCTTGCGGTTTTTATTATTTAGGTACCTTAAGGTTTGCTCCGTTATCACTTAAGTACATTTCCGTCTAGGTTCATTATAAAACTTGTGTGAAAACCACATTAGCCACATTTTGATATCTAATGGCATCCAAGTCAAATCTACAATTAGGTACCTCGAGGTTTGTTATGTTGTCACTTAGGTACTTCTCTCCAAGTTTGTTAGAAAACTTAAGGAAAATATTAATAAAATACTATATGGTTTGTCTCTCTAAAAGATAAGTCCTTTGGTCTATTTTTATTATTTAGGTACCTTAAGGTTTGCTCCATTATCACTTAAGTACATTTCCGTCTAGGTTCATTATAAAACTCACGTGAAAATCACATTAGCCACGTTTTGATATCTAATGGCATCCAAGTCAAATCTACAATTATGATATATAGGACCGTCCAAGCCTCTGGTTTGAGACAAAACATCAAATTGTTTCTAGATACCTATTAAATTGTTTTGTTCATTTAAGAAATTTGTTTTATAATAAAATGGGAAGGCTAGATTACATATTTTTTAGAAATCATATTTAATGAAAAACTTGGCGTTTCACAAACCAGACAGCCAGATGTCATAATTCTAGCTTGCCAAGGATGCCATTAGATATCAAAGCGTGGTTCACGTGATTTTCACGTGAGTTTTATAATGAACCTAGACAGAAATGTACCTAAGTGATAACGGAACAAACCTAAACAATAGGGACTTATCTTTTAAAGAGTCAAACCACAAGGTATTTTATTGATATTCGTCCTAGATTTTTTTAATGGTCCTCGACGGAAATGTACCTAAGTGATAATGGACCAAACATTAAGGTACCTACATGATATAAAAGACACTTAGCTTTAGAAAGACAAACCACAGGGTATTTTATTGATATTCACCCTTTATTTTTTACATTGTAAGACTTGTATGGCAAGTTTAATACATGTATATGAATATAAATACAAATATGCGTGTATATTGATTCGCACTGAGCCAATTAAAAACCACGGCATAGTTGTCAACTCGAGATTTGAATTGTGAATCAAAATCTTGACTTTGTGAATTGAGAATTGAGAATCAAGTCGAATCGTAAGATTCTAAACAAATTCTTAAATCAATTTAAATTGCCATGTATACATGTAAAACAAACGAAATACATTAGAAGTGAAATATTTTACCATATATTAAATGATTATATGACCAATATATTTTAACATATATTTGTAAGACTAACTGTTCAATCATCATATAAATAAATGAGTAGTACAATATAATACTAAGTTGCTTAACAACTAACAAACAACAACTAAGGTATAGCACAATAACACAATATAATAAAATAAGTATAATATACTAATAAATAATATGCTTAATACTAAATTAAAGCACTGTGCAGCGACAAACAAGTACTATTATAATTTTAATATATAATATTTATATAAATATAATATACTCATGAGCCACAACAAAAACAAAAGGATAAGAAGTAAGAAGAACTTCAAATTTTGAGCCCACTCTTTCCAAGAACAAGCACCTGCATAATGCTCTTTTTAGATCATTTAAATTTGGATACTCTTTTCCGTGCATCTCATGACACGTGGGCTCCAAACCTTATGTGTGCTGCATGTCATCGTATTGTGACAGGAATACAAATGCTATTGAGTACTCCTTCACTCGCTTTTCTTGCCCAGAAAAGGAAACCCAGCCAATATACCTTGTTACTATCTCTGCTCTGCAACCAGTAGTGTTCATTGTCTTCTTTCTTGAGAAGACAGCTTAAATTTCAAACCCTAACAAAGACAACTAAAATGACACTAGGTATATTAAATTTCAAGACAGAGAGTACTGAAAAAGGTCTGTAAGACTTTTCATACAAAAAAAATAAAAGGGATTTTTTAAGGTTTTAATCAGTCTGGTAGAGAATTGTATGAATTGTTCGATTCATATCGATGCTCGATTCAGCTTCAATTCCTAAACGACTGTCACTTTCAATTTCACCTACCCAGTTCGAATCGTTTGGGGGGTGAATTGAATCAAATAGTACAATTTGAATCACAATCAGAAAAATAAATTTCTATCTATTTCTAAGGGGTTAAATTTTCCAGCTTTCATTAGCTCTTCGACCTTCATTTGGCAATTAAAATATGTTGACTTCCCTTCATCCTTTCTTTTCCATTTTACTGATTTCCCTTTTTTTCCAATTTGATGCATCTCTAGCTCATATCTTTAGTTTTCTTTTTACAAGTAGAAGTGTCATTAGAAGGGAAAAGCTAAAGGTTTGATGGGGTACAAAAGTGTATGGGGACAGTTGTAATTTTGTAATCATTAAAGAATTATATTTTAGTAGGGATCTGATAGACCATTGATTAAGAGCACTTATGGGCGGCAAAGGCTCAACAGAGGAATGTAAGTTTAGTTGCAGGGGAAGCTTCTAAATTCTGTTAGCAGGGAGTTAGTTAGATGAGCTGGCTTTGAGCTGGCCTTGTTGAGTTTGTTATTTTCAGCTGATGCTTCAAGTTTAAATAGCAATAGGGAGAGAAGGGAAGGGCAGAAAATTGGTGAGATCAAAAGGGAGAGACTAGGTTCTCGAAATCCTAGCTTCTATTCACTATTCTCCCTGTATTTCACTGCTATCCTTGATTAATATCATCCAATTCCCTATTCCTACTACATTCTTTACTTCTTTTCTATTATAATCATACAAAATTCATTAATCTGTAAACAGAGTTCTATCAAGTTGGTATCAAAGCAGTTCTTTCTGGGATAAGATGGCACAAAGGAAAGTGGAGGTGTTGGAGGAGAAGATGGAAATTGAAACTCAAAAAATCGGTGGGTTGGAGAAGTCAGTTGGGAGTTTGGAGAAGATAGTGGGGAGCATGGAGAAGTCAGTAGGGAACTTAGAGAAATCAATGGCTATTTTGATGGAGAAGATGGATGATTCGTGCTCTTCATCGCGAAAGGAAGAGAAGCAAAAACAATCACAGCTGAGGGAGTCGCAAACGATGGGAGGTGAAGCTACGATGAAACAACCGAGGTTGATGGAGACGCAGACTATGGGAGGAGGAGCGATGACAGAGACATTTGGAAATAGGACGTTTCGAAGATTGGAATTACCAATTTTCACAGGAGAAGATCCGGATGGATGGGTTTTTCGAGCTGAAAGGTATTTTTCTCTGAGTAAGATGAACGATGGGGAAAAATTAGAAGCAGTGGTTCTAAGCATGGAAGGGGAAGCTCTTGCATGGTTTCAATATATAGAAGACAGGTTCAGATTTCGTACCTGGAACGAATTCAAAATGGCCTTCTTAAATCAGTTCCGATCGAAGATGGAGGGATCTCTGTGCGAGAAGTTTCTCGCCGTACGGCAAGAAACCACCGTCGAAGAATATCAAGAGCGATTCGAAGTCCTGGCATCACCATTAAAGGGGCTATCGGAGGAAGTTCTTGAAAGCACCTACCTCAATGGCTTAAAATCGACGATCCGAGCGGAGGTGCGTCTTCTCAGACCTAATAATCTGGTCGAGATGATGGAAGCGGCGAGAATGGTCGAAGATAAGAACAATATCTTCCAGGCGTCGCGGGTCGGACTTGAATCCAAGGGGTCATCGGGCAGATCAACGAGTCACAGGTCGGGTTCCTCTTATTCGAACCCCAGGTTTACCGCAAACAACGAGGGTGACGTCGTTTCGAGATGAACCTAAGATATATACAACCAACAGTACAACAACAGCATTTCGACCTTCAAACTCGGTACGACCATCTTCGACGACAAGCACAGGTCACGCCGGTCCAGATCAGAGAAAAATGGCACCGGTGGCAGCAACGGAGAACCGAAACTCATCAACCTATAGGCGATTCACCGATTCTGAGTTATTGAGCCGTCGCACGAAGGGATTGTGTTTCTGTTGTGATAAAAAAATTTCTCCGGGACATTTGTGCAAGAATCGACAGCTACAGGTGTTGATTGTAGATGACGCTGGTGCTATTGAAGAAACTAGAGAGGAAAAACAGGAAGAAAAAGTCCCTGAGCTCGTAGAAGGAGCTATTGAGCTCTCTATGAACTCGGTAATGGGGTTTACCGATCCCCATACAATGAAATTGCGAGGAGAAATTGGAGCACAGATCGTGACAGTGTTGATAGATTGCGGCGCATCGCATAACTTCATCTCTAAAGAGGTAGTACAGCGGCCGAATCTACCAATAACAGCGATTAGGGCGTACAAGGTGATAATGGGAACAGGAGGCACAGTGTGTACAGACGGCATTTGCAAAGATGTGTTACTATCTCTTCCTGAAATAGAGGTGGTAGAGGATTTTCTACCCTTGGAGTTAGGGAAAGAAGATGTCATATTGGGCATGCAATGGTTAACGAAATTGGGAGCGATGAAAGTCAATTGGAAGGCATTAACCATGAAATTTACCTTAGGTCAAACCACGGTCACGCTGAAGGGGGAACCGGGACTTTGCAAAAAACAGATATCGCTCAAGGCGATGATGCGAACTGTGCAGCATGAAGGACACGGGTATTTGCTTGAATTGGGGACCTTAGTGTCGTGGAATGGAAACGAAGAAGTAGCTATGGAGGTGTCCCAAGCGGTCAACACATTGCTACAAGAATATCCTGAAGTGGTGAAGGAGCCAAGGGGATTACCCCCTCAACGGGAGCTGGATCATTGTATCACTTTGAAGGAAGGCGTTGAACCCGTGAGTGTAAGACCATACCGGTATCCACAAGTGCAAAAAGATGAAATCGAGCGTTTGGTCAGTGACATGCTGACAGCTGGTATCATACAGCCAAGTCACAGCCCTTTTTCGGGCCCTATGATTCTGGTTAAAAAGAAAGATGGTAGCTGGAGGTTTTGTGTTGATTATAGAGCTTTGAATCGCGTGACTGTTCCAGACAGATTTCCAATTCCGGTGATTGAGGAGCTCTTAGATGAATTACATGGAGCACGGTTCTTTTCTAAATTAGATCTTAAGTCAGGATATCATCAAATTAGAGTAAGCCCTCGAGATGTGCCTAAGACAGCTTTCAGGACTCATGAAGGCCACTACGAGTTCTTGGTGATGCCGTTTGGATTGATGAATGCACTGGCGACCTTCCAAGCTTTGATGAATCAGGTATTCAAGCAGTACTTTCGAAAATTTGTATTGGTATTTTTTGATGACATCTTGGTATTTAGCAGATCTATGGGGGATCATTTGGAACACTTGAGGACAGTTTTGGAGACGATGAAAGCCCAGTCATTAGTGGTCAACCTCAAGAAATGCGTTTTTGGACAGAATGAGCTGGAGTATTTGGGTCACATTGTATCGGCTACAGGGGTGGCAGCGGATCCTAGGAAGATCCAAGCAATGGTGGAATGGCCAACTCCTCGTAACCAAAAAGCCCTACGAGGATTCTTGGGATTAACAGGGTACTATCGGAAATTTGTTAACAATTATGGGCACATAGCAGAGCCACTCACCAATCAACTCAAGAAGGATCGGTTTAGGTGGAATGAGGAAGTACAACAGGCATTTGAGGCCTTGAAGGTGGCAATGACAACTGTTCCCGTATTAGCTCTTCTTAATTTCCATCAACCTTTTGTGGTGGAAACTGATGCTTCTGGTTTCAGCATCGGTGCAGTATTAATACAAAATCAGCGACCAATCGCATTCTTTAGTCAAGTCCTTAACCAGCGGGATCGGGCTAAGTCTGTATACGAGCGAGAGCTGATGGCTATTGTTTTAGCAATCCAAAAGTGGCGACCTTATCTTTTGGGACGCAAATTCATTGTGCGTACTGACCAGAGGAGTTTGCGATTTTTGCTTGACCAACGGCTGGTATCTGACGAGCACCAGAAATGGGTTTCGAAACTGTGGGGCTACAATTTTGACATCGAATACAAACCTGGTCCTGAGAATAAGGCGGCTGATGCATTATCACGAAAAGAAGAAGGTTGCAAGCTGGCTACCTTCACTGTTTCTTGTTGTGTGCAAGGCGATGAGCTGAATAACGAAATCGATTCCGACCTCTTTTATGGACCAATCAAACAGCAGCTACTACGAGGGTCAGACTCATTTCCAAACTACAGCCTACCACACGGAATTCTACTATACAAGGGACGGATGGTGATTCCGTCGGAATCCACTCTCATACCGGCAGTACTAGCGGAGTATCATGGGGGGAAAATGGGAGGACATTCTGGGGTCTTAAGGACATTTCAGAGGCTGTCTAGAGATGTTTACTAGCGGGGTATGAGGAAACAAGTGCAGCGTTATGTGGCCGAATGTTCAGTTTGTCAACAGAATAAAAATATAGCTCTAAGCCCTGCAGGGCTACTGCAACCACTGCCCATTTCAGAACAAGTTTTGGAAGACTTATCCAAGGATTTTGTGGAAGGATTGCCTAAATCCAATGGGTTCAATTCTTTATTTGTGGTGGTTGACCGTCTTTCGAAATACGCTCATTTTATTCCACTCAAACACCCTTTCAATGCCCAAGATGTTGCAGCAGTATTTGTGAAAGAGATTATCCACTTACATGGAATACCCCGCTCCATTGTTTCAGATCGCGATAAGGTGTTTCTGAGCAAATTCTGGACAGAACTCTTCCGTTTACAGGGCACATCGCTAAAGCACAACACCACTTATCACCCGCAAACAAATGGACAAACCGAAGTGGTCAATCGAAGCATTGAGACCTACTTAAGGTGTTTTGTGGGAGACAAACCCAAGCAGTGGGTTAAGTGGTTACCTTGGGCAGAGTATTGGTACAATACTTCATTCCATTCTTGCACACACACTACTCCTTTCTGTGTTCTCTATCGCCATGATCCACCACCATTGATACGTTTCGAAAGGGGTTCCACTCTTATGTCCGAGGTGGATGTTCAACTACAAGCTAGGGATCACATATTAGATGAACTCAAATTTCACTTGAACCGCTCTCAGAAACGCATGAAGGACTATGTGGATAAGAAGCGTCGCGAAGTCGAATTTGAGATTGGGGATTGGGTCTATATTAAGCTGCGTTCTTATCGTCACAAGTCTTTGGCAAGAAAAGCAAATGAGAAGTTAGCTCCTAAGTTTTTTGGTCCTTATCAGGTGCTGTCTCGAGTTGGTGCTGTGGCATACAAGTTGGACTTGCCTTCTACTACCTCCATTCACCCAGTGTTCCATATTTCGGTATTAAAGAAAGCAGTAGGGATGACTACCAGGATGCAACCCATCCCTGAGGTCCTTACAGAAGAGCTAGAGTGGCAGGTGGAACTAGAAGCAGTAGTCGGACTACGCTATAATGCACACGGGAAGTTGGAGGTATTAATTAAATGGAAGCATCTTCCGGATTTTGAGACATCATGAGATGAGTTCTGGTTTCTCAACGCGCGCTTTCTCACCTTTCACCTTGAGGACAAGGTGAGAGTCCGAGGGTGCGGTATTGATAGACCATTGATTAAGAGCACTTATGTGCGGCAAAGGCTCAACAGAGGAATGTAGGTTTAGTTGCAGGGGAAGCTTCTAAATTCTGTTAGCAGGGGGTTAGTTAGATGAGCTGGCTTTGAGCTGGCTTTGTTGAGTTTGTTATTTTCAGCTGATGCTTCAAGTTTAAATAGCAATAGGGAGAGAAGGAAAGGGCAGAAAATTGGTGAGATCAAAAGGGAGAGACTAGGCTCTCGAAATCCTAGCTTCTATTCACTATTCTCCCTGTATTTCACTGCTATCCTTGATTAATATCATCCAATTCCCTATTCCTACTACATTCTTTACTTCTTTTCTATTATAATCATACAAAATTCATTAATCTGTAAACAGATTTCTATCAGGATCCTAGCACATAGTATTTGATTATGATTTAATTTCTTAGAATAGGATTAGGATATAATATTTGATCAGTCTTGAATTTTTTATTTACTGTGTTGGCTTAAGACTAGGATCCCTAAAGATCTCTATATAAGAGACCCTTATGTTAATTTTCAAGTAGCTTTGAATGAAACAAAATTGATTGATATTGGGTATCAATTTCCTCTCAACCTACCGGATAACCCAATTCTCTTCTAATCCCCAACGTAGCCTGACTTATATTTCTTCTTCTCTATCATGTTTTACATCAGCTTGGTATCAGAGCAAAAGGTCCTACATCTCAAAAAAAAAAAAAAATCATATCGTGAACAGTTTCACCACCGTGCCGTGAACAGTGTTCTACAATTTTTTGTTTTATGTAGTTTCTGATTTCTAAGGACAAAAAAGAAAATTAAAAAAAATCATAAAAGAAAAAAATGTATCCACCTTTTGAGTAATGGATTCTGTTGAGTCAAACCGAATCCTTTGTGTGACCATTCATGATGTATTATATCCAATCAGGATGTATTGCATGAAGCTTTTTATCCATATGGGTTTGTGGAGATAATTATTATCTCAAACTGATTATGATTTTCAAGCCCTTGTGCAATTTGCTATACACTTAGATGTTTTTTGGGCTAAAACAAAGTTGAATGGTCGTTATATTCACGACTATTGTTGTCAAATGACGATTGGGTATTACTCACCAAGAGAACCAACTCTTCCCAAAGAGGCTTTACTCAAGCTCCAACAAGTACTTCTAAGAGAATAGAAAGCTTGACCACCAATTTTTCTCGCAACTGTGGTTTCATTACCAGTCCATCAAAGCATTCATTACCAGTCCATCAAAGCAGGTTAATGATGTTCAATTCCAACCTAACAACCAAGAAGATGAAGCTTCCAAGATCATTGACTTAGAGGCACCTCACGACACGCCGATGTCGAGCAAGTTGAGACCACGGATTGCAAGCACGCCCAAGACAAGAATGAGGAGCTGAGCAATGTTGAACTTAGTAGTCTAGATATTGAAAATGTGGTCAATGTAGAAAGTACGCAAGAATAAACTTCCAAGCCAAGAGAAAAGATTGAAGACACGATTGAGGCGATGGTTGATATGCATCCTTCTACTGTTGATTTTATCCAGCCTATGCCAAAATTATTTCCTTTGGTAGAGAGCTTGCTTTTCAAGAATTTCTTGACTCTAGTTTGTTTCTTCAAGCATACAGATTTTACTGCTTCTTCACTTCAAAACTCGAGGTCGAGTTTTTTCTAAGTGGTGGAGAATGATGGGGTACAGAAATGTATGGGGGCAAAGTTTTAATTTTGTAATCATTAAAGAATTATATTTTAGTAGGGATCCTAACACATAGTACTTGTTTAGGATTTAATTTCTTAGAATTGGATTAGGATATAGTATTTGATCGGTCTTGAATTTCTTTATTTACAATGTTGGCTTAGGATTAGGATTCCTAAAGATTTCTATATAAGAGATTCTTATGCTAATTTTCAAGTAGCTTTGAATGAAACAAAATTGATTGATATTGGGTATCAATTTCCTCTCAACTTCCAGGGTAGCTTGGTTCTCCTCCAATCCCCATAGTAGTCTGGTTTCTATTTCTTTATTTCTTCTTCTATCCCTTGTTCTATATCAAGGTTTCTCCTCCCCATTAAAAGCCCTTTTTGCTCTTTCATTCCACATTAGCCAAAAAATAGAGTTGAATCAATGCCATGGATTTCTTTAATTCCCTATTCCCACAAATACATCTATCGGCCCCTAACTATTTTTTTAGAGTATCGGCCTCAACCCAAGAATGTCTAAAAGTGAATAGGCCATCTACCAAAATTGTTAGACCAAGAGCACCATAAAAATAGATGACTAGCAAATTTATCCCCTTTTTTGCAAAGATAGCACCGGTTGACTACGACTTTTCCCCTCTTGTGCAAATTGTCGTTAGCCAAAATCTTTTTCTTTGGATAAATAAAGTACATTCATATATAATCAAAAGTCAAAACAACACCAAGGGGGTGCAACCCCACTCTACAAAATCATTTACAACCCAGAAAATCTATGAACTCTAAAAGCGCTTCCTCATTAACAAAGGAATGCTCACTAAACCAAAAATTAAGGATGTGAAGCCATCTATCTTTAATCACACTTAAATACTTTTCCACCCTATCAAAAACCCTCATATTCCTCTTGGACCAAACAATCCAAAAGATAGAAAGAGGAATTAAACCACAAGTTTCCTCCACTCTTTGGGACCTCTAAACCTTTTTCCGCACACAAATCTCCCCTTATAAGAACTTGCCACAAGCCAACTCGAACCCATAATCATATCAGCCATTTCCCATAATTGCCTCGTCCATGGGCAACACAACAATAGATGCGAAACAAACGGCCTCTTCCTTACAAAGATAGCACCAATTAATAAGGATCTTCCCTCGCATATGGAGATTGTCAATAGTCAAAATTCTCTCCCAAGAAGCCTCCCATGCAAAGAAGAAAACTTTGGTAAGGGTATGTGATTTCCAAATTTCTTTCCAAGAAAAGTCAACACTACCCTCACCCATGGAATCCCCACAGATTCAAATACAATGATCTCACATCAAAACACCCATCGCTTTTCAAATTCCACTTTATCCTCTCCATCTAAAGACACCTTTGCACTATAAAGCTTAATGTAAAAAGCTTCAACGCAATCAAATTCCCAATTATGAGCATTCCTCCCACACAATACCATCTGATGATGACAGAATGGAACATGCCGCCACCGAAGCATCTATCTCTAGCTAAAGTAAACAGATCCGGAAACATCTCTTTAAGAGATATCTCCCCACACCCCACATAATGCCAAAGAAGTACATTAGTCCCATCACCAACTTCAAACCTCAACTTAGGTAAAAACTCATCCCAACCTTTCCTAATCCACTTCCACACCCCTACCCCATACGTCCTTCTACTCGGCTTAGAAATCAAACTACTGTGGTCCACCCCATAAATAGTCGCCACAGCCCTCCTCCACATGTGCTCTTTTTTATTCAAAAACCTCCACAACCATTTACCAAAGAGCGCCTTGTTAAACTAGATAACTGATTTTAAACCTAAGCCACCTCTCTTAGTCGCCACAACCCTCCTCCACATGTGCTCTTTTTTATTCAAAAACCTCCACAACCATTTACCAAAGAGCGCCTTGTTAAACTAGATAACTGATTTTAAACCTAAGCCACCTCTCTCCATCAACTGCTTGACAATACCCCACCTAACCAAATGATACTTGAATTCCTCAACTGTATGAACCCAATGGAATCTCTTTTGAATATCTTCAAGTCTTCTCGCCACCGATGAAGGAATGCAAAAGAGAGACATGAAATAAATAGGGAGACTAGATAGGGTACTCTTAAGAAGAGTTAGTCCCCCTCCCCTCTTCCTTAGACATATAACATCTCTTCCAACATGCAAGCCTCCTCTCAAATCTTTCAATAATCAGATTCCACACCCCAACCTCCTTGAACCTAGCACCCAAGTTGATAACCAAAATTCTTTCCCATTCCCAAGAAGAAAAGAAGCTTTTAGAGGAGCACTAGTTTTCCAAAGACATGTTTTTTGTTAAACGAAAAATGTGGTGTTTCTTAAGCCATTCATTTACTAAATTTTCATTAACAAAAAGGCAATCACTAGAAATTGGAAACTTTAAGATTAATTAGCAGTACAGCAGATAGGACCAGAACTAAATATTCCAAAAGAAGAAATGGTCAACAAACTACTCCATTCAGAGTTTTCTGATATAATAATTTTCTTTTAATTAATGGATACATTACCTCAGCAACAACAGCCTCATCCTCAACTGGATTCATCGAGCAGGTTGAATAAACCATTCTTCCGCCAACTTTAAGCAAAGATATCCCTAAAACAATCAATACAACAGCTGTGAGACAGGTATACCACAGGAATGAAAAAATTTGAGAATGAAAGACCGTTACTGTGGCTATCCCAGCTAACCAGAACAGAGGAACAGTTCAACCGCAGAAATAAATTTAAAAAAAATCTCATTGCAAGAACGAACATTCTAATATAACATTTTGAATAGAGTCCAGTAGACTCCTGAGGATTTACCTTGTATCACTTATCAGCAAAACATAGAAGAGCACTGTTGTCTAAGCTGCCACAAAGCATGTCTTTAGAATCACTACATTCTAAATCAGGCTCAGATTCAAATCCCACATCAAGATTCTAAGGACAAACTTGTCATACACCTAAGAGTTTCTTTTTTATACTCCCATTAAACTGCATTTAGTTGAGTTTTAGGTATCAAGGAAGACCCATATGCCAATTTTATAGCCAACAAGAATTTCACTCCATATAAGCTGATATTAATTAAAACATACAGAACAATAAACCCAGCAAGTGTTGGGTCATCAGTTTACTGGTTTAACAATCGGGTCATTGATTGAATGGTTGGTTTTTAAAGTATTGAAAATATGTAAAGATGCCATCATTGACACTACTATACGATAATTTGATAGCAAGTATCTTTTCTTTTCAACATAAGTCCATCTTTATTTCAAGTGAACCTTTTTCTTTCTTTTTGTAAAAAAATGGACATTTACTATTCTGTAAAAGTATGTTTCTCTTAATCAAGGTAAATTTATTGCTTTTGTGAGAAAAAAAAATATGAAGGACAATAAAAAGGGATAAGTATATAAGAGAAAAAGACTTCAAAAAGTGGAGTCTGATTGCTTCTTTAAGTTTTTTTCTCTTATATAGTTATCCCTTTTTATTATCCTTCTTCAGCCTGGTGGAAAGGCATTTGCCTAGTAAGGGTTGCAAATTCAACTTCACGATGCCCTATTATTAAGCATTTATTTTCTATTTGCTTACTGAAGCAGTTCACTCAATTTTCATAAACCTTGATGGCTCAACCATATTTTGACTCATTCACAAGAGTGAGTCTCATATCAGAACCAGGTGGGAAAGGGGCTGATTCACAGATTATCTGGTTTAACCATCACTGCATTCCAGTTAAGAAAAGATGCATCAACCACATATATAACTGTAAGTCACTAGTAAAACCAGAGGTCTTGCATTCAGATATGCACAAGCACATTATTAATTTTCTGGGACACAACTTGTATGATGTACTAAGCATACAGTGGACTTAATTTTGTTTTATTATAAATTCTAGAGAAACCTCAAAAGGAGAAAAAAATAAAAGAAGAAGCTAGAACCTACAAACCACAAGCACTAAGGAAAAAATATTCAATAAACCCTTAAAATTAAAGAAAAACGTTCGGAAATGCATAGGCCATAAAATTGTACAGAAACTGCAATTATGGATTTCAACCAAAGGTACCAGCACATTATTAATTTTCTGGGCCACAACTTGTATGATGTACATACAGTGGACTTAATTTTGTTTTATTATAAATTCTAGAGAAACCTTAAAAGGAGAAAAAAATAAAAGAAGAAGCTAGAACCTGCAAACCACATGCACTAAGGAAAAAATGTTCAATAAACCCTTAAAATCAAAGAAAATGTTCGGAAATGCATAGGCCATAAAATTGTACAGAAACTGCAATTATGGGTTTCAACCAAAGGTACCTCGCATGGCAATCAGAACTTGTAGGCTATGAACCCCATTGCCCATTCCTGTATTCCTGTATATAAGCAAAACAAAATTTAACACATCTTGAAGGCTATGTAAAACATAAAAGGCTATCCAATAGGTCACTTGGAAGAAAAAAAACTAAACCATTTCCGCCAGATGTCTGGAGCCTTGCGAAGGGTACCATCTCCACTGCAAGGAACATCACATAAGACACGGTCGAACAGAAGTTGGTTGATGCTCAAATCCAATTCAATTCCTTTTTCGGAGGTGTTAGAGCAATTTTTGTTTGAGCGGCAACCAGGGAACTGCTGACCATCATGATTGGTGACTATCAAGTTGGCTGTGCACATTCTTTTTGTCTGGTGGATAAGAAGATTACATCTTTGGACATCAGGATCATTTGCTACAACCTACTCAAGAGAAGGAAAAATAAAGACAAATAAATTCTGCATTCAAAACCTAAAGAAGGAGAGGAAGTCCTTACCATACCCTGACAAGAAACTTACTCAAGAAAATCAACAAGGACATTGCAAGCAAACAACTTACAACATAATTTAGTGTTGAGAGAAGATGAAGCCAACAAAATAAAATCAAAAGTAAAGAGATCAAGAACAGGAAATCAATAAAGGCAAACGAACCATTCCCTCAGGCAGTGATCCTGGTTTTGTTGATTGGTGTATAATCTCAAGCAACTGGAATGTTTTTGAACCAGGCGCTGCACACACTACAAAGAAGTAAAGGAAGCAATCAGAAATACTTAACCCTCTCCCTTCATTTTGGACGTACAAATCTGAAGCAAAATTTTCTAAATATGTAGAAGACTTTTCTTACTTAAAATTCATTTGAATCCTCTAAGAGGGAATAAATCATCCTCTATGCCATTGGACTTGATTTTAAAGCTCAAATGTTTAGAAGTAGTGATGGGAAAGTTTGCCCCACCTTGCCCTGCTCTATTGGAGGCAAATTTTTCGTGCTAAAATTGTGGATCATGGCAGGACAAGGGTGAAAAGTCATTCCCCAACTCAGCGGGACAAGGATGGGTTATCCCGGAACAAGTTGTTGGACATATTTATAATATTATGTTTTTCTGTTGTTTATACTCCTATTACTTTATACCTTGTACATCATTACTGTTAAATGATTAATATATACTTTTTAAGCATTTGGTTTAGCTTTTTTCATTAAGAAATCTTGTGCTACATTGATCAAAACTATTATTAGTTGAGCTTTTTGCTATCTTTTTCTAACAGAGATATCGGTGGGTTCACTTTGAGTAGCATGGATTGAGCAGAATGTACCTGGAGGGAAAAGCTTTTGCTCAGTAAAGCATCCCTCAGATTTATCACAGATTTGAAGGAAGCTCCTTAAGTTCAGACTGTTGCAAGATCAAACGCATACTTGGGATGGTGAGAATACTTATATTTTGTCTAATAATTGGCACCCAAAAGGTCCATTGCTTGATTATAGACTCATATGAATCCTCTATATATGAGCAAGTAAAGTTAGCTTCCTTGTTTTCGGATAAGTAAAAAGACAAATTCAATAACCAATAGTGGTAGCTGATCTTGTCCTCATCCATGGTCAGAGGATATGGTGAATATTCAACTGTCACCGTGTGGGTAGTATATTTCCTGATTCCCATACTCAAGCCAGGGTAATTTGGTTACCTTCTCCCTCCAGCAGATTCCATTCTAAGCACACTTCGAATGCATTAAGGTACAGGAAAGCTACAGTACAATGGCACTCTCAAGTTTGGTTCTCTAAATCAATACCCAAGCATAACTTCATCAGTTGGTTAGCAGTTCTGGATAAATTGACAACTAAGTCTACACAATCTAAATGAGTGTTTAGACTAATCCTTTATTCTGTGTAATACTTCTGCAAAGACAACGGATTATCTATACTGCTATTGTTTTTCCTCAAGTTTCATATGGAACCATGTTTTAAGGAAACCTAATGTTGCAAGGGTGAATTCTGGATCCCGGCACACTTAACTTTATTGGATGGTGCATGCATAAAGGGGAACTCTATGTCAATTCTTATTCTTAAACGTCCTTGAAATACTACCATTTACCACATTTAAAGGGAGAGCTATTAGGCTTCATCAGTAGAATTACTGCAGATTATGTTTTGGAGCACATTACAGTGGATGTAAGATATAGGCTTCATGGACTGAGGATTTGCTTAATAGTTCTCTAGATAGCAATTTAGCTGCTAGTGGGGATTGATTTGTCATCTTTAGCTGGATTGTATTATCCGTTATTTGCTTGTTATCTTTTATCTCTTATCTGTAGCAGCCCCTGCTTAGTGTACTGTTTCTTTTGGATTAACAAAATTTTACCTTATTCAAAAAAAATTATATCAGTGAGTTTCTTTTAGTTAAAACAAAAAAGTTGAATGGGGTAGGGATGGGGTTCTGTGTCTCCAGTGGGGGGATGCAGGAGTGGGATAGTCCCAGACCTGGGCATGGTGTAAAATATTTGGCAACCAGGACGGGTTTGGCTTAGAGTCAACAGCTTCGGGTTAGTCACCCACCCAAACCTGACCCCTTCCCATCCCTATATACAAGATAAAAGAACAAGTAAAAGCATCATTTGGCTGAAACAAGACTGCCTACTTTACTAGGGGGAAACCATAGTTTGCTTACTGTCAAGTACAAAATGATCTGGACGTACATCTAGGATGAGAGGAGGTACCTGCACAACAACCATCATTACGGTGGGGTAAATCAGTAAAGTGAAGACAATGAAACACTAATAAATTTCCAAAGATAATACAATGAAACATGAGTACATAAAACCTAAGAGGAAAAGTTGGCCCACCATGCTGACAGCCTCCTGTCTAGTGATGTTTCCAGTTTCATTCTCTAGCTTTAAGAACTCATGAAACCTGAAATATATTTGACCAGCATCATGAATTAACAAATAAATATATGAGAACTAGTTAGAATTTAGTTGAATGCTTCCGATCAGTTTGAATGCCTAATGAACAGCTTGCACATGTTTATACTCTAGCAGCAGTATTAATCCAGAAACCAACATAACTAAAGGAAGACAACAGGATATTACTTTTAAGAGAAAGTCCTTTATAAAAAACTGACTACATTTGAATATATCTATCCTTCAAAAAATTAAAATGAGACTATTATCAGATGAAAAAACTAGTGCTTATAACTAGATTATTCCTATCTTGTCGTGATCAAACTAACTTATTATTTGAAGACCACAATTTGCACTGAGGCAAATGACTCGTACTTTCTCTGAAATAATTGTGAGACATTGACAGCCAAGTCCCTCAAACCATTATATCCAACATTACATTTCTTAGAAGCACATATAAATCCTCACTGGTGAGATGCCAATTCTATCCTAGTTCTATAATGCCACTCACCTGCTTAGAGTTATTAAAAGCATCTTCATACAACTCATATACCTCTCAAGGGTCTGGTTTTTTCTTATCTGCATGCGAGAAAAATTTGAATGCCAAGCAAGCTTCTCCGGATACCAAGGCAATGGTCTGATAGCCTCCACTTCACCCCCCTCAATGGCCTGAAAAGAATAAACCAGCAGGAGAAGTAGTTTGGTGTTCCAAATAACAACCAACAGTAGAACTATTTACTGTTTTATAGTTACAAAGCAAACAATGAGATTTACCTCAGCTTGAAGGGATTTCATAAAGTCATTCTCCAACTTTGTTCGGATGTCATCACAAAATTGGCTACTGCATCATTAGACAAAAGAGGGAAAAAGGATACATCACACAATGAATTTTATCATTAAGTAAGAAACTACTCCTGGTCTACATAGATTTCTAAGTTCATCAAGAAAGGAATTGCATGTATATCAACAATGGTATTCAAAAATAAACAATAACAACTTTTAGGTTTTGACCGTGCTACTGGCAGTCACAACTGCAGCACTATCCAATCTCTGCCTTCTGTAGATGTTGCTCCCAAGCGTGCAGCCCACATGTACTGCTCAATTCATGTGTTAATCTTCTTCACTGTAATGTGTTTTTTTCTTTATTTCAACTCTTGAAGGGGGAAGGGGTTGAAGGTGTGAAACATAAACATCTCATGGTCAAACTGCAAACCAGATAATCTAGATGGTCATTGACAGCTTACAATTAGAGCTTGTAGCATCTGAATTTAGTTCAACTGTTAAAAAAAATGTCCTAACTGCTAACAGATAGTATACCTACGTCTTTCTCCACCATTCAACTCTTTCTAGGACCAATAATCTGTCGTCAAATCATAGGCCACCATTACAAACTCAAGTCACTACGAATTTGGCTGCCCTTCTATGCTTAATCCATTTTAATGTGCCAAATTTAGCATTGCATTCATCTAATTGTGTGGAATCCAAAGACACTAATCACATTAAATATCTCTTCCAGTAAGACTGGTTTTGTGATGATTTAAATGACCAAAACTAAAACGAATAATCAAATATAACATACCTGGAATTGATCCTGAATGCGGCAGGCAAAGGCTTTCGAAGAATTTTCATAAATGTGTCCCACTCTTCCGGTGCCACTATTCCTTGCTCCTAAAATCACAACACAAAGCACAAAAATACTTCAGAGAAAGAATTACACCTACGAAATAAACAATTATTAAAATGAAATGAAACCCAGATCGAATTTTAACACTAGTCCTATGAACCCAAATGCTTAAAAACAAAAAAGAACAAAAATAGACAAGCACCAGCACAAACAGAGAGAAAAAGACCACTTATTAGTCTTATATTATATTATACACACACACACACAAAACATATAAGTATATACCTTGTAGTATTCATCGAAGGCGGGGTTCTGGGTAGCAAAGGGCTGCCAAGAAGTTTTATCGTTTTTGGGGTTATTGGAATCAACGGAAGGGTCGGATTTGGGACGTTTCCAGACATTCTCTCTGCCGTCTTGAAAATGCTTTCTTTGGGTTCGAGACCTGCTACTTCCTCCTCTGCCGCCGCCACCCATTTGCTGCTGCTTACCACTCTGTTGCTCTTCTTCCCGTAAACAAAACAAGGCGTGGCTGCTCTATTTTACCAGTAGGCTTTTGAGTTTATGAAGCAGTGAAACATTACAAAACAAAGGATATCCTGTGTTCTACAACATAATAACATGGGCTGCATTAGCTTAGGGACATGAATGGGCCGGGCTTGGAGTTAAGATTAGATCAGAACGAACGTAACCCATTTAAAGCAGAACCTACACTTTGAGTCAACATAACAGTAGGTCATGAGCAGGACCATGAGAAACGAAATATAATCATTATAATATAATATGAATTTGAATAAACTTGTTTTGAAATACTTACTTAAAATTTGATGAATATAAAACGAGATAAAAAACTTACAAAGTATGAAAGCAGGAAGGGATCCTTACACACTCGATTACAAGTTTTTTCACTCGCCAAAGTACTCTGATCACAAATTTGATTATTTACATATTTATAGAAATTGTGTGGACTTCTAATGGCTTTAAATCCGGAGTCTTGATTGCTTGTAGATAAAATGCGTTATCGGGCATCTTTCTGTTTACTTTTGGACTTTTTGAGACGGCTAAGATGCGTTGTCGAGGCATCTTTGCTTTTTACTGTTTGCTTTTGTCCTTTGGATGCAGATAAAATGCTTTGTCGGGCATCTTATTGTTTACTTTTGGACTTTTGAGGCGGCCACGATGCATTGTTGAGGCATCTTTGCTTTTTACTCTTTTTTTATTTATTTATGCCTAGATTAAGATAAATCAAAGGCATCGTATGGATCTTGAGCAAACTAATCTGATGGTCCTGTTGGTTTATCTAAATCAGATAAATCATCAGGAGATTTTGTGTTGTTACTGCTGCTATCAGATAATCGTGAAAGTTCTTCAAGCAATTTTTTCTTTTTCCCTTTCTTTGAGAGAATTTTTTGGCTTAAAGAGCTTGCAGTAATGGGATTTTGATAAAATTTAGGATACTGTGGGTGGTCTAAGAACCATTGCTTCACAACTTGAATATCATCCATGGAACAATCATATTTTACCCACCACTTGATTTTGAAAATCCTTATGAGAGCCATTGTTGAATATGATGTCTGGGAAATAACATAGTCCCATGAAAGAATCCATGGGACTGAAAATATAGCAAAGAAAAGCAATTTGTGTGAATATACTTTTTCTTCATTGGTGTTGGCTTTGAAGTGGATTAGAGATTCTTTAATTTGTGGAGGAAGAAGGGTAGTGTCGCTTCCAAAGAAATACCAACAATCAAAAATCCACATGGGAAAGTTTTTTTGGCATTTTTTGTCAAAGAATATAAACCACGAATGTGATTTTGGTAAGATAAAAAATAAATTATACCAGGCCATTTGTTAACCATGGTAATTATATGTGGGAGGAATGAAAGGAATTGAAAATGGTTTAAGTTGGTAATGATCTTTGACTTTTTCTAGGGTAATGATTTTGAGAATTTTGCATTTTGAGAAGGTAATAAAGTTTGGGTCAATTTGGTTTATGGTATGGGTAATCTCAACTGATTGGGTATCAATTAAGATAAGTTCATAGAATCTTTGTGATTTTTTGAATATCCTCAGGGATAAAATTAAAATCTCTAGGAAAAACATTGTTAGTTACATAATCATTTGTAATGTTGATATCATCTGTTGGTTTTGAGAGACTGGTACAACGAATATATTCTTGACATGGTTTTTGGATGTATTGGTTGGGATGGTGATTTTGAGAAGTGGAGTTAGATAGTGTTTGAGCATAAGTTTGTGGTGAACGGTTTGGAAACTCCTCAAGAGTAATAAATCTATTAGATAATCTTGTTTGTCTTTGGGGAGTATTAGGTTGAGTGGGTTTTGGAGATTTTGTGGCATAGTCTGATAGGTTTTGTGGTTTGTTTGAAGGTGATTGAGCCTTTTGCTTTCCTTTCTGTTGCTTTGAATTCATTTCTCTTTCTCTCTTGTGTTTGGGTTCTGCGAAAATTCCCGTGTAAGAAAATCAGGTAGAGAATTGCTTTCTCCTTTGATGTATTCAATATCGAAATCGAACATGCTTAAAATTGCTTGCCATCTGGCAAAAATCTGTTTAGAAACAAGATTCTAAACATCTTTTTGTAAAATTTCTTTTGTTGATTTGCAATTAATTCTTTTTAGAAAGGTTTTATTAAATAAATTTTCTTGAAATTTTGAGATACACAAAACAATTGATAAAACCTCTTTTTTAATTGTAGAGTAATTTTTTTGTGCTCCGAGCCATATACCGAAATGAAAACGGACAATTTGTTCTTTGGAATTTTGACAAAGAACTTGTTTGAGAATTCCTCCATATCCAATGTCAGAGGCGTTTGTTTCAACAATAACCTTTGTGGTTGGACTAAGAATTCCTAAACAATGAAGACTATTGACTCTTGATTTAAGAAGTTTGACAATATCAGTGTGTTGTTGAGACCATGGAATTGGATTTTTGCGAAACCTTTTATATAAAGGTTCACAAATTTGTCTGAGATGTGGAAAGAACTCTGATATATAATTTAGACATCCTAAGAACCTTTGTAATTGAGTTTTGTCTTTAATTTCATCAGAAAATTTGCTTGCAAATTCTATAGATCTATCAATGGGTTTGATAATCCCTTGATAAATAAGATGTCCTAAAAGTCTAACCTTAGTTTGAAATAATTTCATTTTTGTTAAGGATAAAACTAGTCCATTTGTCTTAATAATTTGAAAAAACATTTTTAGATGTTTGAAATGTTAATCTACAGATTTTGAGAAAATTAGTATATCATCAATATAAGTAATACTAAACTTAGAATAATCATTAAAAATATTATTAATGATATTTTGAAATTCAGAGGGTGCATTTTTAAGTCCAAAAGGCATTATATTCCATTCGTAATGACCAAATGGAACATTGAAAGCAGTTTTGTATTTGTCATTCTCATTTATCTGAACTTGCCAAAATCTAGATTTCAAATCAAACTTTGAAAATATTGTTGCATCATGCATTCTATTGAGAAGATCTCTTTTATTAGGGATTGGATACCTGATCCATTATATGACCTTGTTCAATGACTTATAATTAATTACTAGTCTTAGAGCTCATCTTTCGAGTTCTGCTTGCTTTTGAACATAAAAAGCAGAATAACTCCAGGGAGATTTACTTGGCCAAATCAATCCTTTGTCTAATAGGTTTTTAATTTCTTCTTGACAATATTTTAGTAATTCTTGATTCATTTGAATTGGTCGGGACTTAGATGGAATATGTTTCTCATCAAAGTCTAGTTCATATGGTAAAGATACTATATGTTTTTTTCGTTCTCAAAAGGCGTTGGGAAGATTAGCAAAAATCTCTTTTTTGAATAATTCTTCAATTTCTTTTATTTGATTTTGGATTTGGGGTTGCTAAATCTGTTGCTCTATTTTTTTATAATTTATTTCATCTTTAAGGAAGCTGTTATGAGCTTGTTTGTTTTGTATTAAATTTATCTGCTTATACAAACTATTGGTTTGTAATAAATTTAATTCTCTAGTATCTACAGGTTGTAGAAATTGAAAGAATAATTTTTCCCCTAATATGTTAGTTTCTATCCCTAGATGACTAACATGGAAAGGGTAAATTTGAGCTAGGAATAGAGTTCCTAAAATGATGTTTTGATGGATATTTTTAACTAGGATAAAATGAGCTTTTAAGCAATATCCTTGGTTATATAGATAAGAATTTGTAATTTTGTATTCTACGTTTAATTTTGAACCACTAGCGGTGTTTAGCCTTTCAGTAGTTTTCTCGTAGTATTTTGTGGGTATAAGACCTTCCTTGATACAATTCTGGTCAGCACTAATATCAACCAAGGCAGTCGTATTGAGATGATATTCTTTATTAATAATAATAGAAACCTTAATATACCATTTCTGGTAATGCATTCTTTCTATTGAATTAACAAAATCATCCCTGGATTCATCATTGATATTAATTAAATTATGTGTTGGAAATCACCTTGACAAGATGCCCAGGTGGTGATCTTCCAAACACCCAAGTCTAGAATGACTTGTAAAGAAAAGATACAGCAACCAAAGCAAGAAAGAAGACAAGCAATTGTTATCGAGGTTCGACAATAGCCTACGTCCCCGTGAGTTCCTCCGAACTCTCTGCACTAAATCAATGGTTCTTACAATCACAACAACCCCTCTCCAAGAATCCACAAGTTCTTGAAGAAACAAAGAAGAGAACAAGAAAGTGATAAGGTTTTGAGATACCCTGGAACTTTCCCCCTTGGAAATTCCACTTACAAGTCCCTTGAATCCCCTTTCTATACTAATCTCTCTCTTTACAACCAGCCTCTCCAATGAGTCCCTCTTGTATGTTTGTGTCTTTGCACTCTCATACAATTCTCTCATTCACATGTTCTGTCACAATTATTGTTAAGAATGAAGCTAGGTGACCCTTTATATAGTGCACAAACTTCTTGACCAATCTTGAGTGTCATTCCCTACCCTTAGATCTTGATGACAAATCAACCATGGCCCTCCATCAATCCTAAGTGATGCTATACATTTTAACCTTGCACCCACGCACTTAACAAGAGGCTGAATCAAGTTAATCATGTGTGCATCAATGTGCCTAGCGCCTAGGCACTGAACAAGGCGCGCTGTGGCCTTGGGCAAAACACCTTTTTCACCACTTTCTGGGCGCCGCGGCCTTGGCCTTCCTCCAGCATCCTCACTTGCTGGGCACCGTGGCCTGGGAGGAGCAGGGCTACGGCGCACACTGAAGCTGGACCCTTCAAAGCTGTGCGCACTTCTTTGTCTTGGAGAAAGGAGAGGTGTGCACACACCCAAAATGAGGCGCACACTTGTGTGCACTCCTTTAACATGCTGAAATTCATTCTTCCATCTCTTATTTAAACCTTAAACATGTTTAAATCATGTTTAAACCTTAGATAAATACCAACAATCTCTACTTTTGTCTAAGCATTTAAACCCGAACCATTGTGAAGAGAACTTTAGGATCCAAACTCATTTTGAGACATCATTCAACCGATTCCAATCCTAAGAAGTTCAAGGCAATAATTGAACCTTCTTAGAGGTAGAACCTTTGTGCCTAAATCTGCAGGATTTTCTTCCGTAGCTACCTTATCCATATGCTTTGTCCTCCCATGGAGCACCAGATTCCTCCACAAGTGCCACACACTTTGGTTAACCGAATACACCACCACCTACTCTTTTAGGACCATCCACTCATCCAACGACCCTTTGCACTCCATAGCCTCATTTATGACTTTCATAGTTGCTATGTACCCAGCTTCGGTTATTAAGAGTACTACTACCGGCTGCCACTGAGCCTTCACGTACCTCAGCAACCACTTCATCCCAAGCCAAAACTCCTTTCTGGATTACTCACAAATCTACTGAGAACACCCATTGCCTGAGAAATGTCAGGTCTAGTGCTCACCATCATGACCATGACTGGTCCATCCACACTAAAGTAAGGGACCTTTTCCATTTCCTTCTTTTCCCCATCCATTCCAGGACATTGCTTACTGGAGAACTTGAAATGACCAGCAAGGGGAATCTTTGCTGGTTTACCATCTTTCATAGAAGACCGAGAAACCTTCAACCCATTTCTCTCCCTTTTTAGAATTCTTTTCATCTCAATGATATTTTGTGTAAGGCTGAGATCCTTCATCTCGAACTCCTCACTGAGTTGAGATGTAAACCTTTCCATCCTCTTCCTGCTATTCCGAACCAGCATCACATCAATGACATAGATGAGGATGCTCACCATTTTCTCCACCTTGTGTCTAGGTGAGAAAGTTTCTATGAAATCTATGTCTTCTCTTCTCGTGAACCCCTTCGCCACCAGCCTAGCCTTATTCCATACTTCATCTCCTGGAGAGTACCTTTCTTTGATCTTGTAAGTCCACTTATAATCCACAACTCTTTGTTTTCCCGGAATGTGCACCAATTCCCAGAAGTTGTTCTTCCTCAGAGAATTCATTTCTTCCTCCATAGCTAGCTTCCATCTTAGCGAATCCTTACATCCCATGGCATCAATGTAAGTCTCTTGTTCACTCATCTCTCATTCTGTCCAAGGAGTTGTTGCATCCACAGCATCCGCAAAACCATATCTTGAAGGTGGTCCAACTAGCCTTCTTTCTCGGTCTCTTGTGAGCTGATAATCTTTTCCACTCCCTGCATCATCCTCATTCAGTTCAGCCTCCTCATGATTGTCCTGAGCTTGGCATTCATCAATGGGCTCTACCTGGTCCGAACCCTTTTGCCTTCCTTGCGCTACCTAAACTGAATTCTCCTTGATGCTATGCTCCACAAATACCGAACTAGTTTGCTCACTAGCCCCTGCAGGGTTAGTTTTCTCCAAGTAGGGAAATAATACTTCATTAAAAATAACATCCCTACTTATTATGAGCCTCAATCCTTTTTGTTCTAAGGACCACAACCTATACCCCTTAGCCCCTTCCCCATATCCTAGAAACACATATTTTCTAGATCCTGGGCTAAGTCTATCATCCTTTTGTTGTGCATATGCAGCACACCCAAAAGTCCTAAAGTTGTCCAACTCAGGGGGTTTTCCACTCCACATCTCCTTGGGAGTCTTATGGTACACAATCCTAGAGGGTGATCTATTAACCAAATACGCAGCAGTAGACACCGCTTCCCCCCAAAAACATTTGGGTAATCTGGATCTATCTAACATGAACCTAACCTTTTTCATAAGGGTCTTATTCATCCTCTCAGCAACTCCAATTTGCTAAGGGGTTTTAACAACTGTTCTATGTCTTAGAATGCCATTTAACCTACAGAATTGATCAAGTTCTTGGTTAAAAATTTTTAAGGCATTATCGGTTCTTAACACCTTAACTACTCTACCAATTTGAGTCTCCACCAGCATTTTCCATACCACTAACTTATTCAAAGCATTTGATTTATTTCTAACCAAATAAACCCAAACCTTGCTTTAATAATCATTAATTAAAGATAAAAAGTAAAAGTTACCTCCCTGTGATGGTGTCCTTGCTGGTCCCTAAAGGTCCGTATGAAAGTAGTCAAGAATGCCCTTAGACTTGTGCACTCCGGTGTTGAAGCTGACCTGGTGTTGCTTCTCAAGAACACAACACTCTCAGAAATCAAGTTCCTCTACTTTGTTTCCACCAAGTAGGCCATCCTTGCTGAGAACTTGCAAGCCCTCTTTGCTCATATGTCCCAAGCGAGTGTGCCAAAGGGCTGCCTCATCCATCTCAACTATCAGGCTTGCTGCTTGATCCTTGATCTCCATGTCTCCGATCATCTCATAGAGCCCATCCTTCATTGCTGCTTTGATCACTACCAAAGATCCCTTGGCTACTTTGATCTTTCCTCCCTCTATCTTGCATGTGTATCCCATGGAATCCAGCTGCCCCAATGAGATCAAATTCCTCCTCAAATATGGGAGATATCTCACATCTTTCAGCAGCCTTGTCATTCCATCAAACATTCTCACCTAGATGTCTCTCGTGCCCCTCACTTGGTAAGAAATATAATTCCCCAAGAAAACCCTTTCATCATTGGTTTCCTTGAAATTCTTGAACCAACTCCGGTGAGGGCACGTGTGATGAGTGCACCCGAAATCCAAGATTCATTTCCCACTACCTTCTTGCCTCTTGCTCACATTTGAGCACACAACAAGAACATCATCATCTTAATGTTCTTCATTGGCAACCGAAGCCTCTCCATTCTTGGTATGGCTTCTTTCCTCATCCCTCATTTTTTCCTTACAATATTTCTTGACATGACCCTCTTTATGGTAGTAGAAACATCTCTCATGGCTCTCTCCTCTACTTCTGTCCCGGTAGTAGCCATGCATGTTGTTGTGCATTCTCCCATGTCTCTCTCCTTTACCTCTATCCTGGTAGTAGCCATGGTTGCTGCCATACCGAGTTACTGGCCTTCCTTTAAAGAATAACCCTTTACCACTTGATGCACTCCTTATCTTAGCACCAAGATTATTTTGTAACTCTTTATTATTATTCAATTTAAAAGCAAAGATTCGTTTACGAAGATACCTTTTTATTAGGGAGAGTCTTGGCAAGAAACAACTCATCTAGTTTCTTCCAAATTGTAACTGGATCTTTCAAGTCTTTGTACTCCCTTGTGACATTATCTGACAAGTGCAAGAAGATGGTGCTGTATGCAATCTTCTTCATCTCATTCCGCTAGTCCTCCGTGGTACTTGTTGGAAAAGCATCATCTTCTCCAATCGCCAAGTCCACTTTCTGTTGCATAAGAACAGCCTTGATCTTCCGTTTTCACAGAGAAAAATCTCATTTTCCATCAAACTTCTCAATACCGAAATTTGAACCCATCTTGCGGAGAATATCCCTTGATTTATGTAACACCCACAAATGCTTTACAACTTCTTCTAAACCTCAAGAACACAGATCGAAGATTGATCTCAATACTGTTCTTGAATTAACCTCAAGAACGCGATCAGATCTTGATCTTTACTCCGTTCTTGAATCACCCAAGAAGTTGACCTCCAATTCTTGGAGTCTTGACTCCGTCACCTTCTGTTCTTGCTCCAATACCCACCAATCTTGGCTCTAATCCTTGATTTATGTAGTACCCACAAATGCTTTCCAACTTTTTCTAAACCTCAAGCACAGATCAAAGATTGATCTCAATATCATTCTTGAATCAACCTCAAGAACACAATCAGATCTTGATCTTTACTCCGTTCTTGAATCACCCAAGAAGTTGACCTCCGATTCTTGGAGTCTTGACTCTATCACCTTCTGTTCTTGCTCTGATACCCGCCAATCTTGGCTCTAATCCCGTTGTCTAAAGCTCTGATACCACTGTTCTGGTATCTCCTCTAGCTCTGATACTACTGTTGGAAATCACCTTGACAAGATGCCCAGGTGGTGATTTTCCAAACACCCAAGTCTAAAATGACTTGTAAAGAAAAGATACAGCAACCAAAGTAAGAAAGAAGACAAGTAATTGTTATCGAGGTTCGGCAATAGCCTACGTCCCTGTGAGTTCTTCTGAACTCTCTGCACTAAATCAATAGTTCTTACAATCACAGCAACCCCTCTTCAAGAATCCACAAGTTCTTGAAGAAACAAAGAAGAGAACAAGAAAGTGATAAGATCTTGAGATACCCTGGAACTTTCCCCCTTGAAAATTCCACTTACAAGTCCCTTGAATCCCCTTTCTATACTAATCTCTCTCTTTACAACCAGCTTATCCAATGAGTCCCTTTTATATATCTGTGTCTTTGCACTCTCATACAATTCTCTCATTCATATGTTCTGTCACAATTATTGTTGAGAATGAAGCTAGGTGACCCTTTATATAGTGCACCAACTTCTTGATCAATCTTGATGACCAATCAACCATGGCCATCTATCAATCCTAAGTGATACTGTGCATTTTAACCTTGCACCCATGCACTTAACAAGAGGCTGAATCAAGTTAATCATGTGTGCATCAGTGTGCCTAGTGCTTAGGCACTGAACAGGGCGCGTTGCGACCTTGGGCAAAACACATTTTCACCACTTTCTTGGGGCTGTAGCCTTGGGTAAGGGGTTTCGTGGCCTTGGCCTTCCTCCAGCATCCTCACTTGCTGGGCATTGCGACCTGGGAGGAGCAGGGCTGCGGCGCACACTGAAGATGGACCCTTCACAACTGTGCGCACTTCTTTGTCTTGGAGAAAGGAGAGGTGTGCACACACCCAAAGTGAGGCGCACACTTGTGTGCACTTCTTTAACATGCTGAAATTCATTTTTCTATCTCTTGTTTAAACCTTAGCCATGTTTAAACCTTAGACAAATACCAATATTATGATTGGAAGTTTTTGGAATTTCATTTTTATTAATTTGATAAGAGATCGATTCTTTGAGATTATTAATTTCTAAGTTAATCATTTTTGCTTTTAGTTCGATAGTGTCTTTTTGAATTTCTTTGATTTGTTATTTTATAAGATCTTGAGTCGTGGCTATCTTAGGTCTTTGAAAATGATTTTCAAATTTTTTTGATAGACTATACGGTTCAGGTGTTTGAGTTTTGTTTTCTTCATAGATAAGATCCCTTAACTTGGTTAGATAATCCTTTCTTATTATTGGATCGTCAATCTTATCTATTATGTCCAAAAGAAATTCTTTTTAAGAATTAATCATGTTAATGGATTTGCAGAAACAAAGACTATCTTCACAGTCACACTGTGAATCAATGGATTCTTCTGAGTCTGTATCCTCTTGAATTGTATAAATGACTTCTTCATTGTCAGAGAATGAATCTTCATTTTCTGATTGAGAGTTATTTATCATAATTTTGGTTAATTGTTGTTTCATAGAGTCATCAATATCTAATTCGTTGATTTTTTGCTTAACTCTACAATTTTTTGGCCAGTGTCCAAGCCTTCCACACTTGAAGCAGGCTTTTGAGGAATTTTGTGTCTTAGTTTTCTTGGGTTTTTTATTATGGGTTTATGGAGTAGAGAAAGTCTTTATTAGTTTTCTATATTTTTGTTTTTTGAAAAACTTTCTTTTCTTTTTGTTTATTGCAGAAGGAGCCCCTAGGGTTTCATAACCATATTGGCTACATAATGATCCAAATTCTTTTCTGCTTTGACTTAATTCTGATTTTATTTTTTATTTTGATTTGAGGTCGGTGCATACTGTTAATTCTTCATTATTTATTAAATTGATTAAATCACCATAAGTGAGATAATCATAAGGTACTGACCCATCATATTGATATCTTATTCTGCGTCATACCTTTTTTGCAAATAACTTTAGAAGTCCAGATATAAATCTTTCTTTCCAATAAAAGTTATTGCAGTCTTTTCTTGTGAAGACTTTAGCAAGGAATACATCTTTATACCATCTAAAATCTTGTAATGTTGGGTAAGTTAGATTTGAAAGAATTTCTAAAGTATTTTCTTGAAATCTTTCAGGATCTCCAACGAAGTGTTTTATGATGGCACAGGTACATGAATTTGTTGTTCAAGGTTTTGAGGATTTTGTCTCATTTCGGTTGATGTTTATATTCTTGCTTCAGTTATATTATGACGATCTTGATCTGATAAGTAATTATCCCACCATCCTTTCAATGAGCCAGTGAAACCGCCTATAAGGAGTACAACAATTTTCTTATCAGTATTTTTCAGTTTTTATTTTGTAGGCAGTGGCAACCATAGTCATTTCTTGAAGAATGTTTAGGATTTGCTGTTCACTTTGACCATCAATATTTCATTCACTAATAGAGCTATTATCATATTTTGCTTGGGTATTGTCAGCTCTATCTTCAAATTGAAGGCCGGGAGGTGTTGGTCTAGGATAATAATTCCTAGTTCTTGGTAAAGGTGCATTGTTAAAATTTCTTTTATAAATTTTGTTAATGTCATTAGGCTGGGGTGTTAATAGATTCTTTTATTTTATTAATGATATCTTGTTCTATAGTATTGATATTATTTTAAGATTCTTCTATTTGGTTATTAATTGACAATCTATCATTTATTTGTTGTAATAAATCTTCATTATTATTGTCAAATTTTATTAAATATTTTTTGTCAATATTTGTAGGAGTAAAAATTGGTTTTGACAGATGAGGTAGAGAGGGTTTTTGAATAGATAAATCCTTCCCGGGGGGCTTTGGAATTGACTTTGTAAGTTTATGGTCAGTTGTATTTATGGTATGAGATATGGAATCTACTTGATGGATAAAGTATATAAATTTTGATTAGTATAATTATTTTGAGAATAAATATATTTTTTTATATCTTTAAATTTAATATGCCTATTGTCAGAGCCTGATCCTTGTTAAAAGGGGGAGGCAGTGACCTCTGTTTGTAAATGAGAAATTTTAACAGTAATCTCCTGTAAAGGAGGATGTACTGATAAAGATGTTTGATTATTAGTCGTTGTCCACAATTGTTCTAATTGTTGGATAACATCTATTTCTTTTGTTTTATCTAAATCAGGATGATTTTTGGCAAAAAGATTATATATTTTATTATTGAAGGTGTACATCTCAAAGAAATCAAATAAATACATATTGCATTGTATTTCCCTCATGTGAGTGTACAATTCTCTAATTTGAGATCTGATTTCTTCTGAAAAGTTTGTCATAAACTAGTATGTTTTTTGTTTATTTTTTTTCAGATAAGAAACCATTTTTTAATTTAATTTTGTCAATATCAAAATTGGAGTTCATGATGACGTTTAACTCATCATGTTGCTAATTATCTTGCATATCCGAATGAGTAGGAGAAAGCTCTCATATTCTTGAGGATCCTGCAACCTGAGATTGTTGGTTATTAGCAGTTTCGAATGAATTTTTATCAGTTTTATATTAATCTTTAGGGATTGTATGATCAAAATCTACTCCTACAATGTCTAAGGGTTTAATATGACTAGAAGAAATATCAAAGTTGTTTCTTGCAGGAATTATTTGAGGATCTTCATAATAAGATCTTCTTAGACCTTCTATAGATCTCCTAGGACTTTCTATCCTAGAAGAGAGGTTTGAGAGATGGGAGCGGTTATAAAGAGATGTAAATTTGATTATAACACTACCGTCTTTATTTTCTTCTATTTGAGAGACATTGGTATTAGCAATGTTCCTTGGGGGACATAATTCTTCAAACTTCCAAAAATCTGGAATTGTAATTTGATTCCATTTCAGGAGTTTAGGAGTTATGGTATTGGCATGAAATGAATTTGCTTCAAGTAAAAGGGTTTCTCTTGGTTTGGTTTGAAGTAAAGCTCTTGGGTTAATCTTAGTTGTCATTACTTTGTAATAGACCCTAAAGATTAAGGTTAAGTTTATGGTTCCAGTTTTGACTTCTAAACCTTTTAATTGAATATCTAAGGTTAGGGTATCTAATAAATGGGGATCATAAAGGTCTATGAAAAAATTTGGATAACAATTGAAATAAATGGGACCATTTGCTAGGTTTGATTCTATTAAAGATAATAATGAATTTGAAAAGTTTAAATGCCTAGCATCCCTAAGCATCATCATTACTAGTGTATCAATACCTAATCGATACAAAAGTTTGATGGCTATTTATACTAAACCTAAGCGCAGGTACTTAAAGCGTTCTTGTTTATGTTTTTGAATTGATGCTAAGGAAAGTAGTTTAATACTTTCATTTTCATTTTTAATAGAATAAGTTTGTTCAGTTGTTTTAATGCAATAATTTGATTTAAAATCAAATGTTCCTATTTTATAGATCTTATTAACATTTTGTTTGGGTATATGCCAATTGAGCAGATCTTGCTCTATTTTAGCCATGTTTACTTCTTTTAATTAAACTTGTTATTATCTTCTATTGTGCAAAATTGTTCTTAGATTTCTCGTCTCAACTGTGTTGGTAAGCTGTGTAAATCCGTTGGTAAGCCCTTGTTGTCTGTGTGCGTTGTGGGTGTTCCTACAATTGTCTCTGTGTTTTCTTTGTTTTGATTTTGCCTTTATTAAATTATGACCATTTTATTTAGGAGACGTAGACAGGGTGATGATTCATCCATATTTGGATTATCTACTTCATCACCTCCAAGAAACTTTGATAAAATAGATCAGAATATCAACAGTATTACAAATAGTCAAGAAGTTAATATTGCTAAAATCCAGCAAGATCTGCTCAATTGGCATATACCCAAACAAAATATTAATAAGATCTATCAAATAGGAACATTTGATTTTAAATCAAATTATTCCATTAAAACAATTGAACAAACTTATTCTATTAAAAATGAAAATGAAAGTATTAAACTACTTTCCTTAGCATCAATTCAAAAACATAAACAAGAAGGCTTTAAGTACTTGCACTTAGGTTTAGTACAAATAGCTATCAAACCTTTGTATCGATTAGGTATTGATACTCTAGTAATGATGATGCTTAGGGATGCTAGGCATTTAAACTTTTCAAATTCATTATTATCTTTAATAGAATCAAACCTAGCAAATGGTCCCGTTTATTTCAATTGTTATCCAAATTTTTTCATAGACCTTTATGACCCCCATTTATTAGATACCCTAACCTTAGATATTCAATTAAAAGGTTTAGAAGTCAAAACAGGAACCAGAAACTTAACCTTAATCTTTAGGGTCTATTACAAAGTAATGACAACTAAGATTAACTCAAGAGCTTTACTTCAAACCAAACCAGGAGAAACCATTTTACTTGAAGCAAATACATTTAATGCCAATACCATAACTCCCAAACTTCTGAAATGGAATCAAATTACAATTCCAAATTGCTGGAAGTTTGACGAATTATGTTCCCCAAGGAACATTGCTAATACCAATGTCTCTCAAATTGAAGAAAATAAATATGGTAGTGTTATAATCAGATTTATATCGCCTTATAACCACTCCCATCTCTCATACCTCTCTTCTAGGATAGAAAGTCCTAGGAGATCTATAGAAGTTCTAAGAAGATCTTATTATGAAGATCCTCAAATAATTCTTGCAAGAAACAGCTTTGATATTTCTTCTGGTCATATTAAACCCTTAGACCTTGTAGGAGTAGATTTTGATCCTACAATCCCTAAAACTTATTATGAAACTAATAAAAATTCACTCAAAACTGCTAATAACCAACAATCTTATATTGCAGGATCCTCAAGAATAGGAAAGCTTTCTCCTACTCATTCGGATATGCAAGATAATTGGCAGCATAATGAGTTAAACGTCATCATGAACTCCAATTTTGAGATTGACAAAATTAAACTAAAATGATTTCTTATCTGAAAAAAATAAACAAAAAACATACTGGTTTATGACAAACTTTTCAGAAGAAATCGAATTTCAAATTAGAGAAGAATGGTACACTCACATGAGGGAAATACAATGCAATATGTATTTCTTTGAGCCAATATTATAGTAGATCATGACATTAAATCAGTGTAGGTAATGGTTCATTGCTTTATTGAATCAATAATCGAACCGTTGATTTATTAAAAATAATTATATATAATAATTGTAATAATGTTATAATGATATGACTATATCAAGTATTTGTATAAATATTTAAAATTTTAATTATAAGTAATTAAAATAATAAATTGATTAAGTTAAACTTAAAATATATATTTTAGTATTTTAATAAAAATAATATTAAATAATCAATTTTATATCATAATCTACTTTAAGTGAATGTGTTAAGTTTGATGACCACGACATTTGGAAGATTTCTTTTAAATTCTTATACACGATTGATGAGTTTTTTTTATAGGTTATGTATCAATTAATTGAGTGTAGTAAATAAAAAATTATTAATTATATTTTTATGTTAATAACAAAATATTATAAATAATTAATAATAAAATGAATGTCTAACATTTAAATTACGCTAGTGTAAAGAAAAAAATGTTATGAATTAGTTAACTTTGAGTGGTTATAAATAAATAAAGTGGATAATTTTATAAATATTACAAGGTGGTAGCATGATAAAACCGATTTCATTTTCCTAATAAAGAGGTCACAAGTTTAAATCTCCATTATCCACGTTAATCTTTCGTTTTGACCTCCAATTCATGGTTTATTGGTTGAACCGATAAAATTGATCAGTTTTAATTTATTCAATATTATAAATGAATTAATTAAAAAAAATTGGTTCGATCTAACTTTTAATTCAGAGTTCACTCAATCGGATCGATCCGATTCGATTATGATAACTATTCTCTAAATTGGTCTCATGAACAAATTCGTTTAATCACGTTTACAAGTCTAAATAAAAAATGCTTTCGATAGAATTCCATTATGATAACTATGGTTGGACCGATCTTATGAACAGATTCACTTAATCACATTTGTAAGTCTAGATAAGGAGTGCCTTTTAACTTTACATTATTCGTCTTTAGTACGTAGTGGCTAGTGACCGTTAACCTGTAGAAGAATAGAAAAAAGATGCTAAGCAGCTTACTTTTTTGACAAAGCACAGTCGAATCTGCTGGAAGGCATATTTTATCAAATCCCATTTGCCCCCACTACAAAAATTTTGGGAAAAGCTAATCACTGTTCTAGATTTGTTAATTAAGTCAATAATCTTAGACCTTTGAGAGTCATCCAAAAGGTTGTTAGCTCACATGAAAATCAGATGTGGACTAAATATTTTTCAAACAACAATATATTTCGTTATCTTTACAGATTCTCAATTGGTCTTCATTGTCGTATAAAGTTAATGGCAACTGTTAGAATGAATCATCCATCTTATGCTACCGCCGCCGCCGCCACCACCACCACCACCACCACCACCACCATTCTTTGGACAAAATGCTATGGGACGGTGCTTGGGTGGGTCTTCTAATATTTTTAGGCACACCATCAATGTTATTGGGAAATTTTGGGAAATTCCAAATCGCTTATCCATTTGGAAATTGATTCTATTTTCTATGTTTTAAATGGCAGAGGCAAGCCCCTCCACTCCACCTCAAGAGCAACTATTGCTGATGGATTGTCTCACTTATGCCATAGTTTTCACAATTTCCACCAAGAAGTTTCAAATCATTAATAATGTTAAGCCTAAACCCGTCCACCATGGACCTCAGGATTTTTATGGCTTTTTGAGGTTTGGTGAACGTTTAGCCCATCCCTGTACCTTGGGATTGTGACATCAACTCTCTCGTCTTCAGTAGTTGTATGGATGGTGCTTTTCAGTGCCATTGAAAGAGTAGGAAGGGGTAAGATCTTCTTTGGTGGAATAGTGCTGGCCACATTCATGTGCCCATGTCAGCTTGGTACACAATAAGGAAAGCTACCTGAAGTTTGGTTTTTCATCAAAGACCCTTCAATGGTAAAGTTAGTAAGTCTATCGTGATGAAGTGAAATGAAAGGCTACAAAAATACTGAAGTGGGAAAGAGAGAGTCAGAGTGGTTCTAGTTATGAAACTTGTTTTCGTAATGTTGAGACTCTTTTTTATATAGACAGTTGGGGACTTATTTTTCCTGAAAAGCCGAAAATGATCTCTACTGGTGGTGTTATCACATGTCCTTAGATCTACCAGATATGTCTTACGCGTTTTTTAGTTTACGGGTTCGCTGTCGGATATAGCATACCCATGCTTCTAGGTCTACAAGATGTGACCTTTTGCATCCAAGAGTGCATGGGTCTACCGTCAGAGACAATATCCTTATGCCTTTAAGTCTGTAAATCCATAATCACGTCTATAAAGTCTTGCCCATGCGTCGGTTTAGGCCTACCAGTCATCATTGTCTTGTAGCACGTGTTCAAATTTTATTGGATCGGGTATTTCTGTCAATATCAATGGTAAACAAAGAAAATGTATTATTATAATTTATAAATAATAGTATTACTATCTTTTGATTTTTACATTATTATACTTTTATGTTATTTTCATGCATGTGTAGTTAGTTTTATATGTAATTATCTTCTTTGTCATCTCCGTATGTGTTTGTTTCTTGAATTAATTCTCAAAAAAGAAAAGATATTATTTTTATTTTTTAACTTAGTTTTTAAGTTTTTCTTTTCATATTTATTTCTTATATAAGTGGACAATGCTCATATAATGCGAAAGTTTTTAAATTCGATTAGTTTGTTTTTTATTTTTAAATTTTTAAATTTTCAAATTTTCTTATTATTTTTCTAATTTATTAATTTGAAGTTTTATAGTTTTGAAACTTACATTTGTATCCTTGAAATCTATAGTTTGGGATACGCAAGTCTAGGTAAGTATGCAATCAAGGCATTTTCAGAGATACAAAAGTATATTTCTTTTCTTTTCTCTTTAAAAAAAAAAGAGAGTAGGTTTTTAAACTAGAGATGTAAATATAATTTTCAATATAAAACAATTTTATGGAAGATAAAAGATGTTCTATATTTCAACTCTAGCTAAAAGAAATTCTTGACTTTCCGTGAATAAACCAATTTTATTTAGACAGCAATAATGGTGTTATATATATATATATATATTGTTCAAATAATATATATCACCATTTTTTCAACAGAATTCATCATGACATCTTCAAAATTACGGCTCGATCACTTTTGACTTGATCCTAACAAGAAAGAACCACTAAGAATGACAAAACATGTATAACAACCAACTTAAATTTTTGAACTATTTAAAAGAATCTTCCAGATTTTTAAGACTAAAATACCATCAACTATAATACAATATTTTGAAATTTCTTTATCATTACAAGAGTATTCCATGGGTATTTTCGGTAAAATAATAGGCTGGACGGTTCATGAGAATGTTATTTTGGATTGTCAATGAGGTGGTCCACTACCGCAAGTTGTCTTTTCTTTTTTTTTTAGTGTCCAATTTGGGGAACAAGATTGAGGGCCCCTCAACTTAGATGCGATAAGTCCTGTGGTATTAAATTGGACAAGCATTTTTTATGGCTATGGGTACAAGTAGCTTGCTATTGCTAATATACCAACTTTTTGGACGAGGGGAATTCTATGGGTACCATCTAGCCATCTAGGGTGCTTTTGTAACACACTAGACTAAAAATATAATTTTTGACAAAATTTATACTTTTATGGTAAACAAATTTTTTTATGATAATTTTTTTTATCATTAATATTTTTATTTTTACTACTACAACTATAAACTTACTACCAAAGTATGTGTTCAGTCACAAAATATATATGAAAAACAAATTATTATTTTTTCTCTAAAATGAACCATAGACTCTATCAATTTGATGGCTTTTTGTACTTTTTATAATAGAGGATAAATTAAATTATAAAGTGAAATAAATTAGTATATATTTTTATCGTGTTACTATGAAATGGAACATGGTTACCATTGATTCATAAATATAGGAAAAATATCTTTATCATATAATAATTCTGACTATCAATGAGATGATATTGATTTACCATTCAATATATTAAATTATCACTAAATAAAAATCCTTTGTTAATGCGAGGGACCATAATTAGACCCTAGACTTATTTTATAATACCAAAGCCCTTTATTCATGAAGCATTAAGAGCATAAATATTTGCAAAAAAAATAGGCCACACTGTATCTAAGACCTCCTCAAGCAAAGGCGCTAAAAAATTACAAGCTAAACGAGTTAACGCATAAACCAACGTATTGGTAGCTCTCCTAGCATACCAACACAAGCAGTTGGTAAAACATTTCATCCAAAGTTTAGCGTCGAAGATGAGATTACCAAAGCCAACCAACGAATCACCTCTACCATTTAAAGCAGTTACCACCAAAGCCGCATCACATTCAAGGACAATGCAACGAATCAATCGAGCTGAGTACAAGATGGTTACACGTCAATACGACCACCTGGTTGACATGATCTCACAAATGATACCAAACAATACCTAAGCCCTTCTTATTCGAACTCGCCACCATGAAGCCAGTGTAGTCACAACCAGATAAGACCCGAAAAGACCAGAAACCTATAGACGACACAAGCATCGACACAAGTCTAATAGGAAGTAAGGTGTCTGAAGCTAAACTTGGCACATCGAAGCCCCTCGACCCGACACTTAACTGAATCCTGAGTAGTGTGAAGAAGAATCTGTGCCAGACTCTTGACCCCCAAGAAGGCACAAGGAACTAGAGTTTCTTAAAGTCTCCCAGCAACTGAGACATATGAACAAGTGCATCAATCTTGCCCTGAAGACCAACAGGGTAAATATCTTGAATGAAATAAGGCCTTTAAGAAACCCATTCTCTCAATAGATCATGGAAATGACAATCCTGAACAACTTCAAGATGCTAAGCATCGAATCCTACACAGGGAAAACTTGCACCCTTGATCATTTAGAAACCCTAAAATCTCTAATGTTCATCCATTGGCATTATGAGGCAGTGATATGTCGAGTTTTCCCAAGGGAAACGGCATAGAACTGGTTCTCACGTCTTCTTCTAGAGTCGATCAGGTCTTTCGAAGAGCTGAGTGAGTAGTTTCTGATCCATTTCTTCAGCAGTCGAGGACCAAGAAGAACAATAGAGAGTCTACTTAATTTCAACCAACAAATTAATGAGTCATTCTGAGATTACATTACTTGGTTTTGAGCAAATATGGTAGAAGTCTGAAAGCTCGACTAGAAAGTAGAAGAAATGGCCTTTATCAACAAACTTCGAGCCTTAGACTTTAGCCATTATCTATCCGCGAATCCAGTTAATTCTATGATAACCCTTCTAGCCTAAGCAGACGAGTTCGTGATAGCTGAAGAGGACAAAGCCTTCAGGAGGCAAAGAGAAGAAGCCTTGCTGCCTAAGAAGAAGAAAGATATGGAATGATGAAAGTCCAAATCTTAGCAGAAGAAAGAAAACAAAGGTGGCTAGAAGAAAGACAAGTAGGAGGGAAGGCCTCAAGGGTTTGAGAGCTGCACTTCTCTCAACACCTCGATATTTGATATCTTAATGGAAATAGCTTACCAAAACATCGTTAGATGGCCACCCAAGATCAAGTCATACTTGCCAATAAAGACATGAATCAGTATTGTCGATTACACAAAGATCATGGTCACGATACCAAAAAATGTATGTATTGAAAAATCTAGATCGAAGACCTGATCAGGCAAGGGTACTTAAAAAATATGTGATGATAGTAAGAGAAAGAAATCCACCTCGAGATAAAAGCCTTAATACTAGAGAAAGAGAGAGACCAAAAATAATTCCTGACTATCAAGATTAGGACCGAGACCAAGACATGATTAGGCGTACCCCACACAAAAAGTTAGGTCCAAACTATTTTCAGGGTGGCCACCTCAGGTAAAGAATCCTCACATTCTCATAGAGCCTATACGAGGTTCTAAAGAACTATGGAAGAGATGAATAAGAGAAGTCTAACTGATCAAGTTATCAAATTCATGAATACAGATCTAAAAATAGTTCAGATCCCACATGATGACACGATCTTAGCTACTCTAGTCATCGGTAACTTTTCAGTGGAAATGATACTAGTGGATAATGGATCATTTTAAGATATTTTATACAATGATACCTTCAAAAGGATTCAACTATAAGATGACAAGCTAAAACCCACTAGATACCCTCTATATGGTTTCTCATGAGACCATGCCTACCTTAAGGGTAACATCACCCTACTGATCACAATAAGAACTACACCTCATCAGATAATAATCATGAGCACTTTCCTTATGATTGACCTACATTCTTCATAGGACGCCATCCTTGGCCATCCCAAAATAAATACGATGAAAGTAGTTGTATCTACCTACCACCTTAAAATGTAGTTTACCACCAAGACCGGAGTGGGAGAGGTCAAAGGGAACTAGAAAATTTCCTGCAACTACTACTTGGCCTCAATATAGAGTAAGGATAAGACAAATGTCCTTAGTATTGAAGACCTTATAAATGAAGCAAAGAATCCCAAGGGGAAACCAGTGGAAGAGTTGGTCCCAATCCCCCTGACAGATCAAGAAGGAATTGAGAGGATAATCCAGATCGGTTTAATCCCGGAAGGTGAGCCAAGAGAATAGTTGATCTCATTCCTAAGAAAGAATTATGATGTTTTTACGTGGTTGGTGGCAAGCATGTTGGGAATCGATCCTAGTGTGATGGCCCATTGCCTTAACATTGATCCTGAGCATAAGCCTGTAATCTAGAAAATAATCTTCGCTTTGGAAAGATAGCAAGCCATAGACGCCGAAGTTAAGAAGTTGCTAGAGGTCAGTTTTGTCAGAAAAATTGATTATCCTAGATGGCTCTCCAATGTTGTCATGGTGAAAATTTTAAATGGAAAATTTGCATTGATTTCACTGATCTTAACAAAATCTTCTCTAAAGACAGCTATCCATTGTTGAGAATTGGTCAACTAGTTGATGCAACTTTGGGTTATGAGATGCTGAGCTTCGTGGATGTCTATTTTGGGTACAATTAGATCAAAATATGTGAGCCAGACAAGTAGAATACAACATTTATAACTCAAAGAGGTCTTTATTAGTACAAAGTGATGACTTTAAGACTTAAGAACGTAGGTGCAACTTATCTATGGTGAATAAGCTATTCAAAGATCAGATTGGTTACAACATGGAAGTATAAGTAGATGACATGTTAGTCAAGAGCTTGTAAGTAACAAAGCATGTGGCTAATCTAAAAGAGTGTTTTTCAGTCTTGAAGAGGCACCGATGAAGTTGAACCCCTTCAAATGTTCGTTCAAAGTCACTTTAGGAAATTTTTTGGGGTTTATGGTGACTTAGAGAGGAATAGAGGCCAATCTAGAAAAGATAAAAGTTGTACTAGAAATAGAAGCACCTTGGACAGTGAAAGAGGTGAAGAAACTAATAGGTCGAATCACTGACCTTGGTCGTTTCATGTCTAAATCCATAGAGAAATACTTATTATTCTTCAAGGCTTTGAAGAAGATCAAAGATTTTCAGTGGACAGAAGAATTCTAAGCATAGGTCAAGGAGTTGAAAAAGTACTTGAGCTCACCTCTTCTCTTAACTAAACCCAAGGAAAGAGAAGAGTTGTTTTTGTACTTCGCTGCTAGTGAAATTGTTGTGGCTTCGACACTGATCCGAGAAGAAGACAATATCTAGAGACCCATCTACTATGTTAGTAGAGTCCTGTAAAATGTCGAAGTCAAGTACCAGCCCATTCAAAAGTTGGCTTATACTGCGGTAATATCGGCTAGGAAGTTGATACCCTATTTTTAATTGTATCTGGTTATTATGCTCACTAATCGCCCCCTCCGCCAAGTTCTCTAGAAGTTCGATCTCTTAGGCCGACTCATGAAATGATCTATAGAGTTGGGCAAATTCGATATCCAATTTAAACCTCGACCCACTATCGCTTTATAGTTGAATGCACATTTCCTGGCCATCCAATAGAAGAGCAACATGTCGAGCCTCCCCTAGAGGTATTTAGTTGGAAGCTATTTGTTGACGAGTCCTCCAATGCGTTATGCAGTGGCATCAAACTCATCTTGATCAGTCCTAAAGACTTCACAATTGGGTACACATGTTAGTTTAACTTCAAAGCTTCCAATAGTGAAGCTGAGTATAAAGCCCTTCTAACTAGAATGAGACTGGTCATGTCTCTCATGGTAGAATCATTGGAAGTCTTCAACGACTCTCAGTTGGTGGTAAACGAAGTCTTAAAAGAGTATGAAGTTAGATGAGAAATAATGATTAAATATCTGGCCAAGGTAAAAGAATCGACGAAACATTTCAAGCAAATGAGAGTGACCCGAGTACCTAGGTCAAATCTACTCCGAGCTGTATACGTTAAACTCTTGTCTAGCCCCAACACTGAATAAGTCGAGGTAATAGATATAGATGATGCACCTAACTAGATGACCCCAATAATCAAGTATTTGAAGGATGGTGAACTCCCAGAACCATGATTGAAGCAAGAAAGTTAGTTTATAGGGCAGCTAGATATTGTATGATTAAGGGATCCCTCTACAGAAGGTATCTAACTCTGCCATATTTAAAATGCCTTACTTCAAGATAAGTTGACTATGCATTGAGAGGAGCCCACAAAGGAGTTTGTGAGAACCATCTTGGCGACCAAGCTCTAGCACATAAAATCTTGAGACAAGGGTACTATTGGCTAAGGTTCAAAGACGAAGCAACTGACTTTGTCAAAAAGTATGTTTAGTGCCAAAAGATCGCTCATATTCCACATCATCTAGCCAACCCCCTATTAATTATCACCAGCATGGTACCATTTGTAATGTGGGGTATTGTTGGTATTTTTCTAAGGTTTAAACATGGTTCAAAGATGGTTAAAGTCTAAACCAAGGTTGGAAAATTAAATTTCAGCATGTTAAAGGAGTGCACACATGTGTGTGCATCACTTTGGGTGCGTGTGCACACCCCTATTCAGCAAGGCAAAAGAGTACGCACAGTGGTGTGAAGGGCAGCATCAGTGTGCGCCACACCGCTCCTTCACCAGCGCTGCACCGCCCAACAAGAAGGTAGTTTGATGGAGGGCAGTGCCACACCGCTCCTTCACCAATGCCGCACCGCCCAGGAAGTGGTGAAAAAGGTGCTTTGCCTAGCGCCGCACCGCCCCCTGTTCAGTGCCGCAGCGTTAGGCACACTGATGCACACATGGACAACTTGTTTAAGCCTTTGCTTAGGTAAGTGGATGCAAGGTTAAAACGTACAACACCACTTAGGATTGATAGAGGGCCATGGTGAAATGGTCATCAAGATCTAAGGGTGGAGATTGACTCTCAAGATTGGACAAGAAGTTGGTGCACTATATAAAGGGTCACCTAGCTTCATTATCAACATAAGTTTGTGACATACTTTGAGGTCAATTGTAAAAAGTGACAAGACATAATACAAGAGAGAATTATGTGAGAGTGCAAAGACACAAAACACAAGAGGGACTCATTGTAGAGAGGCTGGTTATAAAGAAGAGAGAGTAGTATAGATAGAGAGCACTGTAATAGTTCTTATCATCTTCTTTCTTCTCTTCTTGGTTTATTTAAGAACTTGAGGTTTCTTGAAGAGGATTGCTGTAATTGTAAAGAACCATTGATTTAGTGTAGAGAGTTTAGAGGAACTCACGAGGACGTAGGCTATTGCCGAACCTCGATAACAAATCGCTTGTCTTCTTTTCTTTCTTGCTTTCGATTGCTGTATTTCTTTCTACAAGTCATTCTAGACTTGGGTATTTGGAAGATCACCACCTGAGCATCTTGTCAAGGTGATTTCCAATAGTGGTATCAGAGCTTGTACAACTGGGTATCGGAGTAAGAATAAGAAGGTTACGAAGTCAAGACTCCAAGAATCAAAGATCAACTTCTTGGGTGATTCAAGAACGGAGTAAAGATCAAGATCAGATCGTGTTCTTAAGGGTGATTCAAGAACAGTGTTAAGATCTATCTTCGATCGTGTTCTTAAGGTTGAAGAAAACATTTGTGGGTATTGCATAAATCTGGGATCTTGTCCACAAAGATGGCTTCAAATTTCGTGGTTGAGAAATTTGATGGAAAGGGAGATTTTTCCCTATGGAAGCGGAAGATCAAAGCTGTTTTTATGCAACTGAAAGTGGACTTAGCTATTGGAGAAGATGATGCTTTTCCAGCAAGTCTCATGGAGGACCAGCGGATTGAGGTGAAGAAGATGGCTTACAACACTATTTTCTTGCACATGTCGGATAGTGTCACAAGGGAGTGCGGAGACTCAGAAAATCCGGCTGTCATATGGAAGAAACTAGATGAGTTGTTTCTTATCAAAACTCTCCTTAACAAAATTTATCTTCTTAAAAGAATCTTTGCTTTTAAAATTGATCCTAGTAAAGAGTTGCAAGATAATCTTGATGTCTTTAATAAACTAGTTCAAGATTTAGCTAGTTGTAGTATTAAATTCCCGGATGAACAATTGGTTGTCATTTTGTTAAATTCTCTTCCTGATTGCTTTGATAATTTGATTAATGTTATTGAGTATGGAAGGGATACTTTAACCAAGAAAATTGTGATTAATGCCATAAGGGCACATGACTTCAAAGTTAAGATAAAGGAGACATCAAGTGGAGATGGGCTGTTCATAAGAGGAAGGCCAGCAACTCGGAATGGCAGTAGCAACCATGGCAACTACTGGGAGAAATTAAGAGGTAGAGGGCAAAGCCATGGGAGAGCACATTCCAAATCAAGATTTTAAAAGAGGTGCTTCTACTGCAACAAAGAGGGCCATTTCAGAAAAGATTGCAAGAAGAAGAAGTGGAATGAGAGAAGAAGCCATACCAACAATGGAGAGGCTTCGGTTGCCAAGGGAGAACAGCAAGATGATGTTCTTGTTGTGTGCTCAAATGTGAGCAAGAGGCAAGGCAACAAAAAGTGGATTCTGGATTCCGGGTGCACTTATCACATGTGCCCTCACAAGGAATGGTTCAAGAATTTCAAGGAGATCAATGATGGAAGGGTCTTCTTGGGGAATGACAATTCTTACCAAGTGAGGGGGATTGGAAACATCTAATTGAGGATATTTGATGGAGTCACAAGGCTGCTGCGAAATGTGAGGTATCTTCTAGATTTGAAGAGAAATTTGATCTCACTGGGGCAGCTAGATTCCATGGGGTATACATGCAAAGTAGAGGGAGAAAAGATCAAGGTAACCAAGGGATCTTTGGTAGTGATCAACGCAGCAAGAAACGATGGACTCTATGAGATGATCAGAGAGACGAAAATCAATAATCAAGCAGCAAGATTGATGGCTGAGATGGATAAGGCAACCTTTGGCACACTCGTTTGGCACATATGAGCAACAAGGGCCTGCAAGTTCTTAGCAATGATGGTCTACTTGGTGGTGACAAAGTAGAGAAATTGGATTTCTGTGAGAGTTGTATTCTTGAGAAGCAACATCGGGTTAGCTTCAACACCGGAGTGCACAAGTCTAAGGGGATTCTTGACTACATTCATTCGGACTTTTGGGGACCAGCAAGAACACCAACACAGGGAGGTAAATTTTACTTTCTGTCTTTAATTTATGATTATTCAAGAAGAGTGTGGGTTTATTTACTTAGAAATAAATCAAATGCCTTGGATAAATTTGTTGTGTGGAAGAAGTTGCTAGAAACTCAAACGGGTAGGCTAGTTAAGGCTTTACAAACCGATAATGGCTTAGAATTTTGCAATAAGGATTTTGATAAATTCTATGAATTAAATGGCATTCTAAGACATAGAATAGTTGTAAAAACACCTCAGCAAAATGGAGTTGTTGAGAGGATGAATAGAACCCCGATGGAAAAGGTTATGTGCATGTTAATAGGATCCAGTTTACCAAGATATTTTTAGGGAGAAGCTGTGGCTACAGCTGCATACTTGGTAAATAGATCACCTTCTAGAGCTTTAGAGCTCAAGACTCTCATGGAGATGTGGAGCCGAACACCCTCTGAATTAAGCAACCTTAGGACTTTTGGGTGTGCTGCATATGCACATCAAAAGGAGGATAAACTTAGCCCAAGATCTAGAAAATGTGTATTTCTAGGATATAGTGATGGGGTTAAGGGATATAGGTTGTGGTCCTTAGAAAAGAAAGGCATGAAACTCATTATAATTAGGGATGTTATTTTTAATGAATTGTTATTTTCCTACTTAGAGAAAACTAACATTGTAGAGGCTAGTGAGCAAACTAGTCCAGAAGTTGTGGAGCATCGCATCAAGGAGAGTTCGGTTCAGGTAGAGTAAGGAAGGCAAGAGGGTTCGGACCAGGTAGAGCCCTTGAATGAATGCCATGCTCAAGCAACTCAAGAAGAGGCTGAATAAGAAGAGGTTGATGTAGCAAGTCATAATGATTTCCAGCTCACAAGAGACCGGGGAAGGAGGGTGGTTAGACCACCTTTGAGATATGGGTTTGTGGATGCTAATGTTGCAGCTCCTTGGATAGAATGAGAGGTTGAACCAGAAACTTACATGGAAGCCATGGAATGTAAGGATTCGTCAAAGTGGTAGCTAGCTATGGAGGAAGAAATGGATTCTTTGATGAAGAACAACTCTTGGGAATTAGTACCCAAACCAGAAAAACAGAGAGTTGTAGATTGTAGATGGATCTACAAGATCAAAGAAGGGAATACTCCAGGGGATGAAGTTCGTTATAAAGCTAGGCTGGTGGCGAAGGGGTTCACACAAAAAGAAGGCACAGATTTCACCGAAATCTTCTCACCGGTTGTGAAGTACAGATAGTGTTAGCATTGGTGGTCCAATTTGATTGAGAAATCGAGCAAATAGATGTGAAGACAACATTCTTACATGGAGAGCTCGATGAGACCATTTTCATGAGGTAACCCAAAGGCTATGAGGAAGGAAGGAAGGAAGGGAGAGTTGGTGTGCAAATTGAAGGAATCTCTCTATGGCCTGAAGCAATCACCTCGGCAATGGAATAAGAGGTTTGATATGAGGATCTACTATGATTTGTGCTTGTACTATAAGGGGCAGAAGGTTAAGGAAGTGGTGATTATCCTTATCTATATTGATGACATGTTGCTGGTTAGGATCAGCATGGAGAGGATAAGGAAATTAAAGGCTCAACTTAGTGAGGAGTTTGAGATGAAGGATCTTGGCCATGCACAGAAGATCCTTGGGATATGTATTATCCGAGAAAGGGAGAGAAACAGATTAAAGATCTCTCAAACTTCTTACATAGAGAAGATGATATCTAAGCTCTCTATGAAAGATAGCAAACCAGTGAAGGTTCCCCTTGCTGGTCATTTCAAGTTCTCCAGCGATCAATGTCCAAGATCGGAGGTGGAGAAGAAAGAAATGGAAAAAGTCCCTTATTTTAGTGATGTTGGTTCTGTTATGTTCACCATAGTAAGCACTAAACCTGATATTGCTCATGCAATAAGCGTTCTCAGCAGGTTTATGAATAATCTCGGAAAGCTTGGGATGAAGTGGTTGCTGAAGTACTTGAAGGGAAGCCCAGAAGTAGGGCTGGTTTATGAGAAGAGGGGTAAGTCCATCTGCATTGAGGGTTTTGCGGATTCGAACTATGGAGCAGACCGGGATAAAAGGAGATCGATTACCTCTTACTTCTTCAACTGAAACGAATGTTGTGTAAGTTGGAAGGCTCAGTTGCAGCCGGTGGTAGCACTCTCAACAACCGAGACTGAGTACATAGCGGCTACGGAGGCCATTAAAAAGGCTATGTGGTGCAAAGTGTTGCTGGAAGAGTTGAAGGTACTAGAGGAGCAGGTTGTGGTGTTTTCGGATAGTCAAAGTGCATTGCACTTGTGTAAGAATCCGGTGTTCCATGAAAAGACAAAGTACATGGATGTTTAGTATCATTTCATTCGGGAAAATGTTACGAAAGGATGCATCCATATGGACAAGGTAGCCACGGAAGAAAATCCTGCGGATTTATGTACTAAAGTCCTACCTCTAAGTAAATTCAATCATTGCCTTGGACTACTTAGGATTGGAGTCGGTTAATTAATGACTCAAGATGAGTTTGGATCCTGAAGTTCTTTGCACAATGGTTCGAGTTTAAACACTTAGACAAAGGTAGAGATTATTGGTACTTGTCTAAGGTTTAAACATGGTTCAAAGATGGTTAAAGTCTAAACCAAGGTTGGAAAGTTAAATTTCAACATGTTAAAGGAGTGCACACATGTGTGTGCACACCCTTATTCAGTAAACAAAGCAGTGCACACAGCTGTGTGAAGGGCAGCATCAGTGTGTGCCGCACCGCTCCTTCACCAGCGCAGCACCACCCAGCAAGTGGTGAAAAGAGTGCTTTGCCTAGCGCCGCAACGCCCCCTGTTCAGTGCCGTAGTGCTAGGCACACTAATGCACACATGGATAGCTTATTTAAGCCCCTTCTTAGGTGTGTGGATGCAAGGTTAAAACGCACAACACCACTTAGGATTGATAGAGGGCCATGGTTAAGTGGTCATCAAGATCTAAGGGTGGAGATTGACTCTCAAGATTGGACAAGAAGTTGGTACACTATATAAAGGGTCACCTAGCTTCATTATCAACATAAGTTTGTGACATACTTTGAGATCAATTGTAAAGAGTGACAAGACACAATATAAGAGAGAATTGTGTGAGAGTGCAAAGACACAAAACATAAAAGGGACTCATTGTAGAGAGGCTGGTTGTAAAGAAGAAAGAGTAGTATAGATAGAGAGCATTGTAATAGTTCTTATCATCTTCTTTCTTCTCTTCTTGGTTTCTTCAAGAACTTGAGGTTTCTTGAAGAGGGTTGCTGTAATTGTAAAGAACCATTGATTTAGTGCAAAGAGTTCAGAGGAACTCACGGGGACGTAGGCTATTGTTGAACCTCGATAACAAATCGCTTGTCTTCTTTTCTTTCTTGCTTTTGATTGCTGTATTTCTTTCTACAGGTCATTCTAGACTTTGGTGTTTGGAAGATCACCACCTAAACATCTTGTCAAGGTGATTTCCAACAGGTATCAACATCCTAGGACCTTTCCCCAAGGCACCATGTCAGTTCTACCACCTGATCATGGAAACTGACCACTTCACAAAGTGGGCCGAAACCGAGCCATTAGCCAAGATCACAAACATGAAGGCAAAAGAATTTGTCTAGAAGTCAATAGTCTACTTGTTTGGAATTCTAAGGGTCTTGGTTACAGACAATGGCAAGCAGTTTGGCAACGCTTAGTTCAATAGGCTATGTGAAGTTTTCAACATCAATCACAGGTTCTCTTCTTTGGGGTAGCTTCAAGCTAATAGTCTGGCGAAGTAACAAACATAACCATCCTACAGATGCTGAAGAAAATGTTGGAGGATGTAAAAAGACTCTGGGTTCAGGAACTACCTCACCAATTGAGAGCTTATAGGACCACACCTCGAGCCCTAACAGGTGAGACCTATTTCTTTTTGGTCTTTAGGTCCACGGTTGTGGTCCTAGTTGAGATGGCAGAACGTTTCCTGCGAGTACAACTATTCAAGAAAAGGTAAAACAAAGAAAGAATAAAAATGAACCTAGATCTAATTGAAGGAGTTCGAGAAGAAGCCTTGTTGAAGCTCACCATATATCAACAACGTACCACTAAGTACTTCAACTCTTAAGTCAAGAAAATATCATTCAAGCTTGAAGACTTGGTCCTACGCAAATAGGAAGTCTCGAATCGTAAGAACACATAAAAGTTGGAACCGAACTTGGAAGGCGCGTACCAGATAAAATATATCAAGCAAGGAACTTTTGAAGTGGAAAAGCTAGATGGACCCTTATACTGCGCAATTAGAATTCTTAGAATTTGCGTAAATTTACCAATAAATATATTGTTTTTCCATTTCATGTAAATGTTTAATGAACTGAATACATATGATCATTGTGGTCATAGGTCAACTCTTCCCAATCGTATTACATACATCAAGTGGTAGAACCAAGACAATGTGAAGATGTCTTGATCCGAAGTGAACACTCTTTGCAAAACATCCGAAGTTAGGCACCAAAGAGATGCTCTAGCTTGAAGAATACAATCAAAACTCTTCACCACACACTAAGAAATTTTCTAACTAAGGTAAAAAAAGGTACATGAAAGTTAGAACCAGTTCAGCTAAACCCTTCACCATGCACTTAGGAACTTCCTAAGTAGGGTGAAAGGGAAGAGAAAGGATATTAGTCTCATGAAGTCAAGTCACCACAGAGATGCATTGAAAAAATAAAGATCATAGCCCAAAGTGAAAGACCGAAGTCCTCTACTTAGGGCAATACACTTAAAGACCCCCACTCAATTCATCTAAGATGAAGAACTCAAGCCCAAAGTAAGTGACCTAAGTCTTAACACTTAGCAAAAAATTTAAGATTTTACAAACTAAAGACAAACAAACAAGTAAGGAATTCATTTTATTGTAATGAAAGATGTGCAAAATGGGTTTTGGAGCCAATAAGAGAAAAAGAAAGCCTAAGAATTCTACTATTTGACCTCGTCAGCATTGGCCCCCTCAGCTCGAACCTTAGTAACCTCCATCACCTCGATCTGTTTATCTACTCTTTATCCAGTTGCAAGCTCCTTCTTTGGCTCCACTGGGATCTCTAATTTGTCTTAGTCAAAGGTAGGCAAACGTTTAGCCCCTATAACCTTCACTACCTCAAAGCCATTAATATAGAATCCTGAAGCCTTATCCAACAGCTCATTCTTGAAGTCTTTAGAATTCTTGAGAGTTTCCATAATATCAGGCCCAACACCGGCCAGGTCCTCCGTATACTATCCCTCGACCGTAGCAAGCCTAGCCACTTCAGATCTTAGTTTCTCATTGTCCACTTCGGCAGACTTAAGTAATTGTTGGCTTGAAGTAACCTCCCCCTTCAGTTTCTATTCCTCAACCTTGAGCTTAGAATTCTCCTCTTGAAGTGCATGGACGATCTTCTATCTTCCCTCCAACGTCTCTTTCAAGGATTCATGCTCTTCACTAAGCTGTTCCTAAGACTTGAACAAGGCAACGAGGGAATCACTAGCCACAATGGCATACATGCTAGTCTACAACACAAAGACCTCAATCATAACACATCAAGTGAATAAAACAAAAAAAATTCACAAGTACAAACACCTCGGATTAGGAGTGGAATCGAATCGAGCAACTCACGGCATGCGGCTCAAAACCCGAGCTCGAGCTCAATTTTAAGCTCGTTTGAATAAACAAGCCAAACTCAAGCCATTGAAAACTCGACTCGTTAGCTCGCGAACTAACTTAAATAAATTAAATACATACATATATATATATATATATATATATATATATATATATATATATATATATATATTATCAAGTCTTCAATACTAATGGTAAAGCCTTAAAATATTTTTTCAATTCTCTTAAAGGCCTTGTATCAATGGTAAAGCCTACTAATTTTATTCAACGATGTTGGAGTGTAAGGGAGCCTTTTATAGAGAACTTTCATCACTCTTTTGTAGTTTTTAACCAGTGTGGGATTGAAGAGAGAGCCATATCTGGGAAACTCTCTCACTCTATAGCGTTTAATAACAAATGTATGACTCAAGACTTCCTCATGTTTTGATTAAAATTAGACTGTAAAAGCCATTATTTTTCCAGAAATGCTTTTCATACATTAATCCAAAACAGATTATTTATGGGATCCATTCTCTTTGTCTTTAATCAAATTATGGTTGTTTTTTGTTCCTTTTCCTTTGCTCACGAGAGCCCTGTGGGAAAACAAAAGTTTTCTTAAAAGTTATACATTTTCGAAAGTCATTAAATAAGTGGGATGGAAGAATTAGAATAGAAATGATGACTAAATATATATTAAAAATAGGCCATCCTCACAAAGTCATTGAACTAGAGACTCAAAGGTTAGAATAGATAACTCAAGCACAAAAATTATAATCATGTTGTCAACAAAAACTATACATCTTTATGAGATATCAGAAGAGAAGAAAACCAAAAAAAGGAAGAGTGCAAGAAAATATGATCCTGCCAACAAATAAGAATCGGTCTCAATCATTCAAAGAATCAAAACATGAACAAAATTCATTCCTTAACAAGTTGGAAACAGTAAACTAGGTGCACTTTGCCTTGTTAAAACTTAAAACAAAACCACAGAAAAAAGTTGAAGAAAACATGTCAAACTGTTAAATTTTGGGTTTGTATCGTTTTTATGGAAAACCGAAAAGCATGGATATGTAGCTCATTTTCATTGTACATAATACAAATCATAAATAGGGTCTGAAATTTCAAAAAAAAAATGACAACTGATTTGGTCATGGATTAAGCCAAAGAAGATAAAAAACAAAATATTTTAAAAAAAATGGATAGATTTTTTTTTAATCTATTTAAGCTACGAAAAAAATGTTTTGTGATAAAGCTTAATGTTGAGGATGGGAATAAAAGGTTTGCTTACAATCACCACATCTCTTATGCTATTGTGGGAAAAAGGAACCATTTGCTATAAGTAAGGGTGAAGAATGAGAAGTATGCCTACATGCCCATGTGAATTAAATCAATTTAAAATTTCAAACTTAAATACTTTAGTTTTAATTTGTATTCCCTAAGTAAGTTAAGTTGGCTTCTTTTGGATCAAATCAGTTCAATTTTTTAAAAATGGCTTGGATGGCTCAAGAGCCGAGCTTAAGCTCATTAAAAATTTAACGAGCTGAGTATGAGTATAGTATTCTTGGCTCGAGCTCAGCTTGAAGCTCCACTTGAATAAGGTTTTGTCTCATGAGTCGAGTTTGAACACACCTTAGCTTAAGCTCGGCTCAACTCAAATCCACTCCTACCTTAGATCTTATCGTGTAGTAGGACTCAACCAGATTTTGCCTTATCCTCCAGAGAGAGAGATGATGATCACCTCTGCATCATTTGTAGAACTGCTCTTTTGAGAACCTGAGCAGCCATATTGTTGTTCTTCAAGGTAGAATCCATGATCCTCATGTTTCGGCTAGGTGTATACATCTTGGAGTTGTGCTCATCAACTCATTAGTCTGTAGGAATGATCTGAGGTGCAAGCGGCACCTGTTGAACTTGAACCAAAGAGCGTAGCATAAGAGGAAGAAATATGGTTGCTGGATAGGACTTAGAGACCGAAGCCCTAGAAGCCTTCTTCTTCTTGCCCTTAAGAGCCTCATTGTCCATCCCCTTAAGAGTCTCATTCTCCTTGCCCTTAGAGACCTCGACCCCCTTGGCCTCAGACTTCTTCTCGTTAGTCTTCCTTTTGATTGGAGGAGAAGGCAGAGCACAGTTATTAGAAGCCTTGCACTTCTTCGTAACCTTTTGAGTCTTTCTAGCCACCTCAGTCAGGTTCAACATTTTGATAGTTGCAAAAGAAGAAGCCAAAGTCAGGAATCAAATCAAAGAACTAAATCAAAAAATATAAATTTCACCTAAAGCACTAATAACTACCATAAAGGACATAGACATCGTAGAGGCTGAGGCGATAACACCTATACTGCTTCTCATTGGCAAGATCCTTTTCAGAAATCCTCTCATTTAGAAGCTTTTTCATGACCTTATCCTCTTCAGGAAGTAACGTGGGAGGGCTCTTCTAGTCAAGGAAATCTTTATAGTCCCACTTTAGAGGAACATCATAAGACTATGATCCTTCTAAGAGAAAAGTTTTTCTATTTCAAGTGTTCAATGAAGGAAAGGCCCCCAATGAACTTCTTTCCTCGCCTAGGGGAGACATTGTACGACCCTTAATCAATTGTTTCTTCAGGGTGAAGAACCACTGAAACATATTGATTTTGGACTTCTCATCATCCCTAAAGTACACAACATATTTCATAAAAGCTATAATGAAGCCCATTATGCTCCTAAGAGAATTTGGAGGCAATAGAGCCAAACATATATCGAAATGGTTCAATATTTCCTTCAAGCCAGAGTCAAGGGGAAACTCCAACTCGGCCTTAAGGTTTTCCACATAACAGACTATAAGAGAAAATTTATCCCCTTCATGGGCATGCAAGCCCTAACTTGGTCAACTATTTTATAAGGTTTACAGAGAAGAAGAGGAATGAAAGATTTCGCACGAATGGAATGAGCTTATTCATGAGTGAGGGTGCTTTTTTTTAGATTAATCCTTGAAACCCCAAGACTCACTGGTTCCAGTACCCTCAAGGACTAACCCTTTACTCTCATCACCTATGGCTATAAAATCATAAGACATAGTTACAGGAGAAGAATTAGGGATGCTTACCAAAGATATCTGAAGAAAAAGATTGAATGATTATTGGATTGGAAGCAAATAAGATCGAAGAAGACTTTGCACTCTATGCTTTAGGGTTTGCAAGTGAGGAAGAAAATGAAATGAGGGCTAAGTACCCATTTTTATAGTCCTAGCCTTAACAACTTCAAAAGACTTTAAAGGACAAGTTCTTCACACGCTCTAATGTTTCCCACATCATTAAAGCTGACAACGTATAGTACACTTCGGGTAGTCCAAACATCCACATCATTAAATTTTACAACCGAAAAAACATCTCGATAAGTCCAAGCGCTTAGGTCATAATTGTGGGTACTAGAAGCATTAAAATCCCAAACACTTGGCCTTTGTAGCTTCGGGAGTTCCATTACAGCCTATACGAAAAATATTAAGGCTTTTGTAACCAAAAAATTCCTACTAAAGTGGAACTAAGGCTTTCACAACCATATAATTCTTACCGAAATAGAACTAAGGCTTTTGCAGCTACACAATTCCACCTGAATTGAAGAGGAATTAAAGCTTCAATCACATAATTCCTACTGAAGAGGAATTAAGGTCTCAACCAAACAATTCTTACCAAAGTGGAATTAAGGGCTTCGGAGCCACACAATTTTACCCCAAAAAGAAATTAAGGCTTTCGTAGCCATACAATTCCTACCGAAGTAGAACTAAGGCTCTCACAACCACACAGTTCCACTAGAACCAAAGTGGAAAAAGTTGAAGAAAACATGTCAAATTGTCAAATTTTAGGTTTGTATCATTTTTATGGCAAACCGAAAAGCATGGATGTGTACCTCATTTTCATTGTACATAATAAAAATCATAGATAGGGTTTGAAATTTCAAAAAAAAAAAAAAAATAGACAACTGATTTGGTCATGGGTTAAGCCAAAGAAGATCAAGAACAATATATTTTAAAAGAAATGGATATATTTTTTTATCCATTTAAGCTATGAAAAAACTGTTTTGTGATGAAGCTTAATGTTGAGGATGTGAATAAGAGGTTTGCTTATAATCCCCACATCTCTTGTGCTATTGTGGGAAAAAGGAACCATTTGCTATAAGTAAGGGTGAAGAATGATAAGTATGCCTACATGGCCATGTGAATTAAATCAATTTAAAATTTTAGACTTAAATATTATAGTTTTAATTTGTATTCCCTAAGTAAGTCAAGTTGGCTTCTTTTGAATCAAATTGGTTCAATTTTTTAAAAATGGCTTGGATAGCTCAAGAGCCGAGTATGAGTTTAGTATTCTTGGCTCGATCTTAGCTCGAAGCTTGACTTGAATAAGGTTTTGTCTCACGAGTCGAGTTTGAACACACCTTAGCTCAAGCTTGACTCAGCTCAAATCCACTCCTACCTCGAATCTTACCTTGTAGCAAGACTCATTCAAATTCTGCCTTATCCTCTAGAAAGAAAGATGGTGATCACCTATGCATCACTTGTAGAATTGCTCTCCTGAGAACCCGAGTATCCATATTGCTATTCTTCAAGGCATAATCCATTATCCGCATGTCCCAGCTAGGTGCATACATCTCGGAGTTGTGCTCATCAACTCATTGGTCTATAGGAATGATTTGAAGTAGAAGAGGCACTTATTGAAATTGAACCAAAGAGCGCAGCGCAAGAGGAAGAAACAGGGTTACTGGAGAGGACCTGGAGACCAAAGCCTTAAAAGCCTTCTTCTCATTGCCTTTAAGAGCCTCATTATCCATCCCCTTAAGAGTCTTCTTCTCCTTGCCCTTGGAGACCTCGATCCCCTTGGCCTCAGACTTCTTCTTATTAGCCCTCTTTTTTATTAGAGGAGAAGGAAAAGCACGGTTATTAGAAGCCTTGCACTGCTTCGCAACCTTTTGAGTCTTTCTAGCAACCTTAGCCAGGTTCAACTTTTTGAGAGTTGCAAAAGAAAAAGCCAAAGTCAGGAATCAAATCCAAGATCCAAATCAGAAAATATAAATTTCACCTAAAAGAACTAATAACTACCATCAAGGAAATAAACATCGTAGAGGGTGAGGCGATAACACCTCAACAACTTCTCATTGGTAAGATCCTTTTCATAAATCCTCTCATTCAGAAGCTTTTTCATGACCTCATCCTCTTTAGGAAATAATGTGGGAAGGTTCTTCCAATTAAGGAAATCTTTGTAGTCCCACTTTAGAGGAATGTCATAAGGCTATGATCCTTCTATGAGAAAAGTTTTTCTATTGCAAGTGTTTAATGAAGAAAGGGCCCTCAACGAACTTCCTTCCTCGCCTAGGAGAGACATTGTACCACCCATAATCAACATGCTTCTTTAGGGTGAAGAACCACTAAAATATATTGATTTTGGACTTCTCATTATCCCTAAAGTGAACAACATATTTCATAAGAGCTATAATGAAGCCCATTATGCTCTTAAGAGAATTTGGAGGCAATAGAGCCAAACAGATATCGAAATGGTTCAATATTACCTTCAAGTTAGAGTCAAGAGGAAACTCCAACCTTGACTTAAGGTTTTCCACATAACAGACTATAAGAGAAAATTTATCCCCTTCATGGGCATGCAAGCCCTAACTTGGTCAACTACTCTACAAGGTTTACAAAGAAGAGGAGGAACGAAAATTTTCTCATGAATCGAACGAGCTTATTCACGAGTGAAGGTGCTTTTTTTAGATTAAGCCTTGAAACCCTAAGACTCACTGGTTCCAGCACCCTCAAAGATTAACCCTTTACTCTCATCACTTATGGCTCTAAAATCATAAGAAATAGTTGCATGAGAAGAATTAAGGATGCTTACCAAAGAGATCTAAAGAAAAAGATTGAAGGATTGGAAGCAAATGAGATCGAAGAAGACTCTGTGCTCTATGCTTTAGGGTTTACAAGTGAGGAAGAAAAAGAAATGAGGGCTAAGTACCCCTTTTTATAGTCCCAGCCTTAGCAACTTCAAAAAGACTTTAAAGGACAAGTTCTTCACACGCTCTCACATTTCCCACATCATTAAAGCTGACAACGCATAGTACACTTCGGGTAGTCCAAACGTCCACATCATTAAATTTTGCAGCCCAAAAAAATATCTTGATAAGCTTAAGCGCTTAGGTCATGATTTTGAGTACTAGAAGCATTAAAAACCTATACACTTGGCCTTTGTAGCTTCCAGAGTCCCATTGTAGCCTATACGAAAAAGATTAAGGCTTTCGCAACCAAACAATTCCTACTAAAGTGGAACTAAGGCTTTCGCAACCACATATTTTCTACCGAAGTAGAACTAAAGCTTTTGCAGTTACACAGTTCCACCTAAACTGAAGAGAAATTAAGGCCCCAGCCACACAATTCCTATTGAAGAGGAGTTAAGGTCTCTACCAAACAATTATTTCAAAAGTGGAATTAAAGCCTTCGGAGCCACACAATTCCACCCCAACAAGGAATTAAGGCTTCCGTAGCCACATAATTCCTACCGAAGTAGAATTAAGGCTCTCATAACCACACAGGTCCACTGGAACCAAAGTGGAATTAAGGCTTCCACGGCCATAAAATTCTACGCTAAAATGGAATTAAGGCTTCCACAACCACATAATTCTTACTGAAGTGAAACTAAGGCTTCCACGACCACACAGATCCACCAAAACTCAGGTGGAATTAAGGCTTCTGGAACCACACAATTCCACTTTGAAGTGAAATTAAGGCTCTTGCAGCTATACAGTTCTATCAGAGCCGAAGTGGAATTAAGGCTTCCATAGTCACACAATTCCTACCAAAGTGGAACTAATGCTTCTGCAGCCACACATTTCCTATAGAACTGAAGTGGAATTAAAACCTCAACGACTATACAATTCCACTATAATCCACATCAAAGTATGAAAGCTGAAATTGGAAGGCTAATGCACTTAACTAAAAGGCACGACCGTGATGAAGATATCACGAAATACATAAACAAAATGACTTTACACCTTTAGAAACCCTTCTAGGATATCAAAGGAGTTGGGGGGGGGGGGTATATGATATGGACAAAAATACATAGTCTAATAAAATTTGAACACATGCTATAAGACAAAAATATCTAGTAGGTCTAAAACAGTGTAGGGCAAGACTCTCTAAACGTGATGATGGACTCGCAAACCAAAAAGCATGGGTATGTCGTCTCTGATGGGAGACCCATACACTCCAGGACACAAAGGTCATATCTGGCAGACCTAAAGGCATAGTGATGCTATCTCTGACGACAAATCCATACAATCAAGAATGTGTGAGTCACATCTGGCAGATCTAAGAACATGGGATAACATCACCAATGAAACCCATCTTCTTTTTCTAGGAAAAGTAAGTCCCCAACTACCTATCTAAAGAAGAGTCTCAACATCATTAAGACAAGTTTCATAACCAGAACCATTTCGACTTTATTTTTCTCCCACTTCGGTATTTCTATAATCCTTCATTTCACTTCATCTCGGTACACTTATTGGCTTTAAAATCGAAGAGAACCAAACTCCAAGTGGGTTTCATTGCAAGGGTTCATGTACCAAGCTAATGTGGATACCGGAACGTGGCCAACACCAAAACCTAGTTTGATAATAGTATCATTTACCTTCTTTTTGGCATCAACAACTATTAAGAGAGATTTGAAATTGTAAAAAAATATTAATAGAAAATATTATGCTCCTTGTATTTTTCTATAAAGAAAAATATAGGGTAAATTCCATGGATCTTCTTTCAAGTATAGTATATTTATAATCTCCTCCCTTCTATTTTCTTATATTGCACTACACCCTTTGGCAACCATAATTTTTGGAACTGTTGAATCATTTTTCATGTTAAAAAACCAAAATTGCCCTCACCAGTTTCACACTATACAATACCTCTCCATCCCTCTTTTATGCTTCAACTCAACTTTTTCGTAATTTCTTCAAAAGAAAGGCTTAAATGAGAAGTTTGAGAGATAAAAAAAAATCGCAATCCATTTCTTTAGTTCTTTTTCTGGTGTTAGTAAACAAAGGTAATACCTGCTCATTTCTTTGGTTCTTTTTATGTTTTTGTAAATGAGAATTTCATGTTTTTTTTTTCTTTTCAAATCCATTTCTTACCCATTTAATACTAATTTCATTTCCATTTCGTGCATGCCCATTTTCATATGTTGCTTTTGACTTCAAACCCATTTCGTACATACCAATTTTCATATATTTCTATACATACCCATTTTCATATGTTTCTTTTGATTTCATACACATTTCGTACATACCCATTTCGTACATACCCATTTTCATATTATTCTATACAAATTCATTTTCATACCAATTTCATACATACCCATTTTCATATATTTCTGTACATACTCATTTTCATATGTTTCTTTTGTTTTCAAACCCATTTCATACCCGTTTGAGATTGTATTTTTTTTTTATTAATTTCATACCCAAAGTATTGTTATTTCGGGTGCTACAACATTTTGTGGGCAGTTTTCTGATGTTTGCATTTTGTGATTTTTTTCAATTGAAAATGTCAAATCATTTGTATGATCTCGTGATTCACAATGATGATGATTTTATGGTAATTGTTGAAATAGACCCTAATCAATACTCACACTCGTTCTTGTTGGAGGATGTTTGTGCATTGAATAAGCATAAACAAATTTTCAATGCTAAGATATTCCTAAGGTGTGATGTTCCTAACACCAAGTTCACCATTGAGGTATTTAATGATGACGATATCATGCACATGTTGAAATACACTCTGAGTTTGACTATGATGACATACACATATATGTTTATTTTGAGGTTATTGAACTTGTTGTAGTGAAACTTTTTGGTAACTCATTTAGGAGTGAATCAAATTTTTATGTTGGTGAGTCATCAAGAAATACACCATAAACTAATGAGACAGTAAACCTAGGTGAAAATGATGGTTTGGTGAGTCATGTAGAAGACCCTAATAGTGAGAGTGACTTCGTTGAACTAGTTTCAGAGCATGGGAGTGATGAGTTTTCTGATTATAATAGTAGTGAGGAATATGGAATTGATGTCAAAGGTTTTGATGTAGATGAAATATATATTGAGAGGGACAACAAGGGTAGGAGAAGTACCCTAGATGGCAATGGGAGAGTTCATTTAGAAAAGGGCCTGTTATTTGATGATGTTCACCATTTTAGAAGTGTTTTGAAAGATTTTTCTATTTGAGAAGGTTTTGATCTTGAAAGGATCAACAATGAGAAGGCAAAAGTTACATGTCAATGTATTGTAGATGGATGCATTTGGTACATCCATGCATCACCTACTATAGATTAGAAGACATACGAGATTGAGGTCTATATTGGAAAGCACCAGTATGTTAGAGTTAGTACTAACATAGAAGTTACTTCTGATTGGATAGCTAACAAACTAGAACAACAACTTATGGTTGATCCTAATATGAAATATGAAAGCATGAGGTTTGAGTTGCAATCTAGGTTTGGCATTACTCAGATAAGTGAAGGCGAGTTATATTAGGCTCGTAGGGCTGCAAAAGCAAAACATGAAGGTAGTCATACTAAGCCGTATGCTAGGCTCCCTCAATATTGTGACTTATTGATTCATACTAATCCTGGCAGGATGGCTAGGCTTTGAATGGATAGACTGACACTTGAGTCACCACCAATATTAAAGAGAATTTTCATATGTTTTGATATTATGAAGAAAGGGTTCATCAAATGATGCAGTCCCTTCATTGGATTAAATGGTTGCCACCTTAAGGGACCAATAGGTGGTGTTTTGTTATCTATTGTTTCATTAGAAGGAAACAATGGGATATTTCCTCTTGCTTTTGGTGTTTTAGAATCTGAATGCAGGGACAACTGGTCTGAGTTCTTAACATTTCTTGACAATATTTATATTGCAAGAAGTAATGCAATTCCATTGACTCTTATGTCAGACAGACAAAAGGTATAATTTTTCAATTTAATGCATTTTTTCACGTGTTTAATTAATTTGTTAGATTTGGATTGTAACTTTTGGTTATTTTCATGTGCAAATAGGGACTTTGTGAAGCTGTTAATGAGGTGATGCCAAATGTTGTTCATAGGCATTGTTATAGACATCTTTACAACAATTTTAAAAGGAAGTTTCATGGTGTACAATTGAAACAAGACTTCTAGAGGGCTACAAATGCATACTCTGAGGTAAGGTTTATTAATGCAATGAAAGAATTGGGACAACACTCTAAGGCAGCTCATGATTGGCTAGCATCAATCCCAACAATTAATTGGGCTAGGTATATAATTCATCCCATGTCAAAGAGTGATCATATCACTAATAATATGAGTGAATGCTTCAACCGCTAGATAGGTGAATTGAGAGAGAAGCCAGTTCTAACACTTTTAGAAGGCATTAGACTGAAGATAATATCCAGAATTCATCATAGACATGAGATGACATTTGGTTGGGTCAATGAGGTTGTTCCTAAAGCACTAAAGAAAATTGAGAGAAATCAGAGGTCAAGCTATTACTGCTCAATGGCATCATTTGGTAGGCAATAGTATAATGTTAATGATGGGGGCATCACTTATAGTATAAAACTTTTAGACAGAATATGTACATACTAGTATTGGCAACTGAGTGGATTTCCTTGTACGCATGCAATTACTTGTATTGTGTACTATAGAGGTAAGATAGAAGACTATGCTGATCAGTGTTTCACTAAAAGCATGTTTACGAAGGCATATGGTGAGATAATACACCCAACACCTGATCTAAACCTTCTTTCTAATGACCATCATCTTCGCCTCAACCCTCTTGGGCTTAAAAGACAGCCTAGCAAACCAAGAAAAAGTAGAAGGGAAGAAGATGAAGGGCTTAGTGGGGAAGGACCAATAAGAAGTTCAAGCACATTTAGATGTGTTAATTTCTTGACACTTGGCCATAACACAAAGACATATCAAAGAGCACACATAGCAAAAAAAAACAAAAAAAAAAAAAAACAATCTCAGGTATAAATTATTATTTTTAATTAATTTAGTATACTTTTGGTCCATGATACTAATTTGTTTTCTTGTTTTTTTCTTTGTTTTCTTGCCAGCAACCTCTAGCCAATATTGGCTCTACATCTAATGTAACAAATGATGTTTGTCCTTGCATCTAGGAAGAAGAACAAGAATGTATTATACTGTTTCTGATTCTGATTATTTTCTAAATTTACCATATTTTTTATGATTCAAATTGTTTTGGTGGATAATGTATGTTAAGTAGTACATTATTTATTTCTTTCAGAAAAGAGGGAAGTTTACCACAAACGATGGGGCTGGTCCATTAACTCAAGCTTCCGGAGTTGCATCTAGTAGCTTTAGAAAGAGCACGAGAATGGTTGTAAGGAGTGATCAAGTTGCAAATGTTGTTGGTCCATCAACTCAAGCTTTTGGAGCTGCATCTGGTAGCATAAGAACATTTGCAATGAGGATTGGTCAAAGTGTAGATGGTACTGGTCAATCAACTCAAGCTTCTATAACTTATGAGGTTGTGTTTGATGGTGGCAGTGAGTATGCTACCTAGTAGTCTATTGTCTGTTTGGTTATGGATTGATGGTGGGTTGTTTTGGGGTTTGCTTGGATAGATGGTGGGTTGTTTTTGGGTTTTCTCACTAAAAAACTTAGTTGACATATAGGGTACAAAATAAACAAATGACCTTTCTTTTTGTTCATAGGGCATACTTGGATGTATTGTCATGAAGAAATAGCCTATTTTTGTTGACATAGCATGCATAGATTGTCATAGGCAAATGACCTTTCTTTTTTTGTTCAAAAGTCATGAAAGTTAAGTTTATGTTATTAATATGTTAGCATGGTGATTTCTAAATGTTTCTAGAATTTATTTAATCAGTTGATTAATGAATGATGAATTGCAGTTGTCTTTATGATTTTTTGTTGTAATGGCTGCTTTGATTGATTGCAATGATTGTGATGAACAATGAATTTCAGTTGTTATAATATGCTTGATGGATGTTTCATGTAAGTTCATGTACATATTAGCTTGGGTCTCAACTATGATGACATCATCCAAAGTGTTCAACTGACTAGCAATTAACCGTGTCCAAGGGGTTCTGTTGGTTCCCGTCAATAGTAAAAAGCAATGTTGGGATATAAAAAAATTATGTTAGATGACATCATCAAAATTGCATGCATGCATGTGGTACAACTTTGTTCGAGTAGCAGTGAAGAATATCAAAGATGAAGGATGAGCTTACAATTATACCATACTTAATAGGAGGTTCATGTAATTTACCTCTCTCTCTCTTTATATATATATATATATATATATAAAGAAAGAAAGAAATAGGGAAGAAAAAAAAAATGCGTCATAAGATAAAAGAGATAAAAAAGAGAATCAGGTTAAGGGAAAAACACGGTAATAGACATATACACGTAATATCCAAGTGATAAAAAAAACCGTAAGGATTCAGAAGTGTAGTGATGTGATTTCCACATATGAGCCAAGAATTGATGGGTCAAGCCTGTAGTAATTTGTAAGGGAGATAAAGAACAAGTGCATGAGGAAATTTATCCACAGTCGGCGTCTGTCGTGGATGTTGCAATTGTTTACTCATTATATCAACCACATACCCCACAAGAACCCCTTGCTCTGTCTTTCAGTTAAATATCCCTTTCAAAGCACTAGAGCCAATTGCCTCCTCTTGCCTCCTCCTGTCACAACAAAACCCTGTAATTCGTACCCATGCTATAACGCACCATCTCATCTTTTTTCAGCACATTAACCCATTGACTATCCCATTCAATATAAATTTTTATTTAATTTTGTGCATACATAGCACAAATCATTTTTATCATTTGATGAAAAAAGATCATGTGTCTTTTTTCCTTCTCATGTCATATATTAAGGTCTTCAAAACTTTTCTAATCTTCAAAAATTTTCTAATCATATTGTGTCACTTTTTTTTTTTTTTTTTTAATGGGATAACATAGCTTGATTGGAAGAGTTTTAAAAGATCTTTGTAAAATCGATTCTACACAAAAAAAAAAAATTTAATAAAAAAATTCACTATCATGTATTTTTTCATTACACCGAATTAAACAATAATTATTTTTCTTTCACAACTTCTAAAAAGTTAAAATCTTTTTTCTAATTAGAAAAGAAAAGAGGAATAAAAAGGCACTTACAAACAAATTATTAAAAAACCACCTACCCATCGTTTCACATCCATAGGTTGTACACACATTCAAAGAAGTATAAAAGCCCATACAAAATACTAAATTGGATCATTGCACATTATCCTCTTCACTACTGCCCAAACACAAAAATGTCTCCTCTCCCTCTTCTCCTTCCCCTACTCACTATAGCCGCCGCCGCCGCCGCCGTTCTCCGGTCTGGATTTTACTCCAACTCGTGCCCGGAAGCAGAATTCATCGTCAGGGATGTCATGAAGAGGGCCTTGATTAGGGAACCAAGGAGTGTGGCCTCCGTCATGCGCTTTCAATTCCATGATTGCTTTGTTAACGTACTACATACATCCCAAAACTCTCTGTTTCCATTTTTTTTTTTTTGAAAGGTGTCTGTTTCCATTATTAGATGTTAATTTCTTTGTTTGCTCATATAATTCAGTCTTGTTAATTTTGTAAATTATAAAGATTTATTTGCTAATTTCTGTAGGGTTGTGATGCTTCTTTATTGCTGGATGATACCCCAACGATGCTTGGAGAAAAACTCTCTCTCTCTAATATAAACTCATTAAGATCTTTTGAAGTCATCGACGAGGTAAAGGAAGCCTTAGAGAAGGCCTGCCCTGGAACCGTCTCTTGTGCTGATATCATAATCATGGCTGCCAGAGATGCCGTTGTTCTGGTAATTAATTATTACTATTAACTTCCAACTTTATTACTAGCATTTAGTAATTGCTATCACCTAAGGTAAAATTATATGCTCAATTATTTAAACTTACACAATGATGCAGCATATAACAGAGTCTTGGGCTTAGTTTGTGTTGTGATTAGACTTTTACCATTTTGATATAGATAGGATTTACGTATGATCAATATCGTTTTTTTTTAAGCAAGCGATGACTTGTAAATGAAGAAAAACCATCCAAAGCTTTGTAGAGATTAATTAATTATACAAATGTGGGTTTGTTCCGCAAAATTCTGGTGAGAGGTAAGAATTTTGCTGAAAAGTTGAAGTGGGTAAGTTAATTTTCTCAATCAAATTGCTTTTCTTGTTTTGAAACAGAGTGGAGGACCCATTTGGGAGGTGAAGCTAGGGAGAAAAGATAGCTTAACAGCAAGCCAAAAGGACTCGGACAATATTATGCCAAGTCCAAGAGCAAATGCAACTTTTCTCATCGACCTATTCAATGGATTCAATCTCTCTGTCAAAGATCTTGTAGCCCTTTCTGGCACACACTCTATCGGTCAAGCCAGGTGCTTCTCAATCATGTTCAGGCTCTATAACCAATCCGGCTCCGGCAAGCCTGACCCAACTATTGAGCCAAAATTCAGAAAGAAACTAGACAAGCTTTGTCCACTTGGTGGAGATGAGAATGTGACAGGGGATCTTGATGCAACACCTCAGCTGTTTGATAACCAGTATTTCAAGGACCTTGTTGCTGGGAGAGGATTTCTTAATTCAGATCAAACACTTTTCACATTTCCTCAAACGAGAGAATATGTGAAGACTTTTAGCAATGATCAAAATGAATTCTTCAAGGCTTTGATTGAGGGAATGATAAAGATGGGTGACTTGCAATCCGGGCGGCCTGGAGAGATCAGATACAACTGCAGGCTGGTTAATAGCAGGCGTATTGACATATTGCTTTAGTCTTGAAGGGAAAGGAGATTATATCAGAGTAATTAAAGCCACAAATAGAATAGAAAAAAAATTGAGGATTAAGAGAGTGACATATGGAATAAGACTAGAGGAATCATATAATAGTCCCATTGTCTTCAGGGATGGTGCTATAGAAATTTGAAAGATCGGTGAATTTGTTGTCATCTATCTTATCACAATGTGGATGGTTTTGGTTGGAATCATTGGAGAAATAGAATGAATGGTGTTAATGTTACGAGACGGAAATTTCTACATAATCTTTACCCTTTTCGTTTTCCTCCCCTTTTGACCAATTCTTTGGAGCTTAATTTGAACCCAAAGATTGGCAACTATGCTGGTGCATGTAAAGAATTTATAACATAAATGAGCAGTTCTAGAGAAACTCTTGTTTTTGATGTAATACTCGAACATTTAACTGGTAATTGTGCAATACATGTAAAAGCTTACTTGATAAACTATTATTTGAACTTTAAAAATTTATTATTGACACCATAACAAGGGAGGTTGAAATTTTTGTTTGATTGTTGATGTTTGTAAAAAAAAAATTTGTAAGATTTGAGAGTTTTTATATGTTCGCCTTGACATAAAATTAAGAAAATAAAATCGTAAATACATAACCAATTAACCATCATAATAATTTTATACAGAAGATGCCATTCCAGTCTTCCTTTTTGAGTTGGTACACTCAAAAAAATATTTGTATGTGTCACAATGTGAGAAGCAGAGATGAGAAAGACAAAGTAAAGAAAAAGGGAACCACTTAAAGCATCTTGGACGTTTCATAGCAATCCTATTGCTGTCTGCTGCTAATTAATTTTTGCAGACTGAATGCGAAAGATGGTGATTCATGCTATCGACATATTTGAGAAAGAAAGCACGTAGAATTTATTGAGACGGTACTGCCACTAGGAAGCCAAGATACGACCAATTGTACCAACCAATCAACGTAAGAATGATAGGGGGCAGGTTAAAGTTTGTTCCAGCTCGAATGAATTATATTTCTATCTGTCTCATATTTTTAATTTATTTTTTATTTATACAAAATTTAATATAAATATTATTTTATTTAAAACATATTTTAAAATTAAAGTTAAATTAAGTACATATAAATTATATAAAAATTATGTGTGACATAAAAAAAATTAAAAATAAATTTATAAAATTATTGATTTTTATATCATATTTAAAAAAATAAACAAATAATATAAAACGTCTATTTAAAAAAAATTTGACTAAAAATATAAAAGTAATAAATTTGTTGATAATTACCTGGAACCGTGAAAGACCCGTGACCTTCATTTAAATTTCACCCACCCTAACGACACATACTGACATGCATTGTAATAAACCTGAAAAAGCCATGGCAGTGAACTAACCATCTAAATATCGTAAAATATCACCAAGTAAAATCAGACCAACTAAACAATAAGAAGCAAAAGCAAACTAACAAAATTATCTCCTCCACTTTTCCACACACTGATGATGGCAGTGAACTATCATCAAATTTTAAGCCGATAGAGTAAATAGGATGTCAAAGCCGGAAAAAAAAGAGAATGAGTAAGCTGAGTCCCAACAAACAGAAATAAATCTGCCAGTTCCCCTCAAGAAAGATTACGGAAAAACTATATTTCATGCGTAAAAAAATAGTAAGCATATTAATATGCAGTAGAAAATGGGATTAGTTGTAAATCTATCATCAGTACAGTAGCAAGATATCAAATTACTTACGAAAAAAGAGAGAATAATATCAAATCAAGGAAGATCAACACTACCATATAATAATTTAGACTAACAAAATCTGAAACAGTTTTTTTTGATAAATAAAATCCCAAATACAGTTGGCATCCGACATGCAAAAACATCCAAATGAACTCTCATAAGTCCAAAAAACAATCAGAACTACATCACCCTGCTTACGATTATAGGCTTAAAAGAATACTCAGTTGGCCAAAAGTACAGCCACAACATTTAAGCAGCAATAGATGGCTTTGAGGCAGCAGAGAGCATGGATCTCTTCTTTGCCAAGCTCTAACTACGGCGTTCACGCTGCTCCTTCAACCTGGTGGCAAGGAGCTTCTGATACTCTGCTGCTTCCGCTTTGGCCTTAGCAATTCTCTTCTTCTTCTGCTCTAAGATTCTTCCCTGCCTCCTTTGTAAAGTCAAGGGAGTCACCAGCCTCTGAATTTTGGAAGCTTTTGCTAACCTTCTTAACTGCCATCCAGAATTAAGAAATCTCATTTATTTTGTACAAATAAAAAATAGTCTACGCAGCCAAGTTAGCAAATCGAACCATGCAAATCTCAAAACTATTTCTATAAATAATATTCAAAGGGGTATTTTCCAACTCACCAGATTTGGTTGTAAAGGTTCAGCGATGTGTTGGCATATGCTCAAACACCATCCTCCTTGGAAAGGTTGAACAGCTTGCGGATCTTTGACCCCCTCATAGGTCATCTCATTCTTGGCTTCAAGTGTCAGTGAGTCCAGGAAGATCATTTTCACCGTCTTCACAATAAACAAGTTTAATACTGAGAGGTCTCGACTGACGATGCATCCATGAATAGATTTCCTCTTGTGCTCTCCATTTCTCCTGCCATATCCACAGAAGCAAAGGGTACCTAATCAAACATAGATGAAAATCAGATTAGCCTCATCTTCCAAAAGCTGTAGCATTAAATAGTAATTGAGAACCAGGTTGGCTATGCAGAAAGAGCAACAAACCTCTGTGAAGCAAAAGATGAACACGGCCAAGAGTCAGCACTCCCTGCTTCATTGGAAAACCCTATGATGCAGAATAGGAAAGAAAATATCTATTGTTTTGGGATTATCTTGTAATTACAATATTCTTGGAGATCAAAAAATAGTATTTTAGAAAACTTAAATTTAGGCAATTAGATATTTATTAGGTTTTGATTTACTTTCTTATTTAAAATATTTAGATGCCTATATAAAAGCATTCTACTAGGGGTTTAGATTGAGGCATTGGTAATAAAGTTTACGACTTTGAATATTTTCTTTTCTTTGTTTCTTGTTCTAGTTTTCTCTTCTACCTATACAATCTAATCTTCTTTATTTCTACCAATTCTTTGCTATTTCTTTCTTGTCTCAATCTATTTCTTCTCTCTAAACTATTTGTACTACACCAAATAGTATCAGAGCCGAAAAATCTTATATCCCTATCTATATCTATCTATCACATACCCCATTATCCATCAGCTTAAAATTTTTTTACTCAACCCACTACTACCATCCCTTTCCATAAGTGCATCTTTTATTTGAAAAAAGTTCTAGAGTGCTGTGAACAGTACATGAACAGTGTTGCTACAATGACATGAACAATTCTTTTACAGTGCTGTGAACAGTGTGGTCACAGTGCTCATGAACAGTATGCTACAGAGATTGTGAACAGCGTCACAGAACAGTGTTAAGCCAAAAAAATCAGGGTTTCTTTTTTTATTTATTTCTGATATTTTTAGTTTCAATTTTTGAAAAAAAGAAAAGAAATAGAAAACAGAGAAAAAAAGAAAAAAATTTGCAGACACTTGTAAGAAACGAGTCAGTTGAGTTGAGTCAAGTTCTTGTAACAGTTCATCATATGCTATATCCAGTTACAAAGGACGTGCTCCATCAGGTTTTTGGTCCGTTTGACCATGTGGATAAAATTAGTATTTCTCAAATTCAAAGGAATTTCAAGCTCTTGTGTAATACCGTTTGCATCAAGATACTATATGGGCTAAAATTAAGTTTTATGGTCGTTGTATTTATGATCATTGTTGTTAGTTGGAAATCAAATATTACCATGATACTTATTTAAGACATGATTCTAACTTTGAAAGTCGGTTACTTAAGATGCAACAACTCGTTAAACATGCCGCACGACTAACGGAAGCAGCTTACACTAAAACTTCTAGACGAGACCAAGTATGAAGTTGTTTCTCCCGTCCAAGAACACCTTGAAGAGCCAGAGCAAGTCATAGATGAAGGGTTCGAATATCAAGACGTGAATGTATCTATTGAACCACTTCAAAGTAAACACCAACAAGGCCAAAGCAAAGATTAGAACATGATGTGAGTGCTCAAAATTCCTTCCATTGATTTTGTCCTACCTATTTGGTCTAAAGCTCCTCTTATATCATATTCTTGTTTCCAATCGAAGATACCACATCCAGAAAATTTCAAGTCTTCACCATACAACTCCAGCAATCAACAATTCTGATCCTTCATCACTTCAAAACTCGAGGTCGAGTTTTTTGTAAGTGGAAGAGAATGATACAAAATAGGAAAGAAAATATCTATTATTTTGGGATTATCTTGTAATTACAATATTCTTGGAGATCATGTAGTGGTATTTTAATAAACTTAGATTTAGGAAATTAGATACTTATTAGGATTTGATTTACTTTATTATTTAAATTATATTTGGTGTTTATATAAGAGCACTTTACTAGTGTTTTAGATTGGTGTTTTAGATTGAGGCATTGATAATAAAGTTTAAGACTTGAAATATTTTATTCCCTCTGTTTCTTGTTCTAGTTTTCTCTTCTACTTGTACAGTCTAATCTTCTATATTTCTACGAATTCTCTACTATTTCTCCTTTGTCTCAAACTATTTATTCTCTCTAAACTATTTGTTCTACATCACCCTGCTTGTCATACCCTCCCATAATTTTGAATACATAATCCTTAAACTCCTGAAAATATAGGAAAAACGATGTGTCACCATAGCTCACCCCAAACCCACCCGCTTCCCAACCATAAAAAATATAATAACCAAATGCAGCAAAAACACACCTCACTCAACCGCTGACTTATTGTGAGATCCTCTTGTCAAAAAATGCCTGACTGCATCATCAAGATTCAAATCTATTTTTGATGTGCAAATATGCCACATTGATTGCTCCTATGGATGCTATGCCTTCCAATACATAATGAGAATAAATAATGAGAGGTTCATCACAAATGACAACCATATATGATTATCAATTCCACTTCCTGGGGCTGGGCAATATACTGAGACATGCAATTTTAGAAGTCTCCCCTGTTTCAACCAGCACTTCATTGACTGGTTTCCTTCGAAGTGTATATAAGGATATAAGGGTGAATGCATAAAGGAAGACCATAAAAAAAAAATTATCAATTTCTTTTCCTGGGGACGGGCAATATACTGAGACATGCAATTTTGGAACTCTTCCCTGTTTCAACCAGCATTTCATTGACTGGTTTCCATCAAAGTGTATATAAGGGCATATAAGGGTGAATGCATAAAGCATTATTCACACACACAACACAAATCTGCAAAAGCCATTAGAAATCCAAATCAAATCCATTGGGAAAATAATTGTAGAAGTTACATATAGAACATAATAGAAAAATGGATACGTTGACTAATAATTTTAAGTGACAAAGTCACTCAGCATTTATTAGTCACTAACCAAAGATCACAACGGTGAACCTTATAACTCTAATATAAAAAAGCCCTAGAAGATTAGGAAGAAACGAATAACAGTCATCCCCAGGACAAGTTGCTTGCTTTTGTTTCCTTAAATGCAAATACTGTTGAAATTGAATCGATAGGGTTTTATAGCTAACACTGAGTAATGATTATGATCGATTTCCTCCTCTGTTTCCTTTTAACTTCTGACCAACAACTAAAGCATGCCGGGCACTGTGCTAGAGAATCGAATACAATATAACTAAGTAGTAACATAGTATATTATAATACTCGTCTAGATCTCAAAACAACTTTTGACAAAAATAAATCACCATCCTTTTGAAAAAAATAAATGACCATCAATGTGCCATCAAATCTCGTGAAACATTAAGCACAAAACAACCTGTTGGCTTGAACATACAGCACATGTTTGTTGAAGCTTGTTCCTATTATGCACATACTTAACCCAGTTAAATGAATTTTTAAATATGCTTAGCAGCATATTTATTCTATTCACACCAATCATTTGCTTTCATTTCCTCGAACTATCCTTAAGCCAATACAAGAGGGCCCAAAAGTTAATTTAAAGCAGTGTTTTCAGAGGCGAGGGCGTTGGGCGTTGGGCGAGGCATTTTGCCTCAATGAGGCGAGGTGTAAGCCCCGAGCCGTTGGAGCGTAAGCCTTTTAAAACGTTGGGACGTTTTGAATAAAATAATACTAATTAAATTATAAAAATATTAAAAAATTAAAATAATATAAATTAATTAATTATCAATAAACTTTACTAACTTAAGACCTATGAATGAATATTTATCAAAATATTTGTACACAAATAAAAAAAATTTGATGAAAATTATAGAAGTATAGAAAAATGAATTGGGTTAGAAACCAACCCTGACTTGGGTTAGAAGTGAATCACTGCAAATAACTAATTAAGAAAATAAAGTGACCAAAACCAGTTAAGAAATTGGGTTTCACACTTTCACGTGGGACCAAAACCGGTTAAGTTGGACCAATTGCTTGCTTCTGTCTCAAATATCAACTAAAAAAGAAAAGGCTGTAGATATTGGACCAAAACCAACCAGGCTTCTAGCACAATTTTCTAGCCCACTTAAAACTTAAAAGGACTGCAGCCCATAATAGTTAAAAAAAAATCTGCCAAAATATATATTTAGTTATTTACAATTTTACATTTTACAGAAGGCAGATGCCGCAGATTCTAGAAATTTCAAGAGAGCGAGAGAAAGAGAGGAGGAGAGAGATAGAGGGCAGAGAAATAATTTTCTCTGGTTTCCATCCAACAAACACTTAATCCCTTCTTTTCCCCAAGAAAAAAGCAAGAAACAGCGAGAGCTCTTTCCTCAAACGATGAAGAGACCGAGAAATCCTCAAAACGACACAAGCAGATCTGCCTCTCTTGTCAGCGCCTATTCCGAAATCTAGAGACTAAACCGGCTGTGGTTGGACCGAAGCGGTGGGGCAACGAGGAGGACGACCCTCCAGAGGAGCCGACCGCATATTTGGAATCCAAGGAGTTAATTTCTTATTTTTGGTTGATTTGTGTTTTTTTTTAGTGTATGCTTAGGTTATTAGATCCATCTATCTTCTGCATCGTTTTGATTTTGTGAAAATTTTTCCAGATCTACCTCTCTTGTCTGAAGTTTCCTCTAAATAATTCAGATTTTATCTTGGTTTCATGGTGTTTTTTGTGAGATTTAGACTCTTGCAGGTCGTAAAGAAGAGTAAGCAAGCTGTAATATTGGACGTAAGCCAGACGCCGGGGCGTTAAAGGCGTACACCTCGGGTCTGGGAGAACGTCCAAACTCGAAAAACGTGCGCCCAGTGATACTTTCGCTCCAGGATTCACGCCTTGGGGCGTTTTGGCCCGAAAACGCATTTGGACGCGCCCGGGGAGCACCCCAAAAATGCCTTTGAAAACACTGATTTAAAGCTCTCAACACCTGTTGTAAACTTTGCACATAAACTGCACATAAACCTAACACTACCAGCTTATAAAAGTACACATCTTTTCTTAATAAGTAAATAAAAGTATACATATCCACAAAAAATCAACTGTTTTCACAATTTTAATATACTTAACATCAAAAGGAATTGAAAAGCAGTAAAAATAGAAAGAGAGAATCGTACAGTTTCTGGTCATCTTCGATTTCGCGCTTCTTCTGACACCCAGTAGTTGGATTTGCGATATTAAACTGAAATAACCCCAAAAAAAGGTTTATCAGAAGATTAGAGAGAATTTTAGGGTTCAAGATAGAGAAAAATCAAAAGATATCAATGGAAACACCTTCATTTTCTCCTGTTGAGTCTTTCGCTACGGCCCAGATGAGAGAAAATGTCTGCACACGAAGGGCTCCTGGAAGCGAAACTAGGGTTTTTGTTATCAGTGAAGGGGTATCTATTAGGGTCGTCATGAGTCGGTGTTGGGTGGGTCGACCTCAAAATTCAACTAAATCCACTATGTGGGGGTTGAGAAAATACCCAATCTATTTTATGAACACTTTGAATTTCAATTCAATTCTAATCTATTTGAATACATTCAAATTGGTATTCAAATTGGTTTGGGATAATTTGAATTAATGGTTTAATTTTTTTTACTTAAAAATTAATTTAAAGATATTACATAATTAAAAATAAAAAAAATTACATTAACAGACATAAAGACCATAATTTCAAAAATATACGAATGTTCTTTGAATTAGATTTGACTATTAAACCTCCGGACAAAAAAATATCATAATTACCTCACTTTTCTCCTTCACATGTTATTCTTTTTCTTCTTTGCTCACTTACACTCTCTTGGATATAAAGACAACAAGATAGAGAAAGAAAAAGTAAAATAAAAGAGACCCAAAGTAAAGTAAAGCAAAAGAGAACCATAACGGTTCTTCTTCTTCTTCTTCTTCAGTCACCTACGTCTCTCCATCTTGCCTCTCTCTTCGTCACGATCAGGTATGCAACAAGGTTTCAGTGGTCACAAATCCACCAGAAACTACGTTGGAGGGGTAGCATAACTGCTTTAAGAAACGGTTTTGGGATCCACCGTCTCCCTCATTTTTTTTCTCTCTCTCTCTCTCTCTCTCTCTTAGATCGTCTCTCTTTTCTTTTATTTTTTTATCCGCAAATCGAATATACTAGTAAAAAAGAAAAAGAAATGCAAAACATACATCAGGTAATTTTCTTTCATTTCTCGGCATTTCCTCTGGATTTCTTAGATTTTCTTGGATCCTGGTTTTAGCATAGGTTGCAATGGTGATTCCTTTCTAATTCATTTGTCACCTGCACAAATTTCTCTTGAAATCTCTTGTGGGTTTCTTGAATCTTGATTCTTGTTAATCTTTGAGACATTTATTCTTATCTTGGGGAACTCTTTTTGGCTTGATTAAATTGACGATTTCTGTCTATCCTCACTTAATAGCTGGGATTTCTTGTAATTTCTTTTCGGATCTTGGATCTTATTGCTTCATCTTCAAGATGTCCTCTATCGTAAAAAGAAAGGAAAAAGTGGTGAAAGATTCAAGGAATCAAGCTATTACAGTTCTTGAAAGTGAAATTGTTGGTCATGCAAAAGTTGCTAGTGAGGATTTGTTGCAGTAATTTCGGTCAAGTTAACTGTTTGTTCATCGATCTCAGAACTTATGGAGAACAAACCTACTCAGGTTACTTGCCTTGGGGAATTTTATCCCAATATGCCATTGATGAACATTTCTGAGCAGTTGGCGTGTTCCTCTCACGCTCCATTTCTTAGATTGTCTCTTTCTCTCTACCTCAGTTCAGCATCAATAGGGGTGGCATGATCTGGGTTTATCACTTTTTCTTTTCTTTTAAGTTGAGGCAAATTTGTGACCTTTTTTTTTTTTATGTTAAGGGCTCTGTGAAATTTTTGTGTGTAAAACAAGACTGAAAGAGTATGTGAAAGAAGAGAGGAAACAAAGTTAAAGGGTATTCTCGGGTTTTTACCAAATAAATGTTTATTTGAGTGGTTATTGATCAAAATTAACATATTTTGCTAACAGTGATTTAATGGTGGGTATATGTATTCTTACATCCAAAAATGCATATTTCAATAGAACATTTGTATATTTTGAAACTACGGGACTTTATGTGTCGGTTAGGTCATACTATATGTGGCTAAATGTAATTTTTCCTAAAAAATATTCAACTACAATAAATCATCATTCATTAAATTCAAAATCAAATCCCTACAAGAATTCATTAAATCTTACAAATCTATCAATTACAAAATATCTTAAATCACTTAACATAAAAGTTCAAACAAACTTAATTTAATATAAACCGATTATAAAAACATACAAATCACATAAAAGTAAATAAAAACTAAAATTTGGAGGTGCTTTATCAATCAAATTCTTTAAAATTCAACATTGGTATTGGCTCTAGAATCTCTATGACGAGTTACAACACAATACCAAATATGTACATTAGACAAAAGAATAAAAGTCTGTTTGAAACAATTTCATTTTCAAATGAATTGAAATGAACTTTTATATTTGACTTTCTTATTTTAAATTATAGAATTCATTTGAATTCTCATGTTTAAAATGTTTGAAATAAATGAAAATTTCAAAAAAAGAAAAAGATGGAGAGAGAGAGGGAAAGAGATAGTATTTTGGTAAACATAGCTTTTTGTTCTTTATTTTGTTAAATTCATTTCTAAATTCTATTTACAACAAACCAACTCAATTCCATAATAAATTCGTTTTGAAATGAATTCCAATTTTTTTTTTGGTTTCAAACGTGATAACTATATAATTCCATAAAAACTATAGAATTCATTCGTTCCAAACAGAGTCTAAAATAAATAAACATAGGATAAGCAAATTAATTCAGCAAGCTTTTGAAAAACATATAGAAAGTCTAAAAGAAGTACTTTCATGAGAACAAACTTCAACTAACAATTATTAAAAAAAATAAACAGAATATATAAAATACTTACATATAATAAATATATAATATATAAAATATAATTATATAATAACCAGAATATCGGTTTAGGTCCGGTTGAAAATTTTTAAACACGTGATCCAACCTAACCCACCGAGTTTAATAATGTCTAAACCCAAACCCAACCCATTACACTGATTTGGGTCGAGTCCATGGATGCATCGGTTTCTATGCTTACCATTAGTATCTATGCTATATATAAAAGAAGAAAAGAATCCTACTTTTGTTTTCAACTTTACCCTCGCACAATGTATATTATTTCCAATATACTCTTACTTTTGTTTTCAGACTTTATGGCATGCTCTGATCCTTATACTTGTTGTAACATGATAACGTCTCATGTGGGTTTTCCCTAGTGAGACAAGCCTCATTTACAATCAAAAGAACTAGTTTCAATGCTCGAAAATATGTTTAACACAAAGTGCGACAAGTTTCCTAACCAAAGAAAATATGTATCTCCTTAACAAAATATTCTTAATGACTTACAAAGCCATCTCAAAACAACTTAAACCCTATTTGACAGGACTCATAAAACCTACTTATGGGGCTTAAAGTGCAAAATAAGCTTACTTATTCCAAAACTGATGTTTGGCAAAATAAGTCCGATCAAATTGTCTTCTGACTTCCATAAGTCAGACTTCAGACTTAAAATGACCATAATCCCCAAGTCCTTTTTTTTTTTTTTTTTTTTTTAACTCATTGGGTCTCATAAGCCATCGCATATATGGACTTATGAGAGACATTATCTAAACTCTCTCTCTCTCTCTCTCTTCTCCTCGATATCATCACGTCTCTCTTACCAAACTCACCGAAATCTCTGAAACGATAATCCTTTGTTCTGCCTCAATCTCACCTAAATCTCTTTACCATTATTCTTCTCTCGTTGTTTCACGATCTAAACGAGATCAGGTATGAACATTTTTCGTGGTAGATATGAAACTCAAAATTTCCTTATGTGTGCTTTTTTTTTTTTTTACTTTTCTTCTTATTCATTTTAGAAATTCATGGTTTCTACTCTCTTTCTTCATGCGTGTTCCTTCTATTTGTGTTTTTTGTTTGATTTTGTTGGATGAAGATTTAGGGTTTACAATATGAATTTCTATATGTAATTTTTTTTATTATAATTTTGTTCTTCTTCGATTGTAATTGCATGGTTGTTACTCTTTTTCTTAATCTTCTTGATTTTTGCTCAATTTTTATATTTAGGGTTTTTGTTCCTTTTTTTTGGTTTAATTTTGGTTCTTATTTTTTGGTACTAATTTAGGGTTTGATTTTTAGGATTTCTATTCAATTTTCGTGTTTAATTATGGTTCTCATTTTTGGGTACTGATTCAAGGTTTAGTTTGATGCAATATATATAATTAATTTCTTTCCCCTTTGCATTGAACTTGGAATTACATGATTTTCGCTCAATATTTGTAGTACTGATTTTTAGGATTTTTGTTCAATTTTGTGTTTAATTCTTATTCTCTTTTTTGGATACTGATTCAAGATTTAGTTTGATGTAATATATGTAATTAATTTATCTCCCATCTGCACTAAACTTGGAATTATATTGTTTTTGCTCAATTTTTGTGTTTAATTCTGGTTCTCATTTTTGGGTATTGATTTAGGGTTTAGTTCGATGCAATATATGTAATTAATTTCTTTCCCTCTCTGCACTGAACTTGGTATTACATGGTTTTTGCTCTATATTTGTTGCACTGATTTTTAGGGTTTTTGTTCATTTTTTTGTATTTAATTATTGTTCTCATTTTTTGGTACTAATTTAAGTTTTAGTTTTGATGCAATATATGTAATTAATTTTTTTCCTTTTGCACTGAATGTGGAATTACATGGCTTTATTCATTTTCTTCTTAGTTGTTTACAATAAAAGGTTTTGGAATGATATAAATTTTTTTTACATAAACAATATTTGGTGGCAAAACATCAAACCTGCTGCTTGTTCTGGTTCTTGAATTATACTACAAATTTATGTATTTACTCTGTTGTGCTTCTTTGGTTTGGAAGTCTTATTAGTTGTATTTGTCACTGGTTATTCAAAGTTCATTGGGATCCAAGAAATATTACTTCTTGGTTTTGTTATTGGTTTGTGTTGTTTTTATTTTAGCTCTTTATATCATGTGATTTTATGTACTTCCAATTTGATTACTTTAATTTTATATACCTGCTCTATTGTGCTTTTATTGACTTTGTTACTTTTTATATCATGATTAATGCAAATTAAATGACTAATATCTTTGTAATTATCATGGTGTGAATTTCTATCTATCAGTTTTTATTATTAATGTGCACTTTAGGAGTCATATCTTTGGACCATACATTTGATTATTCAAAATCATTGTTTTGCCTTTAAAAAAGAAAAAAAATCTAGTGATCCAATTTACAAAAGCAAATGATCCATGAGTCATATCTTTGTTATCATGGCAGAATATATTTACCAATTTATATATACCAGTTTATCATATATTGAGTGCATGTGAGGCTAATTTATTTACAAAAGCTATTACTCTCATGGATTCAAGTTGAAGGTGAAAAAAGATTCAAATTTGCATTCCTTGTTAATTTTTTTAGCACTATATTAAAGGTTTTGTGGAATAAGAGATTGACCAAAACTACCATAACATTGTTTGTTCCACTAGCTAGTCACAGGGCAACTATATTACTCTTTTCACCAAAAACCATAAATTGGTAAAGTGACCAAATTGGAGAATTCGTGATTTGCCTAGTCAAACTAGCAACACACCAACATAAAAATATAATCAAAGCTTTTGGTCCTTATCTTTTTAAAGTCTCTTTGTTTCTCATTTTTTTTCTTTTCTTTGAGGACAATAGATACCAATATTAAAATCTTGGGAGGAATAAGAATTTTTTTCAAAGTTTGAGAGAGAAAATTAATTTTCTTTTCATTGAGTACATTTTAAGGGAGGTTTTCACATGGTAATTTGTTGGGTTTGAAGTTAATGTGACGATTTATTCGTCTTAGATGAAAATTAGAAATTGATGTTAGATGTAAATTTTTTTTTCCATTGTCATCCTGCTATCACTATAACCCAATGTGATGTCATTTTCATTCTTAAATTGGATAGTAGTGAATAGTGGTCAACATACTCTTTACTTTCTTTTCTGTTAAGAACTACACATACACAAAGTTTTGTTGGACTTTGCAAATTATTTTTAAATTACTTCATTGGTTCTTCAGTCATTTTGGCCTAACTAATTTCCTTACACCTAACTCAAATAGCTAATAATGGATTCGACCTAGTATTGACAACATTTAGCACATCATGTTTAATGGACTTCACATTTCTTAACTTGATTGATTGGTAAATATTTTCCTCTACTCAATAGATAACCTAAAGAAAACTAATTGTGAAGAGTCTAAATGTTGTTAGTAAGTAATTCTTCTAATAAGTTGTTGCACTAACCCCATTTTACATTTTCTCTCTATTTCTTTCTCTCTTGCTCTCTCTCTCTCTCTCTCTTTATTTTTTTATTTTTTTTACTTTTTTGTGATTGGTGGGGAGGGGTATTTCAGTGCCATATAAATTGTTTTACTTGATACATTCACTGCCATTAGTTTTGCAAATTCTTTGTATAAATAAGTTTACTACAATTTACATTTTCAATTCTCACTCTTTATCTGCTTGTTTACATTAGGTGTATTAGGTTCAATTAGGTGTCTCTCATGCATCGTAGTAGGTCTAGTTAGGTGTCTATATGAACATTACTTCTTTCTTTGTCTCTCATGTATCACATTAACTTTAATTAGGTGTTTGTCATGCATCTCATTAGCTTCAATTAAGTGTTTATCATACATTGCATTAACTTCAATTAGGTGTCTCTCATACATTGCATTAGGTTCAATTAGGTGTCTATCATGCATTGTATTAGGTCTAGGCCAATGATGAACTCATTAGATTGTCCTTTGTTTTCATGGCACGCATTCATTGTTTTTTCTCATATGTTAGTGTTTGTCTATTTGGGGTCCCAAGGCCATGAATTAGCTTATTAGGATGAGTAATAGGGATTCTATACCATGTAAATGTACCAAATCAATGAAATTTGAACACTACCTAAAGTTGAAATTTCACCATAGTAGGGAATATATATATATATATATATATATATATATATATATCATTTTAGGTAGTGTTTCTGCATAGGTTTATTGTTCTTGTTACGTTATATGATTAAGTAATTTTTAACAAGTGCGAATTTAGGTAGACATACCTAAGATAGAGTGGATAGATAAGAGACACCTTTTTCCTCATGGCAGTGGTTGAAGAACAATATTTTAAGGGTTTGATTAATTATTAGCCAACTAGGGAAGTTATAAATGTAATTTGGGAGCGTTTTAAGGCTAGATTTAATGAGAAACTAGGACAAAAAGAATTGAAATTTCATTAGATGCATTACAAGGATCAATTTAAACAATAGAAGGTGTTGTATTTTCTTGAGGTTGTTGATAAGCAAGGGAAGATTTTGTTAGAGGAGCATCAGTGGCCTTACTTATACTTGGTTAGGGTTTAGTTAGTGTCTATTGCTGTTAATGTCAATGAAGCATTATATTAGATGCCTTTTAGTTAATTTCATCTTTTATTTCTTTTTTTAGTCTAAGTTTCATCCATAGAGTGCGGGATATCGTAATATTGGCATTAAAGAAGTGGACCTTCTTCGCACCATGGTTTAGGGGATGCCTGGGTTGGATGTAGACATTGTACTCGATAAATACTTATTTAGTGAGCCCTCTATGGCTCTCAATGTAGATGCCATAGAAGCAAAATCTCATGATGCCCTCGAGTTAGTTGAGCGAATGATGATGTCTTTATCGGGGATGTTTAGTTATGAATGTTTATATTTTATTTCAATATTTTATGTTTATGTATTGATGATATGCATGGATATTAGATTCAAATCTACGCTAGAGGCATGACAATTAGTTGGTTTGTTTCACCATAGAATAGCATGAAATTTCAAATTTCAACTTTAGTTCAATGATCCATGTTTATTTAAATATTTCATGAACTTTCTAAACTACTATAGAATGCCATTATCAAATTCTCAAATTCAAGAAGTGGGGTTTTTAGTCATAGCAATACTCATGCATAGTAAAACACAATTTTTTTTTTAACATGGCTGTTGACCCTCACCTGTATTTTAATGATGACAAAACATAACTGTTATTATACTAACAGTACAATCTAAGTGTAGCAAGCAACAAAAGCATTCAACCAAGGATCAAGGTGTAAGAACTCAAACCGAATCAATCTTTCAAGTGAAGACTGAAGAACTAGTATAAGTCTAAGGTTTTAAAACCAATGTAAGTCTCACTTGTACATTGTAATAGCTTGTTCAATGGCTCGCACACAAAATGTTTTTAAACATAACCTTTTGATCAAACGTTTTTAAGTTAAAACTTATTTTTAACACAGAAAAACTGGGTTGAAAGACAACCCAGTCGATTGGGTACATATACCAGTCGACTGGTATATGGGACAGTAAGTCCCCAGTCGACTGGTAAGAATAACCCAGTCGACTGGTACTCCATAAGCTTTAAAAACGAGAATTTTTAAGAGGACCTAGTCGACTGGTATATCGACCCAGTCGACTGGTAGTTCAAAAATATGACCGTTGGACACGAAATTTGAACTTTTAAAAGCACAATCTTTTCAAATTAAAGTCCCAACGGTCATATTGTTTGATGGCTATATAAACCCACTCTAGTAAGCATTCAAGAGAGTGCTGGAGATATTCAAAAAGAGTTGAACTCACACAATCAAGTTATTGTACTCTTTGAAACACAAAAAGCTTTGAAATATTATTGCCGAGCCATTCTTCAAGCTTTACTTTGAAAGAGAGACATTGTTGAGTTGTATAAGCTTTCATTTGCTGTCTCTCTACCATTTACTTTACAACATCTTTTGTAAAGGGATTACTTTCGAAAGGAAGGGGATAACTTCCGAGAGGAAAGGGATAGCTTCCGAGAGGAAGGGATTGTAAAGTTTGTACAACACCGGTGAAGTTGTACGACTAAGTTTCTTAGTGGATTACTTCAAGGAGGTTCCTTGAAGAGAGTGGACATAGGGTCGGAACGAATCCGATATTGCCGAACCACTATAATCTGAGTTTGCATTCTCTACTCCTTAAACTCTTTATTTACAGCACATTACTTGTTTAATTGCTTGTTTCTTATATGTTTTTATAAACTTGAGTTTATTCCGCGAAAGTTTTAAAAACCCAATTCACTCCCCCTCTTGGGTTGAAACCTCAGTCTACAATGGCTGACTTAGATGGATTCAGCTTTAGAAGGTCACCAATTTATGATGTAAGTGTTGTATTGATATCCAGTTATATGCCACAACCTTTTCTGAATGTCTAAAGAGAAGTATTGCAAAAAAACATTGGTGAAAAGGGTTTTTTGTCACATTCAAGATTTTTGTCTATGGAAGAGCAAATCATGATATTTTTTATGTGTGGACACAATGAGTGAAATCAAATTTTAGCTCATCGATTCCAGTACTCTGGGGTGATGATTTCAAGGTACTTTAGAAAAGTTATGGTTGCCTTTTTTCGACTGTCAATCAAGGTAGTTAAGCCTTGAGTGCCTTTCACAGAAACTCCTTCCCATATTAGATCATCTTCGAGGCTCTGGTCATTCTTCAAAGTGAGTTATTTGATCATGATTAAAGCTAAATTGTATGCCTTTTTTGGTATATTTTTTTATTCCACGAATATATGATTTTGAACTAGGATTGTGTCGAGGCAGTTGATGGTACACATGTATCTATATGGGTTCCTAGTGATGAGCATATCCCATATCGAGGTTGAAAAACCACTTGCACACAAAACATCCTCGCGGCATGCGACTTTGACATACATATCACTTACATTAGAGCTGGTTGAAAGGGGACTGCATATGACTTTAGGGTTTTCATTACCTCTATATGTCATAAGGAATACAATTCCCCATGCCTGTTGCAGGTATTAGTTCACCTATTATACCTTTAATAATGGTTTCTATAGTTTTGTGCCACTAACATGCTAATTTTAATGTAGAGAAATATTATATGGTGGATGCGGGGTTTCCTTGTATGAGAGGCTTTCTCACTCCTTTCAAGGAGACAAGATATTATTTGCCCGAGTTTAGAAAGAGTGATCATGCTTGCGATTGAGATAAGTACTTCAATCATGCTCATTCCTATTTAAGGAATGTGACTGAAAGGGTATTTGGGGTTTTAAAAGTGAGGTTCCCAATCTTGAAGCAAATTTTGTGCTTACCTTTGCAGAAACAAACATTCATTGTTTACATGTGTGCTTGTATTCATAACCTTGCTAGGTTGCGTAGTGGCACATAGGAGGATGCTTCGCTAGCTGTATGTTCCAACTCCGATTTCGTCCTTGAGGGGGCGAATTCACAACTCGTGGCCAGTACGAGTGAGTACGTTAAAGATATACCGACTTTAGATGTGGACTTAATGGTGAGCGAAAAAGATAGGATTGCCCATGACATATGGATTGGTAGGAGGGTTGAATAATTTGACCCTAGTCATGCATGTAATGAGATATTGTTTTTAGGTTTAATTTTCTAAATGCATGTATGAATTTTATAAACTATGTTTTGTATGAATTTTATATTTATATTTCTAAAAATTCTATAATACATGACATATATAAAATATTTTTTATTTTTATTTTTATGAATTTTATAATATATTAATTATTTGTGGGAAACAATTTTTTGTCCTTTTTATTATTTATGGGATAAAAGTAGTTCATTTGACCATATTGATCAAATTTAAAATTAAAATGCAACTATTTAAAAAATGTCATAAGTGATCAGCGAGTTATGGTTATCGAACGTGAATAATGATACCAAACAATAACCAATTCAGATCAAAAAGTTTGCAATCAAACCGTTAAAAATCAATCAGCTTGATTATAATCAAAATTTTCACGAATCAGTCACAAGTCACCAGAAAATTTTAACTAGTCCAAACATACACAGCCTTAAGTTGTAAATACTCTTATCTTTACAACATCATTCTAGAACAAAAATAAGGATGCAATTGAGACATAATCTCCAGCTTTCCACAAACCCAACATCAAGCCTAGATTTCCTCTTTTGAATCTGTAAAAAAAGAAAAAGAAAAAAGTTCAATAGCCTAGTAAGTAATTGTACTTAATATAAATAGCGCCATTATACACGCAATATTGAAGGCTAAGTTTGAATACAAAGTCTATATATTCAGACTAACTCATGGCGTTTCTTACTGAGACAATGAATCATCGATACATTTACAATTAAGTGATCTCAACAAATATTACAACAGTATAACAAACTCGTTATTCCAAAAGTCTCATATAGGACACTCATCAGTCTCATAATAGCTATGACCATATTTAACCTATGTGGTAAGGTCCAGTATCCCATTTAACCCTTGGGCTACCAGGTTTAAAAGTCTATTTAACCCTTTAGGCTATCAAATACAAAGATTGCATACCTCCTTGTTAGGGCCAAAGTGTACTTAGATTGAGAGGTCTATTTCTGTGTCTCAACCACAAAATAATTGTTCTTCCAAAACCTCAACACAAGCAAAATCATTTCAAAGCATAAAAAGCAAATACATGACTACAACTAATTCATATATTTCTAATATTCAACCAATGCATTTAAAAAGATAACAACTTTCATTTAGTTGCATATTTAATAATGTATAAGACACTAAGTTGAGTAAAATTACTTACCTCACTCGGTAAAGCACAATGATTTCCAAGAAATCATGATTTATCTAATTACCTTGGTTTCATTTGTTTTGAGCCAAATCCCTACCTTCCGATTGTTCTTGTCCTTCATTCTCCTTTTTCTCTATGTAAATTTGAAGCTACCAAGACAATATGAACTGAGTAGGAGTATTCCTCACCTAATTTATTTGGGGTTTATTAATTTGCTAAAGCACCCTCCCAAAATTTTAATTACTATTAGGACCCCATTTTTCTTGGTCTCTAATAAGACTATAAGTAATGAGTGTGGCTTAAACATAATTAAGTAATAATTAAAATATATGATTTTTTTTTTGTACTATCACATTCTCCCCACTAAAAAGAAGTTTACTCTTCTAAACTTGTCATACCAAAGTTTTCGAAGAGTTAAGGATACCTTTCCCTCATGTAATCATCAAGCTCCCAAGTGGCTTCGCGTTCTAAATGATTACTCCATTGTACCTTCACATAAGAGATGGTACACTGTTTTAATACCTGTTCTTTCCTATCTACAAGCCTTATTAGGTGCTCCTCATAGGTTAGATCTTATCTAGGCTCCAAAAGGTCTATTTTTACTACATGACTTGAGTTTGGTACGCACTTTCTTAGCATAGATACATGAAGCACATTATGTACTCTGCTAAGACCGGCGACAAGGTAAGCCAATATGCTACATCCCCAATTCTCTCTAAAATTTCAAATGGTTCCACAAATCTAGGACTTAATTTTTCATATATACCAAACCTCTTTACTCCCTCAATAAGAAAGATCTTCATGAACACATGGTCCCCTACTTGGAATTCTAATATGCTTCTTCTATTTTTTGTATAGTTTTTCAGCCTACTTTGGGTAATGCGTAGGTGTTTGTTGACTAAATGAATTTTCTTGATCATTTATTGCACAAATTTAGTCCCTTCTAGCTTATGTTCACCAACATTATCCCAGCAAATAAGGGATCCACATTTTATTTTGTACAAGGCTTTATATGGAGTCATTCTGATGCTAGATTGGTAAATATTATTATATGCAAATTCCACCAAAGGAAATTGTTCACCTTTAGAACCTCTCAAGTTAATTGCATATGACTTTAACATAAACTCCAATATTTGAATAGTTCACTCAGATTTTCCATCCATTTGAGGGTGGAAGGCGCTTCTAAATTTCAACTTTGCTCTCAAAGCCTTATGTAAGCACTCCCATAATTGTGAAACAAATATGTTGTCCCCATCAGGCACAATAGAAATAGGCACCCCATGCAACTTCATAATTTCCTTAACACAAACTTTAGCTAAATTCTCTAAGGAATACCCTACCTTAATGGCCAAGAAATGAGCTGATTTGATAAAATCCACTAGGATTTTTAGACAAACAATCTATAAAAGCAACTATGATTCTTTCCCACTTACACTAAGGAATATAAAGTGGTTGCAACAACCCAACTGGGCTTTTGTGTTCCATCTTCACTTGTTGACACTATATATTTTGATACAAAAACATCAATCTCCCTTTTCATTCAATTCTTCTATAAATTCTCTCTCAAGTCTCTATACATCTTAATGCTCCCTAGATATACTGTATAACCCGAGCTATGAGCCTCCTTCAATAACTCTCTTTTCAAACCTGAATCATTAGGTACACACAATCTGCTACCAAATCTTAGAGATCCATCCCCTTGAATACAAAATCTTGATGGAGTTTTACGTGCCTCTAGACTTTTTCTCATTCTCTACAAGAAGGTATCATTATTCTAAGAAGCTTTAATTCTCTCTAACAATATAGATTGAACCCTAAGGTTGGCTAACACCTTACTAGGTTCGTTCCATCTCACAAAGATTTCTATTTTGCTCATGTTTTTCCAAGATATTCCTTTGGGTAATTGATGAGTGCCAAATATTGCATATTTTGGCCCCTTAATTTACATTTGTTAGCTTAAGAATTTTTTACTTTGAGTTGTTTTTGTTGTTTTACAAGTTTACAAGCACTTGGAAAGAAGTTTCACTAAAATTGCCAGAATTGCCTGTACAGATCAGTCATTTTTGTAGATTTTACTGTATTAATTCAGGAAGAACCAAGCAATGAGCCATATATTATTGGAAAGATCCAGATGTCTATTTTCTGAGAAATTTTACAGCTCATAAAAATGATTTTTCTAGAGAAAGTTATGGAAGTTCTAATAGACAAAGGTCAGGCTGTGTGTGATTTCAATGTGGTAGATCAGTCATTTTTATGGCTTTTACTGTATTTATTCAAGAAGAACCAAGAGATGAGCCATATATGCTTGGAAAGATTCAGAAGTGTGTTTTTTTGGGTAATTTATGGCTCATAAAAATGATTTTTCTAGAGAAAGTTATGGCAGTTTTAGTAGACAAAGGTCAGGCAGTGCACTATGCTGCGCTCGAGCGCACAAGACTGTGATTGAGCGCACTCGGGCAGTATCCCACATTGAATTTGAAAAAAATTTAACTCTTGAGTTTCCCTATAAAAGCCCCACCTCACTGAAGCAATTGGTGTGCAATCCGAAAGACGTCTGCTAGCATTCTGGTGGATCTCGAAGGCTTTGCTACCATGAGGGGAAGCGCCGCCCAACAGCGAGTGGAATTTCTCCCAATGTATAGTCAGTTTTAATTTATCTCTTTTTTTAGTTTTAAAGTTTAATGTTTAGCACTTTTATTGTGAATTTTAATTTCATTATTATGAGAGGCTAAAATCTTCATCTAAGGTTGAAGATGAAGCCTCGCCATTTTTTGGCATAATATTTTTAAGATTTGTTCTTACAATTCTGATATTTTTAGTATAAATGTTCTGTTCAATTATTTAAGTAAAATCTTATAATTGATTTCTTTTAAATTGTTAAATTGGATATTCCTTGTGTTTCATCTGCTAGATAAGGTGGATCATTCAAATTAGATTGGATATCCATTGTGATTTGTGAATTAAACGGATACATTGGATGGTTTTGGTTTAGTTTGGGTATTCGCCGTGATTTGTATAATAGTGGATTCATGGAATGATTTAATAGATTATTTTTATATAGAACATGAAAATATATGCTTTACTTTGGTAGGGTGGATTCAGAAACCTTAGTATTTTTATTATTTGTTTTAAATCAATTTAGTTTAGTTTATACTCTTTGCATAATACAACTCAAAATTTGGAACAAGGTTAAAATAGGTTTAGTTTAGATAAAAATATATTTTCACAACGCAATTCCCTGTGGATTCAACATCGCACTTGCACAACACTATATTGCAAACGACTCGTGCGCTTGTGAGTAATTTAAAACTCACAACAAGTTTTTGGTGCTGTTGGGTCTGGCTGAAGACGTTAAACTTAGCGCTCATGGGAGGCACCCCAGAGTATATCCTTTCTGTTTGTTTATTATTTTACATATTTCTTGTTACTGTTTTTCTCTAGTGTTTTTTTGTTTTCCAGTCTTTATTTTTTCAGGGACAACGCGTACTTCAGTTCAAGTTTGGGGGTATGCTATGAGCCATGCCAGTCCAGCTAGTTCTCCATCTCTCAGGTTAGCTCTTTCCATATTATTCTCACATTGGGGACAATGTGTAATTTAAGTTTGGGGGTATGGGAGACAAGTTACATGCACTTTGTCCTAATTTGTTGTTTTTTTTTCTTCGTTAAAAAAAGGACAAAAAAAGAAGATAAATGCATGCTCATGTTATTTTGAAAATTTGGTTGATCTAAACAAATACTGTGATATGATGTCATTGGTGAGTTTAAAATCATGAACACATGATTTGATGATAGAGTTTTAAAACTTTGTTACTTACTTTAGGCATATAAGAATTCACCTATTTGATCTAATTTGACATGAGCACATTAGCACAAATTGTGTGAGGTATGACATGTGATTTTAATGTGTATGTTTCCTTGTCTTAACTGAAACTAGATAACTTTTTGGATAAACACTTGAGCATAGAAAAGCATAAAAAAACAAATAATACTACTAATATTTATAATAATCATCATCAACAAACTTTCCACTAAGTAACTGGACCTCTTGCCTCAGTAGGCAGTGAGTGTTCACGTCAAAAGGTGAGAATTTTATTCATAATGATCATTGCGAAACTTTCCGCAGAGTAACTGGACCTCTTGCCTCAGTAAGCAGTGAGTGTTCACGTCAAAATGTGAGAATTTTGCTTGGTAGCATTAAGGCCAGTTTAGTTTCGTAGCCTTTTTGACTCTAGTTAGTAAGTCCTTAAATGTGTTTTTACACCTAATGCCCTAAAACTATCTGGTTTGGGAGTTATTGACTCAACACTCGATACATGAGTCAATTAGAAAGCTTAAGGGAACTAAACATAGCAAAGCCTTATAACAAAAGAAAAAAAAAAGAAAATAAAACTATGCTATTGTTGTTCATTCTGATGAGAAATAATGTGAATCTTAAGACATGGAGACATTGTACATTGATGTTATTTGGAAGTCTCATATGTATATGCTAATTCACTTTACACTGATTCAAGCTTGTGATGTCTTAGCCTGCCTCTTGTAAGTAACTAGGTTTTAAAATTGCTATTCATTATGAAGATGGGTTATATCTTTTTAAGCTTGCTCATTGATGAGAGTCATAAAATGCATCTTAACAGTACTTAATTGTTAGCATTTTAGGGTTGATCTAGGTTTTAATTGCACTTTTATACGTTAACAACTCTAAAGTATCATTCTTGGATCATCGATCTACTTCGGTGCATTTTCAGGTACTTTAAGCTCAAAAGAGGAGGAAAAGTTATCATTGCTTGAAGCACAAAGACTCGAGGCATACTGGAGTGAAGGAATACTTCCGGAAGGACAAGATGAGAGGCTTAAAAGAGCAACAGCTGCTGCCCGCATTGGAAAGGAGTTTCACTAAATTGCGAGAATTGCCCATACAGATCAATCATCTTTGAAAATTAAAATGTATTGATACAAGAAGAACCAGGAGATGAGCCATATATGCTTAGAAAGATCCGGAAGTCTATTTTCTGGAGAATTTTATGGTTCGTCAAAAGAATTTTTTTAGAGAAAGTTATGGCAGTTTTAGTAGACAAAGGTAAGGCTGTGCGGGCTGTACGGGATTTCAGCGTGATTTTGAGCTTAAATCCCACATCCCACATCGATTGGAAAACTCATTTCTATATCTCGTATCCCACATCGGATGGGAAACACATTGCACTCTTGGTATTTGTCTATATAAGACCCACTCCACTTTAGCTTTGAGGCATCAATCGGAGCTCATATGAAATCATCAAAGAGTGAATCCAGAGGGCCTTTAGAACGAATCCGAAGTATAATTTTAGAGGGCAAGCTGAGGAATCGCCGAAGCTTTCGCTACCAAGGAGGAGATGATCGTTGAGAGGCCGGAGGCAACTCAAGGAAGCATGAGCTCCATGGCAGGCTAGTCTCCAAGCAAGGCGAAGGGATGAATCCCTAGGTGTAGTTGTTCTTATTTTCCTTTATTTGATTCAGTTGTAGTTTGGTATTATTTTCATTAAATATTGTTATGTTTTATTCTTTAATTTAAGTAGTATATTTTTATTAGTCCGGTGATTGCATGCTTCTTTTCCATATAAGTCTAGTCATGCTCTTCTTATGTGTATTTGTTTGGGTGTGACTGAGTCCGGTAGATCTCTTTTATAGATTTGTCCATTGCTGCGGTATTGTCATTTAGATATATCGTCGTCTTTTGATAATTTATAAGTTAGGTCATGTGTGCTTGAAAGTAAAGAATAATTCATATCAATTACATTAGGGTTTATACATGCGCTTTAATTGAATATTTGCCGATTGCCTGTTTGGGATGTGAAACTTGCAATCGAGATAAAAAAAATTGAATCAAGTTAGGATTAAGGCAGAGAACCTAGGGAGGATTTTCGGAACCTTTTTGTTTTTTTATTATACTATCCATCAATTATTTTCACAATTTTCATACAATCAACAAATCAGATTTTGTCACTTTAACTTTTATCGTTTGTGTTGAGATTCATACCTTCTTTTGTAATTAACTTGTTTCCCTGTGGAATCGACACCCCAAAACTGTACCTCAACTACCGCGTTATGTTTTGGGCATAATCACTCATGAATGAATATCATGGTTTTGAGTGCTCCTTAAATTTTTGGATACCATGAGTGATGAACTTATCTTTATGTTCTTTGTTTTTCATTTAGTATTTTATTTTGTTTTGCTAAGGGACTAGCAAAATGTAAGTTTGAGGGTATTTGATGAGTGCCAAATATTGCATATTTTGGCCCCTTAATTTATATTTGTTAGATTAGGAATTTGTTACTTTGAGTTATTTTTGTTGTTTTACAGGTTTACAAGCACTTGGAAAGGAGTTTCACTAAAATTGCCAGAATTGCCTGTACAGATCAGTCATTTTTGTAGATTTTACTGTATTGATTCAGGAAGAACCAGGAGATGTACCATATATGCTTAGAAAGATCCAGATGTCTATTTTCTGAGAAATTTTACGGCTCATAAAAATGATTTTTCTAGAGAAAGTTATGGCAGTTCTAGTAGACAAAGGTCAGGCTGTGTGTGATTTCAGCGTGGCAGATCAGTCATTTTTGTGGATTTTACTATATTTATTTAGGAAAAACCAGGAGATGAGCCATGTATGCTTGGAAAGATTCAGATGTCTATTTTCTAAGGAATTTTATGGCTCATAAAAATGATTTTTCTAGAGAAAGTTGTGGCAGTTTTAGTAGACAAAGGTCAGGCAGTTCACCATGCCGCACTCGAGCGCACAAGACTGTGATCGAGCGCACACGGGCAGTATCCCACATTGAATTTGAAATATACTGCACTCTTGAGTTTCTCTATAAAAGCCCCATCTCACTGAAGCAATTGGTGTGCAATTCAGAAGACTTCTGCTAACATTCTGGTGGATCTCGAAGGCTTTACTACCACGAGGGGAAGCGCCGCCCAACAGCGAGTGGAATTTCTCCCAATGTATAGTCAATTTTAATTTATTTCTTTTTTTAGTTTTAAATTTTCATGTTTAGTACTTTTATTGTGAACTCTAATTTCATAATTATGAGAGGCTAAAATCTTCATCTAAGGTTGAAGATGAAGCCTCACCATTGTTTGGCATAATATTTTTTAGATTTGTTCATACAATTATGATATTTTTAGTATAAATGTTCTGTTAAATTATTTGAGTAAAATCTTATGATTGATTGCTTTTAAATTGTTAAATTAGATATTCCTTGTGTTTCATCTGCCGGATACGGCGGATAATTCAAATTAGATTGGATATCCATTGTGATTTGTGAATTAAACGGATACATTGGATGGTTTTAGTTTAGTTTGGGTATTCGCCGTGATTTGTATAATGGTTGATTCATGGAATGATTTGATAGATTATTTTTATATAGAACATGAAAATATATGATTTACTTTGGTAGGGTGGATTCAGAAACCTTAGTATTTTTATTATTTGTTTTAAATCAATTTAGTTTAGTTTATACTCTTTGCATAATACAACTCAAAATTTGGAACAAGGTTAAAATAGGTTTAATTTAGATAAAAATATATTTTGACAACGCAATTCCCTGTGGATTCAACATCGCACTTGCACAACACTATATTGCAAATGACTCGTGCGCTTGTAAGTAATTTAAAACTCACAACAAGTTTTTGGCGCTGTTTCCGGGGAATTGTTTTGTTTGTGAAATTTTTGTCTGAATTGATTTTATTTTTCTACTAGTTTAGTTAGCATTTTTGTTTTATTTTTCTTTTGCAATTTTATTTTAGTTTATTTGTTTCTATTGGTAATTGCCTATAAAAAATAAAATAAAAAATAAAAAAATGTGGATGAATCCAGTGCCGGTTTTACAGTCTTTAGAGGACACCCTTAAGGATTTCATGAAGATGATCGGCCAGTCCATCAATACAGCCAATACATTCAATGTTGATAGGTGTTCTATCTGTGCTAGTCCTATGCCTTTAACACATAATTGTCTATCTACTCCGACTTTTGCCGAGTATCCCATGGAACAAATGAATACTTTCAATGACTATCAGTGGCAATCAAATGGATCTTACTCTGAGACGTACAACCCAGGGTGGCGGAACCACCCTAATTTTTCATGGAAGCAGAACCAACTTATAAATCAGGGAGGAGCCCCTCATCATGCTCACAATCAATACCCTCTCGGATTTCCTCCACCAGTTCCAAGTTATGGTCGCTCAGCCCATCCAACACCATCACCCGCTTACCAAGCTTCCACTCAAGTGCCAGCGTCGGTTTCACAGTCATTGGAGGGCACCTTTAAGGATTTAATGAAGATGACTAGCCACTCCATCAGCGAAGTAAGGAGTGAGCAAATAATAAACACCAAAACGATTGCCAAGCCAAAGAGGCAAATGGATCAAATCACAAGTCACGTGGGTGAAGGAGAGAAGGGAAAGTTCCCCAGTCAACCTGTGCCCAACCCGAAGGAACAGTTTACGGTGGAAAATTCATCGACTCCTACGCACGGACAGGAACAAGTGCAGTCGATTGCCACATTGAGGTCTGGGAGTCAAGTGGACAATTAAGTGGAAGAGAACCCTGCTATGTAGCAAGGGCAATAAAGTGGTAACAAGGAGAAGAGAGATGCTGAGCCATCTACAGCCACACCTACTATTAAGGATCTTCCTGGGTCGTTTGTACCTAAAGCGCCTTACCCTGAGAGATTACAAGCGCCCAAGAAAGGAGGGCAGTCTGAGGACATTGTGGAGCCACGCTTTGCTCAGTTTGGAGTGGATTTGGATTTGGATAAGCTATTTGAGCAAGCAAATGCTATCTTAGAGTCTGCTCCTCGGGAGAGCAATAAGACAGAGGAGATTGTGGGTGAATCAAGCATTGAGGACCCCCTGGAGGCATGCTTTGCTCAGTTTGGAGAGGATTTGGATTTGGATAAGTTGCTTGAGCAAGCAAATGCTGCTTTGGAGTCTGCTCCTCAGAAAAGTAGTGCGACGGAGGAGACCACAGCACCTGAACCACCCAAGAAGGAACTTAAGCCTTTACCGGAAAATCTTAAGTATAAGTTCGTAGGTCCAGCAGATTCTTTGCCTGTGATTATAGCTTCAGATTTGGTTGAGGCTCAAGAGGAGAAATTAGTTGACATTTTAAGAGAGCATAAGGATGCAATCGGCTGGACTATTGAGGATATTAGGGGAATCAGCCCCTCGGTGGTGATGCACAAAATACATTTGGAGGAGAATGCCAAGCCATCGAGGGAGCCACAAAAAAAGGCTCAACCCAGCTATGCAAGAGGTTGTGAGGACTGAAGTGATTAAACTGTTGGATGTAGGGATCATTTATCCAATCTTTGATAGCGAGTGGGTGAGCCCGATTAATGTCGTACCAAAGTGGGCTGGATTAGCTGTAGTGATGAATAAAGAAGACGAGTTGGTTCCAACTTGTGTGCAGTCAGGATAAAGAGTGAGTATAAACTACCATAAGTTAAATGCTGCCACAAGGAATGATCATTTTTCACTCCCATTTATTGATCAGATGGTGGAGCGCTTAGCTGGGCATGCTTACTAATGTTGGGTCTGGCTGAAGACGTTAAACTTAGCGCTCATGGGAGGCACCCCAGAGTATATCCTTTCTGTTTGTTTATTATTTTACATATTTCTTGTTACTGTTTTTCTCTAGTGTTTTTGTAGATTTTACTGTATTGATTCAGGAAGAACCAGGAGATGTACCATATATGCTTAGAAAGATCCAGATGTCTATTTTCTGAGAAATTTTACGGCTCATAAAAATGATTTTTCTAGAGAAAGTTATGGCAGTTCTAGTAGACAAAGGTCAGGCTGTGTGTGATTTCAGCGTGGCAGATCCGTCATTTTTGTGGATTTTACTATATTTATTCAGGAAAAACCAGGAGATGAGCCATGTATGCTTGGAAAGATTCAGATGTCTATTTTCTAAGGAATTTTATGGCTCATAAAAATGATTTTTCTAGAGAAAGTTGTGGCAGTTTTAGTAGACAAAGGTCAGGCAGTTCACCATGCCGCGCTCGAGTGCACAAGACTGTGATCGAGCGCACACGGGCAGTATCCCATATTGAATTTGAAATACACTGCACTCTTGAGTTTCTCTATAAAAGCCCCACCTCACTGAAGCAATTGGTGTGCAATTCGGAAGACTTCTGCTAACATTCTGGTGGATCTCGAAGTCTTTACTACCACGAGAGGAAGCGCCGCCCAACAGCGAGTGAAATTTCTCCCAATGTATAGTCAATTTTAATTTATTTCTTTTTTTAGTTTTAAATTTTAATGTTTAGTAATTTTATTGTGAACTCTAATTTCATAATTATGAGAGGCTAAAATCTTCATCTAAGGTTGAAGATGAAGCCTCACCATTGTTTGGCATAATATTTTTCAGATTTGTTCATACAATTCTGATATTTTTAGTATAAATGTTCTGTTAAATTATTTGAGTAAAATCTTATGATTGATTGCTTTTAAATTGTTAAATTAGATATTCCTTGTGTTTCATCTGCCGGATACGGCGGATCATTCAAATTAGATTGGATATCCATTGTGATTTGTGAATTAAACGGATACATTGGATGGTTTTAGTTTAGTTTGGGTATTCGCCGTGATTTGTATAATGGTTGATTCATGGAATGATTTGATAGATTATTTTTATATAGAACATGAAAATATATGCTTTACTTTGGTAGGGTGGATTCATAAACCTTAGTATTTTTATTATTTGTTTTAAATCAATTTAGTTTAGTTTATACTCTTTGCATAACACAACTCAAAATTTGGAACTAGGTTAAAATAGGTTTAGTTTAGATAAAAATATATTTTCACAAAGCAATTCCTTGTGGATTCGACCTCGCACTTACACAACACTATATTGCAAACGACCCGTGCACTTGCGAGTAATATAAAACTCACAACAGTAATAATCAGAGTTGTTAGGTTAGTTGGGTTTTTATACTCAAGGCATCTGCTATAGAGTTAGCCTTCCTTGGATGGTAGTTAATTGTTAAATCATAATATTTCAATAGTTTCAACCATCTCTTTTGTCTCATATTCAACTCTTTTGGGGTGAAATTATACTTTAAACTTTTATGGTTAATGAAGATTTCAAAATTTTCTCCATAAAAATAATGCCTCCATATTTTTGAGGTGAAAATCATTGTACGTAGCTTTGTAGGTACTGAACATTTTGGCCAATACCCCACAGCTCTGAGCTTAATACCCAAGATCATTCTCTTTGAGGAAAGATGAATAAGCGAGGGTGTGGATCGAAGAAAGTTTGAATATGAAAAGATTAGGGCCTACTGAGTCTAATATAGAAGTAAGGAAATCCCGAGGATAGGTTCACTACTGGGTTCAGATAGAACCCGATTGGTCAGAGGCTAGGGTCGACTGTCCCTAATAAGGAGCTGACTGGCTCCCCTGCTATTGGTTTTGGTAGATTATGAGTTTTTCTTACAAAACTCTTGCTTTTAATCAATTCTAAATATGATTTTAACAATGAGAAAGCATTTAAAATCCTAATCTATATGATATGTAATTATTCAAAACAATCATAAAATATTTTCTAGATGACATGCTATTTTATCTAGTTTATTTAGATGTAAAGAATCCTATATGACATACGAAAATTGAATGCAAAACTTAGAACATGCTTCTATATGACATGCATAATTAAATTTATTTGTGGAGGTTTGAAATAATCAATCATTATGTTTATAAGAATTTAAATTGCTAGAGAAAATAAATTACCTTCTTGTTATTAGGTCTCTCCATACGTGATAGAGGGATTAACATAGGGAAATAAATCCAAGCGAAAACGTTCAATGTGTGCTTGCGAATTGCCCTTAAATTATTGAAGTTGCACGTTGATGAACAAAGGCACGTAGAAAAATTGAATTTGATTTGAAAATTAATGCATCAAAATTTAGTTCTTATGTTTTTGGGTTTGGTGAAGGCTTGGGTTTATGGAAGAAAATGTGCTTATGGGATGTTATGGGATTTTAGGGAGAGATTTTTAAGATTTATAGAAAAATAAAAGTTTTTGAGAATTTTAGAGATTGGAAGAATTCTAGCTTTTAGCTTTGTCAACTTGTCTGTAGGAAGTTTACTTATGTTTAGGGAGTTAACTTGTATTTGTGGTGTTTGTGGAGGGGCTCGGCCTTGTGGCTCGGATAGTAGGTTTGGTTCAACCCTCCATGCCATTTCTTCATTCTTTTTGTCCATTTTGGCTCATTTTTAGTGCATTTTGAGGCTCTTTGAACCAATTCTTTTGCATACTTAATTTTCCACATTTATTCATCCATTTTTTTTGTATTATAAGATCAGTTTTCATCACAGTGCTCCAAACATGGTTTGTTCTAACATTTCGAACAAAATTGGGTGTCTACAATTTTTCCCCCTTTGATTGAGTTTCTTTGTAAGCGAAAGTCAAAGTTTGTGAGGGACCATAATTTCCTTCTAAATGTTGAAACAATAAAGTGTTGTGCATGCAATATGAAGAGGAAATATGCCATTGGCAAAGAAATATGTCATGGGGAATTTCCATTATAGCGATGCATACATGATAGTGACGGAGTTCGTTCCATTACTTTTGTGTTGTGCAACTCCATGTTGAAATTTTGAAGAGAAACCTACTTTGAGATCCACTTTATTGGGGAATTTGGTGAACGAATACCAAGATAGTGATGGTATCATGTACTCTTGGGATCTTTTGTGAATGAACACCAAGATACTAATGCATATATGGTAGGAATGAATGCCAAGATAACAACACATATCTAACATTCATTGGATTTTGTTATGAATAAGCACCAAGATATTGATGAATATCCGGTGTGAATGAATGTCAAGATAGTGACACAAGTCTGTATTCATTAGTTTTTTTTTTTTTGGTGAGTGAACACCAAGATATTGATGCATATCTGGTGTCAATGAATACCAAGATAGTAACGTGTGTCAAAGTGAAAACATGCGAAACTTGAAGAAGCAAAAGACAAAGTCGAACAACCTTGATTTGCAGTCGAACAATCAAAGCAGGCAACCAGTGCGACCCCTAATGGTCAGATTTTTCAAAATTTGAAAATCTTTGACCCCCAACAGCTAATTTGACAAGATATTTCTATATATACTCCAAAGTTTTTTCCATTATTCCACACATATTTTAGACTTCATTCTTGAGAGAAAACACATGTATTCCTTCTTCTTGGTGATTTTGTAGAGTTCTTGAAGTTTTTGCTCTTGGCTGCTTATATTTCAAACAAATAAGCTCCATATCCTGTGTACATTTCTCATGTTTTTTATCTTTTCTTTCTATTTTTAATTAAATTAATATCCTTGTAGATCTTCATGTCTTCATACCCAACCATCCACTGAAGGTGGGTTATAAAATCACACATCACAAGCCGAGCACTCTAAAAGGCAACGGTTTCCTCAAAAGTGTGATGTGAAAACCAATTATTTTAGCTATGTGAGATCTAGAGTGGTAATTCTTTTCTTCTAAATTTTCATTGATTGTACATATTATTATTGATGAGTGCCAAATATTGCATATTTTGGCTCCTTAATTTACATTTGTTAGCTTAAGAATTTGTTACTTTGAGTTGTTTTTTTTCGTTGTTTTACAGGTTTACAAGCACTTGGAAAGAAGTTTCACTAAATTGCCAGAATTGCCCGTATAGATCAGTTATTTTTGCGGATTAAACTGTATTGATTCAGGAAGAACCAGGAGATGAGCCATATATGCTTGGAAAGATCCGGATGTCTATTTTCTGGGGAATTTCATGGCTCGTAAATATGATTTTTCTAGAGAAATTGATGGTAGTTTTAGTAGACAAAGGTCAGGCTGTGCGTGATTTTAGCGTAGCAGAAGTGAATTTTGTGGATTAAACTGTAATGATTCAGGAAGAACCAGGAGATGAGCCATATATGCTTGGAAAGATCCGGATGTATATTTTCTGTGAAATTTTACAGCTCATAAATATGATTTTTCTAGAGAAAGTTATGGCACTTTTAGTAGACAAAGGCCAAGTTATGCAGGATTTCAGCGTGGGCAGAAGTTTTGAAGGGCATGTGAAGGCTTAAATCCCACATCCCACATTGGTTGGAAACACATTCTATATCCACACATCCCACATCGGATTGGAAACACATTGCACTCATGGAGTTCCACTATAAAAGCCCCAGTTCACTTCATCAAAGGGGTGTGCAATCTGGAGGACTTCTGCGAGCAATATGGGGGATCTCCAAGGCTTTGCTACCAAGGGGGGGAAGCGCCGCACAACAGCTGTGAGTGGAATTTCTCTCAATGTATAATCAGTTTTAATTTATTTCTTTTGAGTTTAAAGTTTTATGTTTAGCACTTTAATTATGAAATTTAGTTTCATAATCATGAGAGGCTAAAACCTTCATCTAAGATTGAAGATAAAACCTCGCCATTGTTTGACATAATATTTTCAGATATGTTCGTACAATTATGATATTTTTAGTATTAATGTTCTGTTTCAATTGTTTGAGTAAATTCTTATGATTGATTATGTTTAAATTGTTCAAATTGAATATTCCTTGTGTTTCATCTGTCGGATACAGTGGATCATCTAAAGTAAATTGGATATCCATTGTGATTCTAAAGGGATACATTGAATGATTTGGTTGAATTAGAGTATTCGCTGTGATTTGTATAATGGTGGATTCATGGAATTATTTGATAGATTACTTTTATATAGAACATGAAAATATATGCTTTATTTTAGTGGGGTGGATTCAAAAACCTTAGTATTTTTATCATTTTTTTCAACTCAATTTAGTTTAGTTTATATTCTTTGCAAAATACAATTCAAAATTCGAAACTAGGTTAAAATAGATTTAGTTTAGATAAAAATATATTTTCACGATGCAATTCCCTATGGATTCGACCTCGCACTTGCACATACTATATTGCAAATGACTCGTGCGCTTGCGAGTAATTTAAAACACACAAGTTTTTGGCACCGTTGCCGGGGATTTGTTTTGTTGATGAAAATTAAATTTTTGTCTGAATTGATTTTATTTTTCTACTAGTTTAGTTAGTATTTTTGTTTTATTTTTCTTTTTGCAATTTTATTCTAATTTATTTGTTTCTATTTGCAATTGCCTATAAAGAATAAAAAAAATAAATATATAAAAAAATTTTGCCAATTTTTGTTGGCCCATTTTGTGAGTATTGTGTTTTTTGTTTTTGCATCTATTTTATTTATTTTATTTTATTGTTATTTTTTATTTATATTTTATTTTATTCTTTTGTTTTTGCTAGTTAGTTTATTTTATTACTTTTTTTGTGTGGTGTATGCTTGGTCGGAGATTCATGAACTTAGAGTTGATACCTTTAGATCTCAAAACAGAAAGAACTCTTCGGAGAAATAAGAGAGCACTTGTTGAGAGAGAGACGATTGAGATGGAGGACAATTTAAGGAATGCAAATCAACCAGAGAATGTAGAGCAACCTAGAGCTTGGAATGTGGACTTCACTACATCCCTTAGGGATTTGTTAGCACCCGTTGCGACTAACTCCCCTTCTTGTATAGTGTTGCCACTTACCAATGCTAACTATTTTGATCTAAAGCCATAGTCATTGGAGGAAACCTTCAAGGATTTCATGAAGATGACCGGCCAGTCCATCAATGCAGCCAATACATTCAATGTTGATAGCTGTTCCATCTGTGCTAGTCCTATGCATTTAGCACAGAATTGTCCATCTATGCTGCCTTTTGTCGAGTATCCCATGGAACAAGTGAACACTTTCAATGACTATCAGAAGCAATCAAACGGATCTTACTCCGAGACTTACAATCCAGGGTGGTGGAACCACCCTAATTTTTCATGGAAGCAGAACCAACCAATGAATCAGGGAGGAGCCCTTCATCATGCTCACAATCAATACCCTCCCGGTTTTCAACCACCAGTTCCAAGTCATGGTTGCTTAGCCCATCCAACAGCATCACCCGCTTACCAAGATCCTACTCAAGCATTAGCGTTGGTTTCACAGTCGTTGGAGGACACCCTCAAGGATTTCATGAAGATGATCGGCCAATCCATCAGCGAAGTAAGGAGTGCGACAATAGTAAACACCCAAGCGATTGCCAAGCTAGAGAGTCAAATGGGTCAAATTGCAAGTCACATGGGTGAAAGAGAGAAAGGAAAGTTCCCTAGTCAACTCGTGCCCAACCCGAAGGAACAGTTTGCGGTTAAAAATTCATCAACTCCTATGCACGGGCAAGAACAAGTGCAATCGATTGTAACATTGAGATTTGGGAGACAAGTAGATAATAAAGTGGAAGAGAACCCTGCTATGTAGCAAGGGCAAGAAAGTGGCAACAAGGAGAAGAGAGATTTTGAGCCATCTACAGCCACACATACTATTAAGGATCTTCCTAGGTCGTTTGTACCTAAAGTGCCTTACCCTGAGAGATTACAAGCGCCCAAGAAAGGAGGGAAGTCTGAGGACATTCTGGAGGCATGCTTTGCTCAGTTTGGAGAGTATTTGGAGTTAGATAAGTTACTTGAGCAAGAAAATTCCATTTTGGAGTCTGCTCCTCGGGAGAGCAGTGAGATGGAGGAGACCGTAGCACCTGAGCCCTCCCATAAGGCACTTAAGCCTTTACCGGACAATCTTAAGTATAAGTTCCTAGGTCCAGCAGATTCTTTGCCTATGATTATAGCTTCAGATTTGGTTGATGCTCAGGAGGAAAAATTATTGGACGTTTTAAGAGAGCACAAGGAAGCTATCGACTGGACTATTGAGGATATCAACGGGATCAGTCCCTCAGTGGTGATGAACAAGATACATTTGAAGGAGAATGCCAAGCCATCAAGGGAGCCATAGAGAAGGCTCAACCTAACTATGCAAGAGGTTGTGAGGACTGAAGTGATAAAGTTGTTGGATGCAGAGATCATTTATCCAATCTCTGATAGCAAGTGGGTGAGCCCGATTCATATCGTGCCCAAGCGGACTGGATTGATGGTAGTGAAGAATAAGGACGATGAGTTGGTGCCAACTCGTGTTCAATCAGGATGGAGAGTGTATCTAGACTACCATAAGCTGAATGCTGCCACAAGGAAGGATCATTTTTCACTCCTATTTATTGATCAGATGGTGGAGCGCTTGGCTGGGCACGATTACTATTGTTGAGTCTGGCTGAAGACATTAAACTTAGCGCTCATAGGAGGCACCCCACAGCATATCCTTTATGTTTTTATTATTTTACATATTTCTTGTTACTGTTTATTTCTAGTATTTTTTGTTTTCCAGTCTTTATTTTTCAGGGACAACGCGCACTTCAGTTACAGTTTGGGGGTATGCTATGAGCCATGTCAGTCCAGCTAGCTCTCCATCTCCCAGGTCAGCTCTTTCCATATTATTTACACATTGGGGACAATGTGTAATTTAAGTTTAGGAGTATGGGAGACACATTCACACACACTTTGTCCCGGTTTTTTTATATATATTATTGAAAAGATAAATGCATGTTCATGATTGTTTTGAAACTTTGGTTGATCTAAAAGAATACCGTGATGTGATGTCATTGGTGAGCTTAAAATCTTGAACATATGATTTGATGATAGAGTTTTAAAATTTTGTTATTTACTTTAGGCATTTGAGAATTCACATGTTTGATCTAATCTGACACGAGCACATAAGCACAAAATAGTGTGAGGTATGACATGTGATTTTAATATGTATGTTTCCCTGACTTAACTGAAACTGGATGACTTGTTGGATAAACACTTTGGCATAGAAAAGTATAAATAAATAAAAAATTTGCACAAAAAGATAAAAATGTTCATGATGATCATTAATAAACTTTTCACTGAGTAACTAGACCTCTTGCCTCAGTAAGCAGTGAATGTTCATGTTAAAAGGTGGAAATTTTATTCGTAATGATCATTGAGAAACTTTTCGTTGAGTAACTGGACCTCTTGCCTTAGTAAGCAGTGAGTGTTCATGTCAAAAGGTGGAAATTTTGCTTGGTAGTATTAAGGCCAGTTTAGTTTCGTAGCCTTTTTGACTCGAGTTAGTAAGTCCTTAGGGGGTATCTTTACATCTAATGCCCTAAAACCATCTGGTTTGGGAGTCATTGACTCAACACTCACTACATGGGTCAATTAGAAAGCTTAAGGGAACTAAACATAGCAGAGCCTTATAATAAAAGAGAGAAGAAAATAAAACTATGCCATCGTTGTTCATTCTGATGAGAAATTTTATGAATCTTGAGACATACAGACATTGTACATTGAAGTTATTTGGAAGCCTCATCTTTATATGCTAATTCACTTTACACTGAGTTAGACTTGTGATGCCTTAGCCTGCCTTTTGTAAGTAATTAGATTTTAAAATTCCTATTCATTGCGAAGATGAGTTTATATTTTAAGCTTGCTCATGAATGAATATCATGGTTTTGTGTGCTACTTAAATTTTTGGACACCATGAATGATGGATTTATCTTTGCGTTCTTTGTTTTTCATTTAGTTTTTTTATTTAGTTTTGCTAAGGGACTAGCAAAATGTAAGTTTAGGGGTATTTGATGAATGCCAAATATTGCATATTTTGGCCCCTTAATTTACATTTGTTAGCTTAAGAATTTGTTACTTTGAGTTGTTTTTTTTGTTGTTTTACATGTTTACAAGCACTTGGAAAGGAGTTTCACTAAATTTCCAGAATTGCCCGTACAGATCAGTCATTTTTACCGATTAAACTGTATTGATTCAGGAAGAACCACGAGATGAGCCATATATGCTTGGAAAGATTCGGATGTGTATTTTCTGGGGAATTTTATGGCTCGTAAATATGATTTTTCTAGAGAAAGTTATGGCAGTTTTAGTAGACAAAGGTCAAACTGTGCGGAATTTCAGCATGGGTAGAAGTTTTGAAGGGCATGTGAAGGCTTAAATCCCACATCCTGCATCGATTGGAAACACATTCTATATCCACACATCCCACATTGAATTGGAAACACATTGCACTCATAGAGTTCCCCTATAAAAGCCCCAGTTCACTTCATCAAAAGGGTGTGCAATTCGGAGGACTTCTGCGAGCAATCTGGGGGATATCCAAGGCTTTGCTACCAAGGGGAGAAAGCGTCCCACAACAGTTGTGAGTGTAATTTTTCTCAATGTGTAGTCAGTTTTAATTTATTTCTTTTGAGTTTAAAGTTTTATGTTTAGCACTTTAATTATGAAATTTAGTTTCATAATCATGAGAGGCTGAAACCTTCATCTAAGGTTGAAGATGAAGCATCGCCATTGTTTGGCATAATATTTTCAGATATGTTCATACAATTATGATATTTTTAGTATTAATGTTCTGTTTCAATTGTTTAAGTAAATTCTTATGATTGATTGTGTTTAAATTGTTCAAATTATAATCCTTATGTTTTATCTGCCGGATACGGCGAATCATAAAAAATTGTGATTTTAAAGGGTTACATTGGATGATTTGGTTGAATTAGGGTATTCGCTGTGATTTGTATAATGGTGGATTCATGGAATTATGATAGATTACTTTTATACAGCACATGAAAATATATGCTTTATTTTGGTGGGGTGGATTCAAAAACCTTAGTATTTTTATCTTTTCTTTCAACTCAATTTAGTTTAGTTTATATTCTTTGCAAAATACAATTCAAAACTTGAAACTAGGTTAAAATAGGTTTAGTTTATATAAAAATATATTTTAACAATGCAATTCCTTATGGATTCAACCTCGCACTTGCACATACTATATTGCAAACGGTTCGTGCGCTTACGAGTAATTTAAAACACACAATAATTATCGTCTTCTCACAAAAGTAACTTTTTATTAGGATCATCACCTAATTAAGTACCATGACAGACTGAAGCACGTACTATAGTGGTATGGAAGAATAGATCCAATTGCAAGGCGACACGTGGAAAATGTAGTATTCAAGACATTTCTAGAATTTCTCACTATATCTGCTCCCAATATTCCCATATCTTATACACTAGCCAAAAAATGGCCAAACAATACACATAGCTTTGTATTACTAGATTTTGAGACCATAATGACACCAGAATATTTCTCTGTAACCACTGGTCTAGAAGTAACACGCGAACCTTTTGCTTTTGATACAAAATTCCACAAAGATTAGACTAAAGTTCTTGAGCTATTAGGGGTTCAGCCTCTACCAATGGTAGTGTCTCTCTCAATTGGATAAGTTCAAATGTCATGCTTCTACACGATCTTCAAGCAAAGATGAGAGTTGACTCAAATCAAATGGAAAGATTTTTTCTATTGTATATGTTTGTAGCTTTTTTGTTTATAGACACATCTGGTAAGGAAACCAATCTTTACTTCTTGCCCTCTTTGGAGAATATGGATGAAATTAGAAAGCACAATTGGGGTAACCCTATTTTGGCTAATCTGCATAGATAGCACTTGTAGAAGTAAGATGAGTAAATAGAGTAGTGTAGGATGATACTGGAGCACATGAGAGGTATTCCTATTACTTTTTCCTTGTCAATTCTTCCATTTAGTTTTTCTTGCTTTTGTTTTCTTACTGTAAATATTGTAGGTTTGGGCCTATGAGTACCTTTGTCGCACATTGGGTATAGTCACTCTTGTCTTTGGTTATGAAACTGTGTTTATGTGTCAAAATTGTTAGTTTTGTAAAACAATCAAAGACCCTCAAGATGCCTTGCCTTGGGCAAATATTAGTGCCGCCTAGACTTTTCGTCTTATCGTGATGTAAGAATTAACATCTATTTCCTTCTTGTATTCTCAATAAATTTCCATACTTTGTCATTGAAACATTGGCTTTGTGCAAGTTGAAAGGAATCCTTGGCTTGGTTTATCAACTTAATCACGGTTTATGGAGATTCCACGCTTATTCACCCTTAGGTGTGTCCTTTTATGTGGCGCAGTGTGACATACTTGTTATTTAGGAGAGAGATTCACACTGTAGACCAAAATTTGAGGTCATCAGGTTCTTCCCTATTTTCCTCCTACTTCCACATTTGAGGATAAATTTAGTGTGGCCTAGCTGAAAGAATATTGTATGGAGTATGACATCAAGGATTATTTTGATAAGGTGGATGAGGAGGATATAGATGAACACTATCGTGATGAAGTGTACATTGGCTCAACTTGTCCCCCTCCCAATTCCTAGTCATGTCTGCATGGTAACCTTCATTCACTACTTTTGCTTCTTTACTGCTTCTACTTTGAGGATTAGTGGAATTAAAAAAACATCTTTCTTCAGGTTTCTTGCTCTTCTACTAAAAAGCTCCTGCTAGCACTGGCAGGAGCAAAGAATGCATTGACCCATGAATCATTCAAGGTCACTAGCAAGCTGAAAGCATGTGTCAGAGACAAGGACATGGAAATTGTAAAAAATTTCTTCTTTTTGTTGTCTTCAATACAATCTTCTTGCATATTGATCACACAGTGTCTTGGCTTTACAGATCCAATTGAGGAGTGAACAAGACCATCTAAGGGAACACCTTAAGAGATCACGCAGTCGAACAAGTCACCCAACTACTCCTTCTCTATCTAGGTCCCATGATGGTATTGAGAATCTTGAGACATTTGCAGTTCAATATGCAAGAAATAAAGGAAAACAACTAGCAAGTGCACACATGTGAAAACATGGCAAGAAATTGAGGCGTTGACCTTAATGTCTTTCCTTGTTTTATGGCATTTTGTAAGATAATTTCCATGTGTTGTGTAATGAGTACGAATGAAATTTCTAAGACAAAAATAATTTAAGATATGGATAATGCAAGATATGAATGAAAAATGTTTTTTCTTGGAAACCTTTATGTTTAATTTTGACAAATAAATCATGAAAATTCACAAGATTTTATTTTTTGATTGGTGGAGTGTTTTACCCACATTAAACTATTTTAAATGACCAAAATTGTAACGATCCATCCCGGATTGGCCACCCCCAAAATGGTATCGTCACGTTTTGTCATCTCAACATGACACATACATGTAATAATTTTAAAAAAAAAACATACATTTGAATATAAATATAAATATTTACATCCAATCTTCAACTGTTTCTAGAAGAGATATATCATCTTTCTTCTAACAGAAACAATAATATAAAATATTATAAAATGCATGATTATAAACAACTTCTCAAAATTTTCTTTCATCTTTCCTTCATTAGTTTGAAGATGATAACCATAACACTTACATAAAGTAGCTACTCTGAAAACTCAGCAAACTATCTACCCATCTTGTCTACTGCTTGAAATATTTCAACAATGAGAAATGAGCTTCATAAGCTCAGTGAATTAAATTTACTAGAAGTACTTGATTTGTATACTTCTAGTTACATTTCAATAATTACTAAATCAACAATATTAATCATCTATCTCTTCTCATATAATAATTCAATCATTTATCAATCTCTTATTAAATCAATTATCAAGCTATAATCTTTCAAAGAAATATATCTCATATACCAATCATATCAAATTTCTTCTCTTATAGCTTAACATTTTCATTTAAAATCTTTATCATTATTTTACTATCAAAATTTACACCTTCATTAGGTTTCTATCATACTATCAATCAATCGTATGGTCTTACCATTTCAATATATTCTTATATATTTATCAGCTTAATTTCAATAGTTGTCTCATTATGAGACTCATATTTCTATCAATCATTTCACAATCAACTCTGATGCTTTAGCATCTCAATCATGAATAATAAAATATTCAAATAAAATAAATGCATGCAATTAAATTATCTTTCTTTCTTTCTTTCTTTCTCATCATTTTATCATACCAATTTCGGTATATCATCTGGGAACGTCTTCCCACACGTCGACATGTTTCAACCAACCAGCTACCTTCTTGGTCTTCTCAACCATATCAGTTTCCTTCTTAGTCTTCGATGTATATGAACAATGTATAACATGCAAGCAGGCATGCCTCAAAGCATTCATTGAACTATCTCTTCAAAATCATTATTTTATCATATATATTAAATTGTCTCCTCATATATCATACCAATTTATCAATCACAACTTTCAAGAACTTTATATATCTTTTCAACAAATTTTCCATCAATCCATCTTTTTTAAAAATATAACTTCTCATATAATTAATCTTCAACATATCATTTAATCCTTAATCAACCAATCAATTATCATATATAAAAATGCATCATCCAATCATTATAATTCAAATATCATCAATTCATATTATCTTTATTGGTATTGATTACTAAAAGTAAATCTAACTCACCGCATAACACTTAAAGCTACTCATGGATCATCTCATTTCTTTCCTTCTCCTTTTAGCAATTTCTTGAGATTGTTGATCACCAATACTCCAAACGTGATGAAATCTTATTATTGTAGTCGGATTACTATAATTATCTCTAGTATTTGAGAAATTTTCTATATAAATTTTTGCAGAAGAAGTTTGATTTGAAGAAAGAAAGAAAAACCAAACGAGTTGGAAAGGAAATGAGAAACAAGCATAAGTTCTCAGGAAACTTATGTTCGTAAGTTTACATTTTTTTTTACCTTTAATATTATTATATTATAAATTAAAACAAACCGCTTGGTCACATGAAGACGTGAGGAAGCCAAATTCTTCACTGTTTGCATTTGTTTATTCTTTAAAATTTACAGTTTTGTCATTGGTTATTTATGATTCTACCACTATTTAAAATTTACAGTTTTACTATCAGTTATTAACGATTCTACCACTGTTTAAAATTTACAGTTTTGCCATCTATTGTTTACGATTCTACCACCAATCTTTCAGCATTCGCAATTTACAGTTTGCCACTGCTTAATTACAATTTTTCATCCTTTCTTTTTTTCCAAATATTTTCATAAAAATTATAGAAAATTATAAAAAAATTATGTTTTCTTCCATCAATTTTTTTATAATTATTTTCCTCAACCTCATTCCACATTTTTCTTTAAAATTCTTTCATTTCAACTTCAAATTTCATAATTTTCAGTACTTTATTTTTCAAGAAATTTCTAACTTTCAATAAAATTCTCATTGTCATCTTTCAAAATTATTTCAAATCAATAATAAAATTTTCATGTATGCATTATTTAATTTAATATAATATCAATTTACTTATTTACCCTTGTTTTAAAGGTACAGGTATTACAATTCTAGCATCCTTATAAAATTTTCATCCTTAAAATTTTCTTACCCAACTTGTGAAACAGTTGGGGATAATTTTTCTTCATACTTGCCTCTCACTCTCTTGTAATTTCTTCAATATCTTTATTCTATCATAATACTTGAATTAAAGGAACAATTTTATTACATAAGACTCATTCTTTTCTATCAAAAATTCTGACTAGAATTTGTACAAAAGTCAAATCTGTCTGAAGTTCTAAAGCTTGATTCAGAATACAATGAGATTCATCATGTAAACACTTTCATAAAAGTGAAATATTAAATACATTGTGTAATTGTTTCAACTTTGAAGGTATATCAAACCTATGTGCAACTAGTCTAATTCGCTCAATCACCTCATAGGGTCCAACAAATTTCGGACTCAACTTCCCTTTCTGTCTAAATCTCAACACACCTTTCCAAGAAGTATATTCAAATACATCCGATTTCCAACCTGAAAATCTAGAGATATTTTTCTATTATCATTATAATTTTCATATTTGCTTTATACTGCTTTAAGGTTTTCTCTAACCAGTTTAATCTTCTAAATTGTTAACCTAATAATTTTTGGACCAAATATCTTTCTTTCTCCCACTTTTTCCCTACATACAGAAGTTCTACACTTTCTACCATACAATGTCTTAAACGGTATCATCCTAATACTAGTCCGGTACTGATTATTATAAACAAATTCAATTAAGGGTAAGTAAGCATCTCAACTTACCAAGGAATTTAACACACTAACCCTCAATATGTTTTCTAATATTCGAATAATTCTCTCTTAATATTTCCTTTCTCATCTCAACATCATTGAGACCACATATTCTATGTCCCAATACCAACATGTTAGCATTTCTAATTTTGAACTCAGTCTGCTTTTCTACTCAAAATTTTTTGTTTGATCTTCTCTATCTTCCCATCTCTATTCTGCATCTCTAAAAAATGTTTCACAATAAATGACTATACAACCATATTTGCTAACAATGATTCTCTATCATTGACATTCATGTTCATTCTAATCGCTATCAATTTTATCATTATCAAATTCACATTGTTACTCTCAATAACAATTAATCTTCCTACAAGTTTTCTATTCAATTTATTAATTATTATATTCTTTTTCCCTAGATAATAATGAATTATACAATAATAATCACTTATTAACTCCATCCACCGCCTCTATCTCAAATTCAATTTTCTCTGAGTTAGTAAATATGTCAAACTTTTATGATCAGTGAATATACCACAAGTACCTCCATGCTGATAATGTCTCCAAATTTTCAAAGCAAACACTATGGCAGCCAACCCCAAATCATGAGTCGGGTAATTTTCCTCATGATTCTTGAATTGACTAAAAATATAGGCTACAACTCTCCTATGTTGCATCAATACACATCCCAACCCTTGATGCGATGCATCACTATACACCACAAATCCTTCATCACTAGAAGGAATCACTAACACCAGAGCAGTAGTCAATTTCTCTTTTAATAAGTGAAAACTCTTCTCACACTCCTCTAACGACATAAACTTCACCTCTTTCCTGATCAATCTAGTCAGTGGTACTGCAATAATAGAAAAATTATGAATGAATCTTCTATAATAACCAGGTAACCCCAAAAAGCTTTTAATCTGAGCCACATTAGTCAGTCTCTCCTAACTTAACACTGCTTCTACCTTCTATGGGTCAACTACTATACCTTTTCCAAATTCTATATGCCCCAATTCAACTACTTTATTCATGTGGGAAATCACCTTGACAAGATGCCCAAGTAGTGATCTTCCAAACACCCAAGTCTAGAATGACTTGTAGAAAGAAATATAGCAATCGAAAGCAAGAAAGAAAAGAAGACAAGCGATTTGTTATCGAGGTTCGGCAATGTGCCTACGTTCCCGTGAGTTCTCCAAGCTCTTTGTACTACATCAATGGTTCTTTATAATTACAGCAACCCTCTTCAAGAAGCTCAAGTTCTTGAAGAAACCAAGAAGAGAACAAGAAAGTGATAGACCTATTACAATGCTTTCTATCAATTCTATACTACTCTCTCTTCTTTACAACCAGCCTCTCTACAATGAGTCCCTCTTGTATGTCTTTGTCTTTGCACTCTCACATAATTCTCTCATTCACACACATGTCTCATAAGATCGCATTCTTATTGAGAATGAAGCTAGGTGACCCTTTATATAGTGCACAAACTTCTTGTCCAGTCTTGTGTGTCATTCTCCACCTTTAGATCTTGACGACCACTTAACCATGGCCCTCCATCAATCCTAAGTTGTGTTGTACATTTTAACCTTGCATCCATGCACCTAAGAGGAGGTTCAAGTAAGCTATCCATTTGTGCTTCAGCTTTGCTTAGCGCCTAGGCACTGAACAGGGGCCGGTGCGGCGCTAGGCAGAGCACCTTTGCACCATGTTCTGGAAGGCGCGGTGCTGATGGAGGAGAGGCGCGGCGCTGCCTTGCTTCCAGCACCTCCCTTTCTGGAAGGTGCGGCACTGGTGGAGGAGAGGCACGACACTCACTGATGCTGCTCTTCACACAACAGCGCGCACAACTTTGCTTTTGTTGATTAGGGGTGTGCACACACACCCAAATGGATGCACACACATGTGTGCACTCCTTTAACATGCTGTGTTTTAATCTTCCAACCTTGGTTTAGACTTTAACCATCTTTGAACCATGTTTAGACATGTTTAAACCTTATATAAATACTAACTTTCTCTACCTTTGTCTAAGTTTTTAAACCTGAACCATTGTGCAGAGAGCTTTGGGATCCAAACTCATCTTGAGTCATCAATTAACTAACTCCAATCCTAAGAAGTCTAAGGCAATGATTGGACCTTCTTAGAGGTAGAACCTTGGTTCTTAAATCTACAGGACTTTCCTCTGTGGTCTTCTTTTCAACATGAATGCATCCTTTCGTACCATTTTTCAGAATGTATTGATACCAAACATCCGTATGCTTCATCCCCTTATGGAACACCGGATTTCTCCACAAGTGCAACACACTTTAGCTATCCAAAGACACCACCACCTGCTCTTTTAGGACCTCCCACTCGTCCAACAACCCTTTGCACCCCATAGCCTCCTTTATGGCTTCCGTAGCTGCTATGCATTCTGCCCCGGTTGTTATGACTGCTACCACCAGCTACCACTGAGCCTTCAAATACCTCAGCAACCACTTCATCCCAAGAAAATACTTCTTTCTAGGATTACTCACAAATCTGCTGAGAACACCCATTGCCCAAGAAACCCTTAACCAGTTTCTCTCATTTTCTTAGATTCTACACATACCAAGGATCTTTTGTGTAAGGCTGAGATATTTTCTCTCAAACTCCTCATTGAGTTGAGATGTAAACCTTTCCATCATCTTCCTGCTATTCTGAACCAACAGCACATCAATGACATAGATAAGAATTCTCACCATCTTCTCCACCTTGTGTCCAGGTGAGAAAGTTCTTGTGAAATCTATGTCTTCTCTTCTCGTGAACCCATTCGCCACCAGCCTAGCCTTGTTCCGAACTTTATCTCCTGGAGGGTACCCTTATTTGATCTTGTAAGTCCACTTACAATCCATAACTCTCTAATTTTCTGGAATGTGCACCAATTCCCAGAAGTTGTTCTTCCTTAAAGAATCCATTTCTTCCTCCATAGCTAGCTTCCATCTTGACGAATCCTTACATCCCATGGCATCAATGTAAGTCTTTTGTTCACTTATCTCTCATTCTGTCCAAGGAGTTGCTGCATCCACAGCATCCGCAAACCCATATCTTGAAGGTGGTCTGACCAGCCTTCTTTCCCAGTCCCTTGTGAGCTGATAGTCATTCCGACTTGCTGCATCATCCTCTTTTAGTTCAGCCTCCTCCTGAGTGCCTTGAGCATGGCCTTCATTCAAGGGCTCTACCTGGTCCGAACCCTCTTGCATTCTTTGTTCTACTTGAACCGAGTTCTCCTTGATGCTATGCTCCACAAATACCGAACTGGTTTGCTCACTAGCCCCTGCAGGGTTAGTATTCTCCAAGTAGGAAAATAAAAATTCATTAAAATTAATATCCCTACTTATTATGAGTTTCAATCCTTCTAAGGACCATAACCTATACCCCTTAGCCCCTTCCCCATATCTTAGAAACACATTTTCTAGATCCTGGGCTAAGCTCATCATCCTTTTTTTTGTACATATGCAGCACACCCAAAAGTTCTAAGGTTGTCTAACTCAGGGGGTTTTCCACTCCACATCTCTTCGGGAGTCTTGAGCTCTAAAGCTCTAGAGGGTGATTTATTTACCAAGTATGCAGCTGTAGCCACAGCTTCTCCCCAAAAATATTTTGGTAAACCGGATCCATCTAAAATACACCTAACCTTTTCCATAAGGGTCTTATTCATCCACTCAGCAACTCCACTTTGCTGAGAGGTTTGCACACCCATCCTATGTCTTAGAATCCCATTTAACCTACAGAATTGACCAAGTTCTTGGTTAAAAATTTCTAAGCTATTATCGGTTCTTATCCCTTTAACTACCCTGCCCATTTGAGTCTCTACCAGCCCTTTCCACACCACTAATTTATTCAAAGCATCTGATTTATTTCTAACTAAATAAACCTAAACCTTTCTTGAATAATCATCAATTAAAGATAGAAAGTAAATGTTACCTCCCTGTGTTGGTGTCCTTGTTGGTCCCCAAAGGTCTGCATGAATGTAGTCAAGAATGCCCTTAGACTTGTGCACTCCAGTGTTGAAGCTGACTCGATGTTGCTTCTCAAGAACACAACACTCGCAGAAATCAAGTTCCTCTACTTTGTTTCTACCAAGTAGGCCATCCTTGTTGAGAACTTGCAGGCCCTCTTCGCTCATATGTCCCAAGTGAGTGTGCCAAAGGGCTGCCTCATCCATCTCAGCCATCAAGCTTGCTGCTTGATCCTTGATCTCCATGTCTCCGATCATCTCATAGAGTCCATCCTTTATTGCTGCTTTGATCACTACCAAAGATCCCTTGGCTACCTTGATCTTTCCTTCCTCTGTCTTGCATATGTATCAAATGGAATCCAGCAGCCCTAATGAGATCAAATTCCTCCTTAAATCCGAGAGATATCTCACATCTTTCAGCAGCCTAGTCATTCCATCAAACATCCTCACCTAGATGTCTCCTGTGCCCCTAATTTGGTAAGAAATATCATTCCCCAAGAAAATCCTTTCATCATTGGTTTCCTTGAAATTCTTGAACCAACTCTGGTGAGGACACATGTGATGAGTGCACCCGGTATCCAAGATCCATTTTTCGCTTCCTTCTTGCCCCTTGCTCACATCTGAGCACACAACAAGAACATCACCATCTTGCTGTTCTGTTTTGGCAACCAAAGCCTCTCCATTCTTGGTATGGCTTCCTCATTTATCCCTTGTCATTTTCTTGCAATATTTCTTGATATGACCCTCCTTATGGCAGTAGTAGCAACTCTTCCCTCCAAATTTTAGTTTGGAATGCATTCTCCCATGGCTTTCTCCTGTACCTCTGTCCCGGTAGTAGCCATGTATGCTGCTGTGCACTCTCCCATGGCTCTCTTATCTACCTCTGTCCTGGTAGTAGCTATGCATGTTGGTGTGCACTCTCCAATAGCTCTCTCCTCTACCTCTATCTTGGTAGTAGCCATGCATATTGCTGTGCACTCTCCCGTGGTTCTCTCCTCTACCTCTGTCCCGATAGTGACCATGTATGTTGCTGTGCACTCTCCCATGGCTCTCTCCTCTATGTCTGTCCTGATAGTGGCTATGCATATTGCTGTGCACTCTCCCATGGCTCTCTCCTCTACCTCTGTCCGATAGTAGCCATGTATATTGCTATGCACTCTCCCATGGCTCTCTCCTCTACCTCTGTCCTGGTAGTAGCTATGGTTGCTACCATACTGAGTTGCTGGCCTTCTTTTAAAGAACAACCTTTTACCACTTGATGCACTCCTTATCTTGGCACCAAAATTTTCTTGCAACTTTTTGTTAGGATCAAATTTAAAAGCAAAGATTTGTTTATGAAGATACCTCTTATTAGGGAGAGTCTTGGTAAGAAATAACTCATCTAGTTTCTTCCATATTGCAGCTAGATCTTTCGAGTCTTCGCACTCCCTTGTGACATTATCCGACATATGCAAGAAGATGGTGCTGTAAGCCATCTTCTTCATCTCGGTCCGCTGGTCCTCCGTGACATTTTCTGGAAAAGTATTATCTTCTCCAATAGCCAAGTCCACTTTCTGTTGCATTAGAACAGCCTTGATCTTCCGCTTCCAAAGGGCAAAGTCTCCCTTTTTATCAAACTTCTTAACGCAAAAATTTGAAGCCATCTTTGCGGACAAGACCCTGATTTATGCACTACCCATAAATGTTTTCTTCTAAACCTCAAGAACACAGATCGAAGATGGATCTTAACACCGTTCTTGAATCACCCTCAAGAACACGATCAGATCTTGATCTTTACACCGTTCTTGAATCACCCAAGAAGTTGATCTTTGATTCTTGGAGTCTTGACTCCTTCACCTTCTTGTTCTTGCTCTGATACCCAGCTGTGCAAGCTCTGATACCACTATTGGAAATCACCTTGACAAGATACCCAGGTGGTGATCTTCCAAACACCCAAGTCTAGAATGACTTGTAGAAAGAAATACAGCAATCGAAAGCAAGAAAGAAAAGAAGACAAGTGATTTGTTATCGAGGTTCGGCAATGCGCCTACATCCCCGTGAGTTCCTCCAAACTCTCTGCACTAAATCAATGGTTCTTTACAATTATAGCAACCCTCTTCAAGATGCTCAAGTTCTTGAAGAAACCAAGAAGAGAACAAGAAAGTGGTAGACCTATTACAATGCTTTCTATCAATTCTATACTACTCTCTCTTCTTTACAACCAGCCTCTCTACAATGAGTCCCTCTTGTATGTCTGTGTCTTTACACTCTCACACAATTCTCTCATTCACACACATGTCTCACAAGTTACATTACATCACATTCTTATTGAGAATGAAGCTAGGTGACCCTTTATATAGTGCACCAACTTATTGTCCAATCTGGTGTGTCATTCTCAACCCTTAGATCTTGATGACCACTTAACCATAGCCCTCCATCAATCCTAAGTGGTGTTGTGCATTTTAACCTTGCATCCACACACCAAAGAGGAGGTTCAAGTAAGCTGTCCATGTGTGCTTCAGCTTTGCCTAGCGCCTAGGTGCTGAACAGGGGCTGATGCGGCGCTAGGCAGAGCACCTTTGCACCATGTTTTGGAAGGCACGACGCTGGTGGAGGAAAGACGCAGTGTTGCCTTACTTCCAGCACCTCCCTTGCTGGAAGGCACGGTGCTGGTGGAGGAGAGGCACGGTGCTCACTGATGCTGCCCTTCACACAACAGTGCACACAACTTTGCTTTGTTGATTAGGGGTGTGCACACACACCCAAATGGATGCACACACATGTGTGCACTCCTTTAACATGCTGTATTTTAATCTTCCAACCTTGGTTTAGACTTTAACCATCTTTGAACAATGTTTAGAAATGTTTAAACCTTAGACAAATACCAACAATTCAGCCAAAGGTCTTATTTAGAAAACTTCGAATACAATCTTCCTCTCCTCAAAATCCTCAACACTATATCTAAATATTTCACATATTCTTCCTCATTCTTAAATTACACAAAAATATAATCAATAAACACAACCACAAATCTATCTAAGAATGGTTTAAACACTCGATTCCAAAAATCCGTAAATGCCGCAGGAGCATTTGTCACCCCAAATGGCATCACAAAGAACTCATGATGGCCATAATGTGTCTTAAATGTAGTTTTAGACACGTCCTCCTCTTTTATCCTCAACTGGTGACAACCTGACCTCATGTCTATCTTTGAAAACACCCTCACTCCCTGCAACTACTCAAATAAATCATTTATCCTAGGAAACATATACTTGTTCTTGATAGTGATCTTATTCAATTATCTCTAATCTCTACACAACTTCATTATACCATCCTTCATCTTCACAAACAACACAAGAGCTCCCCAAGGTGACACACTCAGTCTAATAAATTGTTTGTCTAACAACTCCTAAAGCTGAACTTTCAACTCTCTCAACTCAGCTGGTGCCATTCTATAAGGTGCTATAGATACGTGTGCTGAATCTGAAATAACATCAATAGAAAATTCAATCTCCTTACTGGAAGGCAATCCAAACAACTCCTCAGGAAACACATTAGGAAAATCTTTCACCACTAAGATTTCTTCCAACTTCCTACCCTCATTTCTAAAACCACCAAATATACCAAATACCCCTCATATCATTTCCTCAGCCATTTACTAGTAGTTAGGACATAAATAAGACAATTAGCAAGTATCTAACATTCTCCCTGAAAGCTAAACTTTTCTTATCTAGGTATCCTAAACTCTATATTCTTCTTGAAAAAGTCAACCCAGGCATGATACACCGTTAATCGATCCATCCCCAATGGAGAATCAATACTAATGTGTCCACCCTCTCCATATACGAAGCACATCAAAGTAGGAAAATACCATACTAAATGTCCTATATGATTACACTGATAACATGCTATAGTCTCTCTATCAAACATCATACTACCACATCCCCTAGGTGGCACACTCACACATCCACTATAACCTCTAGCTCCCAAAGTCTATCTCCCAAATCTAGGGGTCCCACCAATTGAGCTCTGAACTAAAGAAGTTGTTTGCCTCTGAATCTGCATAATAGGTCCCTGTGACAAGGAACGCCCTTTCTGGGTTGGTCTCCCACCCTGCACACTCACACTAACACCACCTTTAGATCCCTCTTATCTAAGCCTCTTCAACCACTCTCTCTTTCCCTAAACTCTATCACATCTTTCTCAATTTGAAGTGATGTATCCACCAATTTAACATAATTCACATGTCACACAAAAGATAATTTCGATCTAACCTCATAAGGTAATCGATTGATTATGGCATGAAAACGCACTTCAGATAAAGTTAATTATATGCATTTGCTGAGATTATTTTTGATTATTCATTGAATTTCTTGATAAGTGTGATACTTTGGGGAATTCTATGTTTTAGTGTGTTTTGTATATTAAAAAAACAAAGAAGCCTTAAACAAAAAAAATATAAAATATGTTCGAAAGAATCTACTACATTCGGACCAGTTCAGAGAAGCAGAACTGGGCTTAGATAGTAGCAGATCCAGACCAGTCCAGAGCTATAGAATTGGGCTTGGACAGCAGTAGATCCGAACCAGTTCAGAGTAGCAAAATCAAGCCTGGACAGTAGAAAATCCAGACCGGTTCAGAGCAGCAGAACCAAGCTTAGACAGCTGCAGATTCGGCCTAGTTCAGAGCAGTAAAATTGAGCTTGGACAACAGTAGATCTAGAGCAGTTTAGAGCAGCAGAACCAGACCTGGACTGGACAGTAGAGGACACAGCCTGAACAGAAACCCTAGGGAAAATTTTCTTTCTATAAAGCCATCTCCATACAACCATATATAGGATTTTTAGACTGAGAAATAATGGACTGAACAGATACACATTGAATTTCTAAAGAGTTGCTGTGATTATGTATTGTCAACTAGGCTAAGTTTCAACAAAAGTGAAGAGATGAACTCCTAGACATAGCGGGTTTGGCTTGAATTTAATTAAGTTATTGGTGCTTTTAATGTTGAATAATTGTTTTGAGTTGTTCCCTTTATTTAATATAAAGCTGATGTTTTTGTGTGACAGACAATTATATTTTCTTCTTCCATAGATTTATTTAACTTCAGTGATTGTTGTTCTTTTTCTCTATACAAGTTCACTCATGCTTCTCTTATGTGTGGAATTTAGGATGCAATTGATTTCGGTAGATTAATTATATATGATTGTCCTTTATTGCGTTATTGTCTCTGGATATATCGTCGATTTAGGATATCATGTATGATCGATCGTTGTTTTACTTGTAAAAACAAGAAAGGGATTTCTCATAATAATTTACAAAAGAATATTACTGGTGCTTTCACTATTATTTTTCGATTACGCATTTTGGATATGAAATGCATAGTTGAGTTATAATTACTGAATTGATACAAGTTGAAGCTGTAAAATCTAGGAAGGATTCTTAGACCCTTGTGTTTCTCATTATTGATTTTCTTTCACTAAATTCAATTGTTTCATTTAATTCTCAACATTTTCTTAATATTAATTTTTAATTTAGTTTCCATTATTTTTTGCCTTAGACTTTGATTGTAGAACATTCTCTTCATGGGATCGACACCCCATTCTATACTGCTACTATCACATAGTACTGTTTAGGCGTAATTCAAATTTTGGCGCCGTTGCGCGGGAGAGCATCGGTCTACATAGAGGTTTTCAGGTACTATCTTTCCGAACTCTTTCTTTTAGTTTCTTTTTAATTTTAGGTTTAGCTTATTTTTCAGTTTTCTTTTTTTCAAAAAAAAATTTAAAAATTAATTAATAATTTAAATGACTAATTAAATAAAAAAAAGAGAGTGTTGGTGGTATATGCGTCGGGTTAGAGACGAACACGGATGATTGGTTAGAATCCTTCAGTTAGAATACCCACCGAATTACATTAGGAGTGAAACAGATTCAAACACAAGCTCTAATATCGTGAGCAATCACGGAGATGACCTTGTTAAGACCCTAAATAACAACCTTCATCCGACATGCACAGCTACACCATCATGTTTCCACCAAACACACCACATACAGATTTCAAGCCGGGCATGATAGTATTGATACCCACCTTGCATGGTTTAGAAAGTGAAAACCCTTATGTTCACATTAGGGAATTTGAGGAAGTGGTGGCTATGTTTCATGGCAGACCTGAAGCTATTAACTCGGTTAAACTGAGGTTTTTTTCTTTTTCTTTGAAAGACAAAGCAAAGAGTTAACTATACTCTTTGCGGCCAAGGTCCATAGGTTCATGGGAAGAAATGACGCAAGTATTTTTCAATAAATACTTCTCAATTCACAAAACCAATAATCTGAAAAGACAAATTTCAACCTTTACCCAAAAAGATAGGGAGACATTATATCTGGCATGGGAGAGGTATAAGGATTTGTTAAATATATGTCGACACCATGGGTACGAAAGTTGGCATGTAGTTAGTCATTTTTACGAGGGACTTACGAGTAGAAAGTTGCTATGGGGACTCTACGCAAAAGGACCCCGATAACGCAATTGAGTATCTGAATGACTTAGCTGAGAAGGGCCACACTTGGACAGGGCCTAGTGCTATTGAAAGCACAAATAGAACAAGCCCGACTGGGATCTAGGAACTTAGGGAAGAGGATAGCATGAAAGCCAAATTTGAGCGAGTAGCTTGAGAGTCAGAGGCACTTAAGACCCAAGTTGGTAGACTAAGGCATACTGTTGCAAGAGTCGAGCCACAAGGTGCTTGTTTTATCTATGGAGGAGTGGAACACTTAGCTCAGGATTGCTTAAATTTTGCAGAGATAAGAAGGGTTTTTGATGAACAATGTAACGTCTTAAGGAATTACAGGAAGCCTAATAATCCTTTCTCCAATTTACACAATCCTGGTTGGAGTAACCACCTGAATTTTCGCTGAAGGTCTGACTCAAACCAACATATACCCGCACATGCACAACCACCTGTGTCATACCTTGTAACCTTATACAATGCGCAACCTAATAGAATCCCTTTTGAGGAAAAATTAAATGCATTTATGGAGTCACAAAGTAAAATTTTTCAAAGATTAGAAACTATTGTGACACAGGTATTAGAAGAGAACAAGGAATTTAAAAGTCAAATAACTAAGCTAACAAGTTCTCTCGTAGTGCAAGAGCAAGGAAAATTCCCATCTCAACCTCAATCAAATCCAAGGGGTAACATATGGCACAAACCTCTACTTCAGATTCACAAAATATTACAAAGGTCAATGCCATAACTACTTGGAGTGGTAAGGTGTTAGATGGACCAAGTCAGCCGACGACCACGAGAGCACCTCTCCGAGCACTGAGGAGAACACCCCCAAGAACGAGCCAAATGAAAAAATTTCGGTTCAAGTCCCTTTTCCCTAAGCACTCTGATCAGAAGAAAAAAATTTGGACATACAAGGTGAGATCCTAGAACATTTGAAACAAGTTAAGATTAACTTGCCTTTGCTTTGTATGATTAAACAGGTACCAACCTATGCAAAGGCGATCAAGGATCTATGCACCATAAAAAGGAAGTATCAAGTCAAAAAAATTGCATTCTTGACTGAACAAGTGAGTGCGATGATTGAGCAAAAGATACCACCTAAATATAAAGACACATGGTGTCCTATGATCACCTGTCAAATTGGGACTCATGAGATCGATCAAGCTTTGTTGGATTTAAGAGCCAGTGTGAACCTAATGCCTTACATTGTCTACCTGCAACTGGATCTACGAGAGATCAAACTCACATCTGGGGTACTATAGTTGGTCGATCGGTCGATTAACCAACCAAGGGGGACAATCGAAGATGTACTGATACAGATAGATAAGTTCTACTATCCTGTTGATTTTTTCATTCTGGATACTCATTTTGTGGTTGATATGGAGTCTAAAGTTCGAATCGTTTTAGGAAGACCTTTCTTTGCCACCTCTAACGCTATTATTAATTGCAAGAACGGTCTAATAAAGCTGTCTTTTGGGAAAATGACTCTAGAGGTCAACATTTTCAACATCGAAAGACAAAAACATAATGATGATGATTGCTATCATACTTATATGATAGACACACTGATCTCAGAGGAGGTTTCTCATGAGTAAAAATTTAGAATCTTTAAAGTATCTCATTTGTATTTTTGATTATGAGAGTTCACTTTATCCTGACAATGTTTTCAATGTTTCTGCTGTTTCAAGGTCAAAGGTTAAAGGAGAACGAAAATGACAACCAAGCTTCGAGGAGTTACCAAAAGATGAAGAAAGACCGAAGCCATCTGCTGAGGAGACCCCAAAAGTCGACTTAGCGACGCTACCTGAGGGACTCAAACATAAATTCTTGGGAACAAGTGATACCTTTCTTGTTATTATTTCCACTGTACTTAGTGATTCCTAAGAAAAGAAATTGATTGACATGTTAAGTACGCACAAAGCTACATTAGGATGGATAATTGTTGACATTAAAGGTATTAGTCCCTTGATATATTCCCATAGGATCCATTTAGAGTAAGGAGCTAACCTCCGTAGAGGCCCAGTGATGACTTAACCCTATTATGAAAGAGGTTATGAAAAATGAAGTTTTAAAGTTATTAGATGCGGGTATCATTTACCCAATCTCTGCTAGTAAGTGGGTTAGCCCGACTCAAGTAGTACCTAAAAAGTCAGAGGTAACTGTGGTAACCAACACGGAGGGGATGCCTGTTCCTACTAAGGTAGTGGCAGGGTGGTGCATGTGCATAGACTACAGAAAACTTAATTTTGCCACCCGCAAAGATCACTCTACATTTCTATTTTTAGACCAAATCTTCGAATGTGTAGCTGGCAATCCCTTCTATTGCTTTCTAGACAGGTATTCAGGATATTATCAGATAGAGATTGCATTAAAAGATTAGGATAAGACTATGTTCACATGCCCATTTAGTACTTATGCATTCCGGTGTATATCTTTTGGACTATGTAATGTGCAAACTACATTTGAAAGATGCATGATTAGTATATTTAGCGATATGGTTGAAATATTTATGGAAGTCTTTATGATGATTTGGCTATGTTTGGCGAGTATTTTGATTCATGCCTAGTTCATTTATAGGCTGTTTTGAGTAGATGTGAAGAAAAATGTCTTGTGCTTAATTGAAAAAAAATATCATTTCATGGTTCCCTTTGGACTACTTTTGAGGCACATAATTTCTGAAAAAGGGATCAAAGTGGATAAATAAAAAATAGAGTTGATCTCTAAATTGCCCACACCTAAAACTGTTAAGGATGTTAGATCTTTTCTTGGGCATGCCGATTTTTACAAGAGGTTTATACAGAGTTTGTCTGCTATATCTGGACAATTGTGTAACCTTCTAGCTAAGGAAGCCATGTTCAATTGGACACAAGAGTGTGAGAACACTTTTCAAATACTTATTAATAGGCTTACGTCCGCCTCCATCATGCAATCACCAGATTGGAATTACCGTTTGGGATTATGTGTGACGTGAGTAATTATGCGGTGGGGGGCAGTTTTGGGACAACGAATGGATTGGAAGCCCTTTGTTGTATACTATGCTAGTAGAACTCTTAATAATGCACAAATAAATTATTCCACTACTAAAAATGAATTGCTAGCAGTAGTCTTTGCCTTAGATAAATTTCGTGCTTATCTGATTGGTACACTTATCACTGTTTTTACTGACCATGTAGCTCTTAAGTACCTTCTTTCAAAGAAGGATGCTAAGGCAAGATTGATTAGGTGAATTTTACACTTGCAGGAATTTGATTTAACAATTAAAGATAAGAAAGGGGTGGAGAATGTGGTGGCATATCACTTGTCTCGCCTGGAGTTCAATAAGTCTGTCGATGGGCCACCTATCCGAGATGACTTCCCCAACGAACATCTGTTCGTCATAAGCCAAGTACCATAGTATGCGCACATTGTAAATTACTTGGTTTCTAATGAAATGCCATCCACATGAAGCGCGCAAGATAAGCCCAAATTTTTGGTCGAGGTAAGAAATTTTTATTAGGATGAGCCTTATCTTTATAAGTATTACTTTGACCAAATTATGATGTGGTGCATTCCTGCGGTTGAGATTGATAATGTCTTACATTTTTGTCATAGTTCAGCTTGTGACAGTCACATTTCTATGAAAAAGACTGCCATAAAAATTCTACAGTTTAGATTATATTGGCTTTCTCTGTTTAAAGACACTAACATTTTTTGCCGTTCTTGTGATAGATGCCAAAAGCTTGGTGCTTTGTACCGAAGGCATATGATGCCCCTTAACCCGATTCTTATCATTGAAATATTTGATTGTTGGGGGATCGAATTTATGGGACCCTTTCCACTTTCCTTTGGGTATCTATATATCTTACTTGCAGTGGACTACGTGTCCAAATGGGTAGAGGCTGTGGCGTGTCGAAATAACGACAACAACACTATTGTCAAATTTCTTAAGGAAAACATTTTCTCCAGATTCGGTACGCCACGGGCTATGACTAGTGATCAAGGCACTTATTTATGTAATTGTTCTTTTGAGGCTTTGATGCATAGGTATGAAGTGCACCATAAGGTCGCTAACGCCAACCACCCACAGATGAATGGCCAGGCTAAATTGGCCAACCGAGAGGTGAAGCAAATATTGGAGAAGATGGTGAACCCGAATAGAAAGGATTAGTCTTTACACCTTCCCAATACTCTTTAGGCTTACCATACTGCTTACAAGACCAACCTCGGGATGTCTCCGTACCTATTTGTCTATGGAAAAACTTTCCATATACCGGTTGAGTTAGAACATCGTGCTTATTGAGCTGTAAAGAGAATTAACTTTGATCTTAATGATGCAGGAATTCATAGAAAGCTTTAGTTGGCTGAGATTAAAGAGTTGCGAAATGATGCCTATGACAACTTAAGAATTTACAAGGCAAAGATGAAGGCGGTTCATAACAAGCAAATTATGAGGAAGCATTTCGAGCCCAATCAACAAGTCCATCTCTATAACTCGAGGCTTCACCTTCATCCCAGCAAGCTAAAATCGATATGGACCAGCCCATTTGTGGTTAAGCAAGTCTTTCGCAATGGTTCGATTCAGATAGAAGATCTAATAGTTGGGGGAGTATTTCGAGTGAATGGGTGACGTCTGAAGCACTTTGTGGAGAAAATAGAAGAACCAAAGGAGATCTTTCCGGTTGCCTCTGTCTACTTTGCTTGATGTTCGGTACTTCTATCTATATTATATTTTATTGCTTCCTAGTTCAGTTTCTTTTTTTTAGCTTTGTTTTCTTTTATGTTTTGTTTTATATGATGCAGGTTTACCTATGCTACGTTATTGGAGTTCCTCTCTCCTGTCAGTATGATTTTCTTATCTTTTGGTGATTGTGAGGACACTGTCACATTCTAGTTGGAGGTGGTAGCATATGCATGCTTGTTATATATTGTTTTGTGGGAAACTATCATGACATTTTTGTGAGATTTCGCGATTTTGTGAACTGTTGATAAATGATTGCAACTTTGTTTCCGTCAAGGTCCAATGACACTATCTTGATTAACACTAACTGTGTTTTGGAAACTCATTTCTGTGCACATACTAAGCTTTGTGGATTGTTTAGAGAGTGATGCATATGATCTTTGGTTTTTAACCATGTTTGAAGCACATTTGTTATTATTGAGTGGAGAGTTTGAGAAAACTAGCATTGTGAACTTTTATTGCTTACTTAAATTGGTTTTTATCACTATTTGAGATGCTTTGTTTGGCTACCTCACATGTGGAGAAATGATTTGGTTAGTCATTGATGAAAGTCATAAAATGCATCTTATCAGTACTTAATTGCTGGCATTTTAGGGTTGATCTAGGTTTTAATTGCACTTTTATGCGTTAACAACTCTAAAGTATCATTCTTGAATCATTGATCTATTTCGGTGCGTTTTCAGGTACTTTAAGTCAAAAGAGGAGGAAAAGTTATTGTTGCTTGAAGCACAAAGACTCGAGGTATACCGGAGTGAAGGCATGGTTGTGAAAGGCAAATGAAGAAGAATCAAACCTTGAGTGTGTGCGCTGTGGCCTGAAAATATCCAAGCCTCGGCCTCCAGAACCAAGCCAAAAGAGCAAGAAAGAAGCTTCAGTGAGAGGTGCAGCCCTGACTGATGAGAGGTGTGACCTCCAGAAGCTTGAAGAAATCCCACTGATGAGAGGTGCAGCGCCCAGAAGCTTGAAGAAAGCCCACTGATGAGAGGTGCAGCGCCCACATGATCCCTTTTTCCGAGTTATGACCTAATTAGGACTTTAATGATTGTTTAAACCCTAAAACACCCTTGGACCTTTTGTATTATAAATAGATCACTTAGGGTTTAAGGAAAGAACATCTTTGAAGTCTGCAAAACTCAAGCAGGCTACCGCACTCTCCTCCATCAAAGTGTTCAACTATGAACTTCATGGCGAACTAATCTCCAAGTAAGGCGAAGGGATGAATCCCTAGGTGTAGTTGTTCTTATTTTCCTTTATTGATTCAGTTGTAGTTGGGATTTATTGTCAAAACATTGTTATGTGTTACTCTTTTATCTAATTAAAAGATTTTCTCTTAATCCAGTGATTGTATCTTTATCTTTGATATAAGTCTAGTCATGCTCTTCTTATGTCAAGATTATTAGATGTGATTGAGTCCAGTAGATTTATCTTTTAGGTTTGTCAATTACTGCGATATTGTCGTTAAGATATATTGTCGTTTCTCGATAAACCTATAGGATAGGTCATGTGTGCTTAAATCGAAAGTAAGAGTAATTCATATCAATTACATTAGGATTTATATGTGCTTTAGTTGATTATTTGCCGATTGCTTGTTTGGGACGTGAAACTTGCAATTGAGATAAAACAATTGAATCAAGATTGGAGTAAGGCAACAAACCTAGGGAGTATTCCCGGAACCTTGTTGTTTCTTTATCATATATTTCAATCTATTTACACAATTACTTCATTATTCATATCTTCTAACTTGATTGTTATCGTTCGTGTTAAGGTTTGCACTTTTCCTTTGTAGATTGCTTTTCCCTATGGAATCGACACCCCAAAGCTGTGCTACAATTACCGCGTTATACTTTGGGCGTAATCAAATTTTGGTGCCGTTTTCGGGGAGACGCACTTACATACAAGGAAGATTGTCAACCTTGAGACATGACGGTAGAAGAATTGTAGATCGTTTTTTTTTCTTTTTCAGCAGTTTGTAAAGGCGGTAACTTCGTTCCTTATTTTAGCTTGCTGCATTAATTTTATTTTATTCTTTCGTTTTATAGTATTTTTTATTATTTTGTGATCTTGCATGCCCTGATATAAAGACACTTTGGGTAAATTTGCTTGTAGGCCTATGTTAGAGTCATAATTAATTTCTTTTCTAAATCCTTTATTTGACAATCCATTTAGTCCCGAAGAAATAAGTGAACATGAATATCAACCCCCTAGGACGCTTCAGGATTACCTCCACCCTACACGCATAGCCACACCATCATGCATCATGTTTCCAGCCAATACTCGCCAACTGGATTTTTAAACAGGGATGATACAGTTACTCCCTACGTTCCATGGCTTGGAAAATGAAAACCCATATGTGCACATTAGAGAGTTTGAGGAAATAGTTGTGACCTTTCATAGTCAAGATGCACATGATGATATCGTGAGACTCAAGTTCTTTCCTTTCGCTTTGAAGGATAGAGCTAAGAGTTGGATATACTCACTGAAACCATGATCTATTGGGTCGTGGGCTGAGATGACTCGGGTGTTCTTCAATAAATACTTTCCCCAACATAAGACCAATGCTTTAAAAAGGCAAATCTCCACCTTTGCACAAAAGGACAGTGAGACTTTGTATCAGTCTTGGGAGAGATTTAAAGAGTTATTGAGTATGTGCTCTCACCATGGGTATGAGAATTGGCGTTTAGTGAGCTATTTTTATGAGAGACTTACATATAGAGAGCTTTAATTTGTGGAGATGATGTGTAATGGTGAGTTCTTATAGAAAGATCCCGATGAGGCCATAGAATACCTCAATGAGCTTGCTGAAAAAGCTCACACTTGGACTGGACCTGTTGTGAGTTTTAAATTACTCGCAAGCGCATGAGTCGTTTGCAATATAGTGTTGTGCAAGTGCGAGGTCGAATCCACAGGGAATTACGTTGTGAAAATATAATTTTATCTAAACTAACCTTATCTTAACCTAGTTCCGAATTGTGAATTATATTTTGCAAAACAAATATAAACTAAACTAAATTGGTTTAAAGCAAATGATAAAAATACTAAGGTTTCTGAATCCACCTCACCAAAGTAAAGCATATATTTTCATGGTCTATATAAAAGTAATCAAAAAATTCCATGAATCCAATTTTAAACAAAAAACAACGAATATCCCAATTAAACCAAAAGTATCCAATGTATACGCTTTTAACAAATCACAAAGGAAATCCAATTTAATCAAAAATGATTCGATGTATCTATCAGATGAAACACAAGGAATATCCAATTTAACAATTAAAAGCAATCAATCATAAGATTTACTCAAATAATTGAATGAAACATTTATACTAAAAACATCAGAATTATTATGCGCAAATATGAAAATATAATGCTAAACAATGGAAAGGCTTCATCTTCAACCTTAGCTGAAGATTTTAGCCTCTCATAATTATGAAACTAAAGTTCACAATACAAGTGCTAAACATTAAACTTTAAACCTAGATAAAAAGAAATAAATTACTATACATGGGAGAAATTTCACTCGTTGTTGGGCGGCGCTTCCCCTCGTGGTAGCAAAGCCTTTAGGGTCCACCAGAATGCTAGCAGACGTCCACCGGATTACACCAAATGGCCCAAGAATTGCACACTAAAGATGAAGTGAAGATGGGCTTATATAGGGAAACATCACAAGTGCAATATGTTTCCAATCCGATGTGGGATACTGCAGATTCCAGCTTTTTCTCTTTGACATTTCTCTACTAAAACTGCTATAACTTTCCCTAGAAAAATCATTTTATTAATCCGTAAAATTCCTCAGAAAATAGACATCGGGATCTTTCCAAGCATATATGGTGCATCTCCTAGTTCTTCCCGAATCAATACAGTTTAATTCTAAAATATAACTGATCTGTCACACTGAAATCATGCACAGCCTTACCTTTGTCTACTAAAACTGCCATAACTTTCTATAGAAAAATAATTTTATTGATCCGTGAAATTCCCCAAAAAATAGACATCCGGATCTTTCCAAGCATATATGGCTCATCTTCTGGTTCTTCCTGAATCAATACAGTTTAATCCTCAAAAATAGCTGATCTGTATGATTAATTCTGACAATTTAGTGAAACTCCTTTCCAAGCTTGTAAACCTGTAAAACAACGAAAAACAACTCAAAGTAACAAATTTCTAAGCTAACAAATGTAAATTAAGGGGCTAAAATACACAATATTTGGCACTCATCAAATACCCCCAAACTTAGATTTTGCTAGTCCCTTAGCAAAACAAAATAAAAAAAAAACTAAATGAAAAACAAAGAACATAAAGATAAGTTCCTCACTAATGGTATCCAAAAATTTATGGAGCACTCAAAACCATGATATTCATTCATGAGCAAGCTTAAAAAAGATATAACCTATCTTCGCAATGAATAGAAATTTTAAAACCTAATTACTTACAAGAGGCAGGTTAAGACATCACAAGCTTGAATCAGTGTACAATAAATTAGCATATACATATGAGGTTTCCAAATAACTTCAATGTACAATGTCTCTATATCTCAAGATTTACAGAATTTCTCATTAGAATTAACAACGATGGCATAGTTTTATTTTTTTTATATAATTTTTTTTTTATTATAAGATTCTGCTATGATTAGTTCCCTTAAGCTTTCTAATTGACCCACGTAGCGAGTGTTTAGTCAATGACTCCCAAACCATATGGTTTTAGGGCATTAGGTGTAAAGACATCCCTAAGGACTTACTAACTCGAGTAAAAAAGGCTACGAAACTAACCTGGCCTTAATGCTACAAAGCAAAATTTCCACCTTTTGACGTGAACACTCATTGCTTACTGAGGCAAGAGGTCCAGTTACTCAGCGAAAATTTTTGCAATGATCATTATGAATAAAATTCCCACCTTTTGATGTGAACACTCACTGCTTACTGAAGCAAGAGGTCCAGTTACTCGGTGGAAAGTTTATTGATGATGATCATTATAAATATTAGTAGTATTTTTTTTTATTATGCCCAAGTGTTTATCCAACAAGTCATCCAGTTTCAGTTAAAATAAGGAAACATACACATTAAAATCACATGTCATACCTCACACAAATATGTGCTAATGTGCTCGTGTTAGATTAGATCAAACATGTGAATTCTTGAATGCCTAAAGTAAGTAACTAAAGTTTAAAACTCCATCATCAGATCATGTGTTCAAAATTTTAAGCTCACCAATGAAATCACATCACAATTTTTTAGATCAACCAAAATTTTCAGACGAACATGAACATGCATTTATCTTCATTAAGAAAAACAACAACAAATTAGGATAAAATGTATGTAACGTGTCTTCTATACCCCCAAAATTAAATTACACATTGACCCCAATGTGTGAATAATATGGAAAGAGCTGACCAGGGATATAGGGAAATATCTGGACTTGGTATGGCTCATAGCATACCCCCAAACTTGAACTAAAGTATGCGTTGTCCCTGAAAAATAAAGACTGGAAAACAAAAAATATTGGAAACAAATATTAATCATAAATATGTAAAATAATAAATAAACATAAAGGATAAGCTGTGGGGTGCCTCCTATGAACGCTAAATTTAATGTCTTCAGCCAGACCTAACATTAGTAATCATGTCGAGCTAAGTGCTCCACCATCTGATCAATAAATGGGAGTGGAAAATGATCCTTCCTTGTGGCAGCATTCAACTTACGATAGTCTATACATACTTTTCATCCTGACTGAACACGAATTGGCACCAACTCGTCATCCTTATTCTTCACTACCGTTACTCCAGCCCGCTTGGGCATGACATGAATCGAGTTCACCCACTTGCTAACAGAGATTGGATAATTGATCATTGCATCAAATAGTTTTATCACTTCAATCCTCACAACCTCTTGCATAGCTGGGTTGAGCCTTCTTTGTGGCTCCCTCGATGGCTTGACATTCTCTTTCAAATGTAACTTATGCATCACCATTGAGGGGCTGATTCCCTTGACATCCTCAATAGTCCAACCGATAGCTTTCTTATGCTCTCTTAAAACATCCAATAATTTCTTCTCTGGAGCATGAACCAAATTTGAAGCTATAATCATAGGCAAAGAATCTACTGGACCTAGGAACTTATATTTATGATTGTTTGATAAAGGCTTAATTTCCTTCTTGGGGGGTTTAGGTGTTGTGGTCTCCTCTGTCTCACTGCTTTTCTGAGAAACAGACTCCAAAGTAGCATTTGCTTGCTCAAGTAACTTATCCAAATCCAAATCTTCTCCAAACTGAGCAAAACATGCCTCCAGGGGGTCCTCAATGCTTGATTCACCCACAGTCTCCTCTGTCTTACTGCTCTCTAGAAGAGCAGACTCCAAGATAGCAGTTGCTTACTCAAGTAGCTTATCCAAATCCGAATCCTCTCCAAACTGAGCAAAGCATGCCTCCAGAATGTCCTCAGATTCCCCTTCTTTCTTGGGCGCTTGTAATCTCTCAGGGTAAGGTGCTTTAGGTACAAACAACCTAGGGAGATCCTTAATAATAGGTGTGGCTATAGATGGCTCGACATCTCTCTTCTCCTTGTTGCCACTTTCTTGCTCTTGTTGTATAGCAGGGTTCTCTTCCACTTGATTGTCCACTTGTCTCCCAGAACTCAATGGGACAATCGATTGCACTTGTTCCTGCCCATGCATAGGAGTTTCCCACCACAAACTGTTCCTTCGGGTTAGGCTCAGGTTGACTGGGGAACATTCCCTTCTCTCCTTCACCCACGTGACTTGCGATTTGATCCATTTGACTCTTTAGCTTAGCAATCGCTTGGGTGTTTACTATTTATGCACTCCTTTCTTCGATTATGGATTAGTCGGTCATCTTCCTGAAATCATTGAGAGCATCCTTCAATGACTGTGAAACCAACACTGGCGCTTGAATGGGAGCTTGGTAAGCGAGTACTGTTGCTGGATTAGCTGAGTGACCATAACTTGGAACTAGTGGAGGAAATCCGGGAGGGTATTGATTATGAGCATGATGAGGGGCTCCTCCCTGATTCATTAGTTGGTTCTGCGTCCATGAAACATCAGAGTGGTTCCACCACCCTGGATTGTACGTCTCGGAGTAAAATCCATTTGATTGCCATCGACAGTCATTGAAATCATTCATTTGTTCCATGGGATACTCGACAAAAGCCGGTATAGATGGACAATTCTGTGCTAAATGCATAGAGCTAGCACAGATGGAACAGCTATCAACATTGAATGTATTTGCTACATTAATGGATTGGTCGGTCATCTTCATGAAATCCTTGAAGGCGTCTTCTAAAGACTGTGAAACCGGCGCTGGATTCATCAACGTTTTTTTTTTATAATTTTTATTTTATTTTTGGGCAATTGCAAATAGAAACAAATAAACTAAAATAAATTAAAATTAAAAAAATAAAACAAAAATGCTAGCTAAACTAGTAGAAAAATAAAATCAATTCAGACGAAAATTTCACAAACCAAACAACTCCCCGGCAACGGTGCCAAAAACTTGTTGTGATTTTTAAATTACTCGCAAGCGCATGAGTCGTTTGCAATATAGTGTTGTGCAAGTGCGAGGTCGAATCCACAGGGAATTGTGTTGTGAAAATATAATTTTATCTAAACTAACCTTATCTTAACCTAGTTCCGAATTGCGAATTATATTTTGCAAAACAAATATAAACTAAACTAAATTGGTTTAAAGCAAATGATAAAAAGACTAAGGTTTCTGAATCCACCCCACCAAAGTAAAGCATATATTTTCATGTTCTATATAAAAGTAATAAAAAAATTCCACGAATCCAACTTTAAACAAAAAACAACGAATATCTCAATTAAACCAAAAGTATCCAATGTATCCACTTTTAAGAAATCACAAAGGAAATCCAATTTAACAATTAAAAGCAATCAATAATAAGATTTACTCAAATAATCGAACATAACATTTATACTAAAAACATCAGAATTATTATGCGCAAATCTGAAAATATAATGCTAAACAATAGAAAGGATTCATCTTCAACCCGATGTGGGATACTGCAGATTCCAGTTTTTGCTCTTTGACATTTTTCTACTAAAACTGCCATAACTTTCTCTAGAAAGATCATTTTATTGATCCGTAAAATTCCCTAGAAAATAGACATCCGGATCTTTCCAAGCATATATGGCTCATATCCTGGTTCTTCCTGAATCAATACAGTTTAGTCCTAAAAAGTGGCTGATCTGTCACGCTGAAATCATGCATAGCCTGACCTTTGTTTACTAAAACTACCGTAACTTTCTCTAGAAAAATAATTTTATTGATCCATAAAATTCTCTAGAAAATAGACATCCGGATCTTTCCAAGCATATATGGCTCATCTCCTGGTTCTTCCTGAATCATTACAGTTTAATCCTAAAATATGGCTGATCTGTACGAGCAATTTTGGAAATTTAGTGAAACTCCTTTCCAAGCTTATAAAACTGTAAAACAATGAAAAACAACTCAAAGTAACAAATTCTTAAGCTAAAAAATGTAAATTAAGGGGCCAAAATATGCAATATTTAGCGCTCATCAGGACCTAGTGCTACTGAAAGCACAAATAGGGTCACGACCTGTAGAGAACCCAAATGGTGGTGGAATATACCATCTTAGGGAAGAGGATAACCTAAAGGCTAAGGTCGAGATGCTCACTAGGGAACTAGATGCGTTAAAGACTAAGAACTTAAAGCTAACACAAGTAGCTAATCATGCAGCGTCTTTTGGACCATGTTTTGTGTATGGCGGGGTAGATCATCTCTCCCAAGAGTGCCCCACATTTGCAGAGATGAGAGGGATGTATGAGGAACAATGTAATGCCTTAGGTATATACAAGAAGCTTTTTTCACCCTTTTCTGATACCTATAACCCAGAGTGGCGCAATCACCCCAATCTTAGCTGGAAGTCTGAAAACCAGCTGCCTGCACAACCCCCTAGTTCATATCCTGCACTATATCATGCACCTGTACCTTCTAGGAGTCCTTTAGAAGAAACTTTGCATGCTTTTATTGAGGCACAAAGTAAGACTAATCAAAGGCTTGAATCTTTAATTACGCAGGTTGTTGAAGAACATAAGGATCTAAAGAGCCAAGTGTCCAAATTGAAGACATTCTTGAGTGTCAATGAGCGAGGTAAGTTCCCTTCCCAAGCTCAGTCCACACCCTATGGTCAACACCTGGTGCAAAAGAACTTGAAGAAGGTAAATGCCATTGTGACCCAAAGTGTTAAGTCACTACACATCCCTATAACAAACAAATCAGAGGATGTGGACGAGAGCCACCAAGTATCCATGATTGACTCACTCATGGAAAAGGTTCATCTCCTTAATCAATTGGAGTCAATCCACACCCATGGTTTCACAAGAGCATATATTAAGCCAGAATCTGCAGATGATACTGATGACATCCTTGAGGCCTCTCCAAAGCATACAAGCACCAAATTTGGCAGTGAAGCAGTCGCTGGTGCATCCAACCTATGTTTGTCTAGGAGAGAATAAAAGAGTCTGGCTGAAGACGTAAAACTTAGCACTTATAGGAGGCACCCCAGAGCTTATCCTTTTTATTTTTATTGTTTTTCGTATTTATTTTTCTTGTTTATTATTAGTATTTTGTTTTTTTCCAGTATTAACTTCGTATTTTTTTCTTTTCAGGAACAAAGATGAGCATTCAGTTCAAATAGTGGTGCACAATTTTCAGCTTCTGTGCGATTTTAGTTACAAAGGGAGTTTCCTTTACTCTTTCTTTTACATTGAGGTCAATGTAATTTTTAAGTTGGGGGTGGAGGAAACGTATTTCTTTTTCTTTTGAACTACTTGGTGTCATTTTCCCTTTTTGTTTGTTTTTAGCATGCTTTGTATTAAGCCTTAGAGTTAATTCACATGTCAATGATATAAGCTTAACTGAGATAACATACAACATTTAGAAGAAGTTAAATCTTGCTTCGGTTTGAGAATAATTTAAGTCTCAATCTTCATTTGGTTTAAGACTCTAGTTTGTAGTAAGATTGCATGATTAGTCTAAAAACATTTAGAGAAGTTTTATGTGTGATTGCTTTGTGAATACTTTTGCGGTCTCGACAAGCTCTAGAACCTATTTGATAATCACTTGAGGCAAATTCCTAGAATGCACACTACTTAGGATATGATATAGGCCATATTTGGACCGTTTGAGCCTTTCAAACTTACCCTTCCTATATCTATCACTAGTAACCTGTTTGAGCCTTGTTTCTTTCGAAAACCCATTTACTTCCCCTTATGAGCCTAAAAATATTTTATCATTACTCTTCTTTTAAAAGAACTTAGTTGTACACATCTGTTGAGAAGCATTTAAGAGGAGTAAGGATGGAAATATGAAAAAATATTACTACCATAACCCATGTATAATAAAGGAGATAAGTTGGTGGTTGTGGAAAAGAAAAGAAAAGAATGAAAGAGGAGGTGAATGGTCTTATTCCAAAAAAAAAAGTGAATTATGGCAAAGAAAGAAGAAAAGAAAAAAAAAATGGTGATTTATTGAGAGAAATGCTTAAAAAATGGTTGAAAGAGTTAGGTGTTGAAGTAAGGTTATCTAGTGCTTAAAGTGGTTGTGTTTGAAAACTAAGAGATTAAATTCTTTTACTTGTTGAATCTTTCCCTTTCCTTCTTAACCTCTACCTTAGCCTAACATTACAAGCTTATTTAAAGACATATTGATCCAAGGTGGTGTGTTTTTTCTACAATAGTGGAGAGTGATTTGAAAAGTGAGCCTATGGTGCTTTTTTTTGTGATTGATGTCACGCAAATTAAATATTTTAGAGGCTAAGACTTGTATTCATGAATGTCATGCATAAAATCATCCGGGTGTTTGGATTAATGGATTGTGGTAAAATGGATGTTAAGAGTCGATAACAATTTTAAGATTGATGTTTCGATTACTTTTGGACTTAAGCAATATTTAATGATTCTATGTGCAGTGTATTATGAGCAATTTCTGAGACAAAAAGTGAATTGCTCTTGGTTTAATGCTAGCATTGCTTTTCTTTGTTTTGATTCCTACCATAGAATTCATCTCTTGTTTTCGCTTGAATTGCTAGGGACTAGCAATAAGCTAGTTGGATCATTAGAAGCTTTTTATTCTCTTTTTTCTACATGATAGACATTTTTATTTATTTTTCTTATACCGAAGTGTTCTTTTTAACAAGTTATCCGATTACAGTTAGGTCATGGAAACATATACATAGGAATTATATGTCACACCCCACACAAATGCGTGCTAATGTGCTCGTGTTAGATCTGGATCAAACTCGTGAATTCTTAGGTGTCTTGAGGTAGGTAACTAAACTTTGTAAAATTCCTATTTTCAAGACTATGTGTTTTAGATTTTAAGCTTACTAATGAAGTTTTATCATATTTTAAATCAACCAAAATTTTTATCACCAAATGAACATGCATTTATCTTTTCTAAAAAATAAAAAAAAACCTGGGACCTAGTGTGTGCATGCGTTCAAGTATGTGTCTCCCACTATCCCCAAACTTAATATACACATTGTCCCCAATGTGTGTGTGGCACAGAAAGATATGACCTGGGAGATGGAGAACTAGATTGCTTGCATTGCTCGTAACACGCCCCCAAACTTGAACTGGATGCACGCACTAAGTTCTTGACAAAGAAAAATAAATGTTGTGCCGGAAAACAAGAAATGTGGGTAATAAACATGTAAATATAAACATAAATTAAAAAAAATACTATAATGAAAAGGACATGCTTTGAGGTGCCTCCCATGAGCGCTAAGTTTTACGTCTTTAGCCAAACGGGGTATCCTGTCACTGTTGATCATCGGGTGGTACCGTCCAAGATGTACTGGGCACCGGGGGTAGGCGATCAAGGATGGCCTATAGCATCGCCTCCTGCCGTGTAAACTACTCCTCCAACCCTTCTATCTACTAATGGATCAGAAGGGTCGCCTCACGATCCTCCCAGCGGATGTCTGAGAGCTCGCATCGGAAGGAGGACAGCTCCTCGAGAAGGTGCTGATACTCCATGGACCCATGTTTGACTGGTCCTCTTCCCATGTAGGGCTCACTGGTGGTTGCTCGGCCTCCATTAGATCATCTACTATAGGCTCTGCAACCAAAATCTGCACCTGGGGTCCTCGTGGCATGTGGGACTGGCTGAGGCTCCACTGGGCCCTCTCGAAGAAACGATGATCGCTAACTGGGCCGTCTATAGAGGAGCCTCTAATCCCCTTCTTCTTGAAGATGTGACTGAGTAAGAAGAGGAAAGAGAGCCCCCTGGCATTAGCTGTGGTGGTCTGTCAGTTATGCTCACTGTCCCAGAACTTGTGTATCTGACTCCATATGATCTCTGGGATGGAGTACCAATGACCCCGCTGAAAGGTATAGGGAGCTTGTAAAAACTGATCCCTCATCTGTGTCTTGTGCCCCAAAGGACACACGTTACACTGGAGGACGTAGTGTATGAACCATAAACGAGGAGACAACCTCGACTAGCTCCCCGCATTGTTGTGTCGGTCCGCATACTGACCCGCACACATGTCCTCTATAATGTGTGGCAGTGGAAACGGGTCTGGCTGCTCCTCCATATGGCGGTCCTTCGGAGGGGACTCATCACAGCAGTGGAGGGATGTGGCGATGTCTGTAGTGGTCAGCTCTATGAATCTACCCTGGACTAAGGATGATAAAATCTCTGGTCTGGTGCAGTCGTACGTCAGGTTCTCGTAGAAGCTGACCACAAATCTAGTGTAAGCCATCGAACAGACCGGATTGAATAGCCGCTTGAGACCCCAGTTCTTGAACTCTTGGACTGCCCATCTTGTGGCGTCCAAACTCCTGAAGTCCTCATCTACATTAAATATAGTCTCGAACAGTATTTCACGATGCTCGAAATTAGGCTGGGATGCTTGGTGGCGGCTGCTGGAAGTGCTGTGAGTTTTAAATTACTCGTAAGCACACGAGTCGTTTGTAATACAGTGTTGTGCAAGTGCGAGGTCAAATCCATAGGGAATTGCGTTGTGAAAATATAATTTTATCTAAACTAACCCTATTTTAACCTAGTTCTGAGTTTTGTATTATATGTTGCAAAATAAATAAAAGCTAAACTAAATTGATTTTAAAAACTAATAAAAAAAACTAAGGTTTCTGAATCCACCCCGCCAAAGTTAAGCATATATCTCAATGTTCTAAAGATAGCCTATCAAAAAAATTCCATGAATCCAACTTAAGACAAAAAAACAACAAATATCCCAATTAAACCAAAAGCATCCAATGTATTCGCGTTTAACAAATCACAAAGAAAATCCAATTTAATCAAAAACAATTTGATGTATCCATCAGATAAAACCCAATGAATATTCAACAGAACAATTTAAACACAATCAATCATAAGATTCTAATAAAATAATTGATAGAACATTTATACTAAAAATATCAGAATTGTGTAAACAAAACTAAAACTAATATGCCAAACAACGGCAGGGCTTCATCTTCAACCTTAGCTGAAGATTCTAGCCACTCATAACTATGAAATTACAATTCATAATAAAAGTGCTAAACATTAAACTAAAACAGCTAAATAAAAAGAAATAAATAACTTTACATGGGAGAAATTCCACTCGCTGATGGGCGGCGCTTCCCCTCGTGGTAGCAAAGCCTTCGGGATCCACCAGAATGCTAGCAGACATCCACCGGTTAACACCAAAGTGGCCCAGGAATTGTACACTGAATGATGAGATTAGATGGTGTTTATATAGGGGGAGTCCCGGAGTACAAAGGGTTACAAATTCGATGTGGGATACTGCCCGGGTGTGCTCGATCGCAGAATGATGCGATTGATCGCAAGTGCGATCGATCATACGTCTTGTGTGCACGATCGTATGTGTGCTCGATCATGTGTCTGGTGCGCTCGCAGATGCACTGTACTGCAAACATTTCGATGTGGGATTGTTGACCATGCGCTCGATCGCAGCATAGTGCGATCGATCGTTATTGCTCCTAAAGCTTCACATCTCCTGAAATGCTTAATTTTCTCCACAAACCTATAAAAATGCACAAAACACAAAAAAGACATAAAATAAAGTGAAATACTACTAACTAAGAGCATAACAAATATAAGTTAAGGGTCTTAAATATGTAATATTTAAGACTCATCAAATACCCCCAAACTTATATTTTGCTAGTCCCTTAGCAAAACAAAATAAAAACTAAATGAACAATAAAGATTATAAAGATAAGTTCAGTATTCATGGTATCCAAAAATTTAAGGAGCATACAAAATCATGAGATTCATTCATGAGTAAGCTTAAATAAGTCGAACCCATCTTCACAATGAATAAGAATTTAAAACCTAATTACTTACAAGAGGCATGGTAAGACATCACAAGCTTGAATCAGTGTAAAGTGAATTAGCATATACAGATGAGGTTTCCAAATAATTTCAATGTACAAGGTAATTCAAGTCTTAAGATCCACATAATTTCTCATCAAAAAGAACAACGATGGCATAGTTTTTTTATATTTTTTATATAAGGCTCTGCTATCTTTAGTTCCCTTAAGCTTTTTAATTGACCCATGTAACGAGTATTGAGTCAATGACTCCCAAACTAGATGGTTTTAGGGCATTAGGTGTAAAGGCACCCCTAAGGACTTATTAACTCGATTAAAAGAGGCTACGAAATTAAACTGGCATTAATACTACCAAGCAAAATTTCCACCTTTTGACGTGAACACTCACTGCTTACTGAGGCAAGAGGTCCAGTTACTCAGCGAAAAGTTTTGCAATGATTATTATGAATAAAATTCCCACTTTTTGACGTGAACACTCACTGCTTACTGAGGCAAGAGGTCCAGTTACTCAGTGGAAAGTTTATTGATGATGATCATTTTTTTTTTGTTTTTTTGTTTTTTTTATATATGCCCAAGTGTTTATCCAACAAGTCATCCGGTTTCAGTTAAGACAAGGCAACGTATACATTCAACTCACATGTCATACCTCACACAAATATGTGCTAATGTGCTCATGTGAGATTAGATCAAACATGTGAATTCTCAAAAATGCCTAAAGTAAGTAACTAAAGTTTAAACTCTATCATCAGATCATGTGTTCAAAGTTTTAAACTCACCAATGAAATCACATCACAAATTTTCAGATCAACCAAAATTTTTAAACGAACATGAACATGCATTTATCTTTACGACAAAAAGACAACAAATTAGGACAAAGTGTGCGATGTGTCTCCCATACCCCCAAACTTAAATTACACATTGACCCCAATGTGTGACTAATATGGAAAAAGCTGACCAGAGATATGGAGAACTATCTAGACTGGTATGGCTCATAGCATACCCCCAAACTTGAACTGAAGTACGCATTGTCCCTGAAAAATAAAGACTAGAAAACAAAAAATACTAGAAACAAACATTAATCATAAATACATAAAATAATAAATAAACATAAAGGATAAGCTGTGGGGTGCCTCCCATGAGCGCTAAGTTTAACGTCTTCAGCCAGACCCAACATTAGTAATCATGCCCAACTAAGTGCTCCACCATCTGATCAATAAATGGGAATGAAAAATGATCAGTCCTTGTGGCAGCGTTCAGTTTACGGTAATCAATATACACTCTCCACCCTGACTGAACACGAGTTGGCACCAACTCGTCGTCCTTATTCTTCACTACCATTAATTCAGCACATTTGGGCACGACTTGAATCGGGCTCACCCACTTGCTATCAGAGATGGATAAATGATCCCCGCATCTAACAGCTTAATTACTTCTATGCTCACAGAGCCTTCTTTGTGGCTCCCTCGATGGCCTGACATTCTCCTCCAAATGTATCTTGTGCATTACCAACGAGGGGCTGATTCCCCTGATATCCTCAATAGTCCAATCAATAGCTTCTTTGTGCTCTCTTAAGAATCTAATACTTTCTCCTCTTGAGCCTCACCCAAATCTGAAGCTATAATCACAGGCAAACTATCGGCTGAACCTAGGAACTTATACTTAAGATTATCTGGTAAAGGCTTAAGTTCCTTCTTGGGGGTTTCAGGTGCGGCGGTCTCCCCCATCTTAGTGCTCTTCCGAGGAGGAGACTCCAAAATAGCATTCACTTGCTCAAGTAATTTATCTAAATCCAAATCTTCTCCAAATTGAGCAAAGCATGCCTCTAGAGGGTCCTCAATGCGGGATTCATCCACAGTCTCCTCTGTCTTACTGTTCTCTCGAGGAACAGACTCCAAGATAGTATTTGCTTGCTCAAGTAACTTATCTAAATTCAAATCCTCTCCAAACTGAGCAAAGTATACCTCCATAATGTCCTCAGACTTCCCTTCTTTCTTGGGCGCTTGTAGTCTCTCAGGGTAAGGCGCTTTAGGAAAAAACAACCTAGGGAGATCCTTAATAATACGAGTGGCTGTAGATGGCTCAACATCTCTCTTCTCATTGTTGCCATTTTCTTGCCCTTGGTGCATAGCAGGGTTCTCTTCCACTTGATTATACACTTGTCTCCCAGACAAGTATGGGACAGTTGATTGCACTTGTTCCTGCCAATGCATAGGAGTTGATAAATTTCCCACCGCAAACTGTTCCTTTGTGTTAGAATCAGGTTGACTGGGGAACTCTCCATTCTCTTTTTCACCCAAGTAACTTACGATTTGATCTATTTGATTCTCTAGCTTGGCAATCGCTTGGGTGTTTTCTATTGTTGCACTCATTACTTCGCTCATGGATTGGCTAGTCATTTTCATGTACTCCTTAAGGGTGTCCTCGAGTGACTGTGAAACTAGTGATGGTGTTTGAATGAGAGCTTGGTAAGTAGGTAATGGTGCTGGATAGGCTGAGTGACTATAACTTGGAACTGGTGGAGGAAATTCAGGAGGGTATTGAGTGTGAGCTTGATAAGGGGCTCCTCCCTGATTCCTCAGTTGGTTCTGCGGCCATGAAAAATTGGAGTGGTCCCACCACCCTGGATTGTATGTTTCGGAGTAAGATCAATTTGATTGCTAATAACACTCATTGAAAGCATTCATTTGTTCCATGGGATACTCAGCAAAAGCCGAGATTGATGGACAATTCTGTGCTAAATGCATAGGACTAGCACAGATGGAACAACTATCAACATTGAATGTGTTGGCAGCATTGATGGACGGGCCGGTCATTTTCATGTACTCCTTAATGGTGTCCTTTAAAGACTGTGAAACGGGCGCTGGATTCATCCACATTTTTTTAATAACTAACTAGTAGAAAAATAAAATCAATTCAGACAAAAAATTTACACAAACCAAACAAATCCCCGGCAACGACGCCAAAAATTTGTTGTGAGTTTTAAATTACTCGCAAGCGCACGAGTCGTTTGCAATATAGTGTTGTGCAAGTGCGAGGTCGAATCCACATGGAATTGTGTTGTGAAAATATAATTTTATCTAAACTAACCCTATTTTAACCTAGTTCCGAGTTTTGTATTATATGTTGCAAAATAAATAAAAGTTAAACTAAATTGATTTTAAAAACTAATAAAAAGACTAAGGTTTCTGAATCCACCCCGCCAAAGTTAAGCATATATCTCAATGTTCTAAAGATAGCCTATCAAAAAAATTCCATGAATCCAACTTAAGACAAAAAACAACAAATATCCCAATTAAACCAAAAGCATCCAATGTATCCGCTTTTAACAAATCACAAAGGAAATCCAATTTAATCAAAAAAAATTTGATGTATCCATCAGATGAAACACAAGGAATATCCAACAGAACAATTTAAACACAATCAATCATAAGATTCTACTAAAATAATTGACAGAAAATTTATACTAAAAACATCATAATTGTATAAACTGAAACTAATATGCCAAACAACGGCAGGGCTTCATCTTCAACCTTACCTGAAGATTCTAGCCACTCATAACTATGAAACTACAATTCATAATAAAAGTGCTAAACATTAAACTAAAACAACTAAATAAAAAAGAAATAAATAACTTTACATGGGAGAAATTCCACTCGCTGATGGGCGGCGCTTCCTCTCCTTCGGGATCCACCAGAATGCTAGCAGACGTCCACTGGTTAACACCAAAGTGGCCTAGGAATTGTACATTGAATGGTGAGGTCAGATGGTGTTTATATAGGGGGAGTCCCAGAGTACAAAGGGTTACAAATTCGATGTGGGATACTGCCCGGGTGCGCTTGATCGCAGAATGATGCGATCGATCGTATGTCTTGTGCGAACGATCGTATGTGCGCTCGATCATGTGTCTGGTGTGCTCGATCGCAGATGCACTGTACTGCAAACATTTCGATGTAGGATTGTTGACCATGCGCTCGATTGCAGCATAGTGCGATAAATCGTTATTGCTCCTGAAGCTTCACATCTCCTGAAATGCTTCATTTTCTCCAAAAACCTATAAAAATACACAAAACACAAAAAATGCATAAAATAAAGTGAAATACTACTAACTAAGAGCATAAAAAATATAAGTTAAGGGTCTTAAATATGCAATATTTAAGACTCATCAGGAAGCTCAGGATGTGGAGGCCATGTGCAGAGAAAAAAATAATGCAGCTTCTGTCATGTTTGTGCTCGTGCGTATCTGATGGTGCACTCGATCACATAAGTGATGAGTGCTTGATCGCGAATTCCTAGCGCTCGATCGCTCTCGCTCAGACAATATATCAAACAGTTTCTGTGCACCGAAAACACGAGGTTGTAAGAATGTGCTTCAAATGTGAGCTCAACTTCCTGTAAACATCACAGACAATCCCAACACATGTAATTAATCCAATGTAACTCTAAAATCATGTGTGATTGTGTGTATCTGATTCGAAAAGAAAAATGAAAATAGTTGAGGTCATACCTTGTGGTTGCAGTAAGGTGAGTGGGTGTGTGAGTTGATAATAGGGAAACAAAATGTGGGATGGGGAGGTATGTTTGGACGAAAAATGAGATGGAGTAAGAAGTTGAGACAGTTGGAGTGCTGTGATTGATGTGTGAGCTTGAGAGGGCAAGAGTGCGATAGAGAAATAGAGGATATGCGCTTGAGCGTAAATGAGGGGAGAAAAAAGGGAAACTGTTTATAATATGCATGTGACCTCTCTACCATGGGTGCGCTCGAGTGCATTTATGAAGTGCGCTCGATCGCACTTGTGTACAACTGCTTAGTGTGATGCGCTCACACGCAATGGAGTACAGGGTAAGAGGGCGCTCGAGTGCATGTGGTGTGCTCGATCACAAGACAGAAAATTGCTAATGATAAAAAGGTTTAAAATAACGAAATGAACAAGGAGAAAATTAGTAACGATACAACCATACCATTTTGTAGTGGCCTTAGTACCACTAACCTTGATAGAGGCGCTTGAGCTATATGTTATGCAAGTGGAAATTGCTCGAGCGTTCTCTATAGTAGCTTCAGTGCTACTTTCTTTGCAGGGGGCACTTAGAGCCCACATCAGGTGGTTCAAGTGCCCTTGAAAGCTGCTGTATCTCCAATCTTGGTAACTGGACAGCAGAAGAGGGGAAAATAGTATTAGTAAGTTCAAGAGGTTCAATTGGGAGAATATACTTACTTGGAGGATTTGGTGTGTTCTTGATAGGGTGCATAGCTCTCTTTATGTCTTTGATCACATCTTCATCCTCTGGTCTAATATCCAATCTTGTGCCATCATGGTTGGGGATGGTTTCCAATGGGGCAGTGTGATGGACTTGAGAAACTTTCTCAACAATACCTTGCATTAAGCTTACATTAGAATATTCATTAGCATTTTTGGTTGATTCTAATGTATTAAATATTTTGAATTTCATCTCCTCATCATTTACTTTCATAGTGACAATGCCCCTTTGTACACTAATATTTATGTCAACAGTGATCATAAATGGTCTTCCTAAGATGATGGGGAGTAGTAATGGCATATGACATTCTTCCATATCTAAGACAATAAAATCAGTAGGTAAAATAAATTTACCTACTCTTATCAAAACATCCTCAAGAATGCCTCTGGGTCGTTTGATGCTTCTGTCAGCCAACTGCAAGGTGATGGAGGTTGGTTGAAGCTCCCTCAAACCTAGTGTCTCGAATACACTGTATGGCAGTAGATTGACACTCGCTCCTAGATCTAGTAGGGTATTTTCGAATAACTGGTCACCTAGCCTGCAAGGAATGGTAAAACTACCCGGATCTTTTAGTTTTGGTGGTAATTTTCCTAATATCACTACACTTACCTCTTAAGTCAGGGCTACTATCTCATGTTCCTGAAACTTCCTTTTGTTAGTGCAACAATCTTTTAAAAACTTAGTATACGCAGGAATTTGTTTAATTGCATCTAATAAAGGAATGTTTATTTCCACCTTTTTCAAAGTTTCGAAAATGTCACTCAGTTTAGTCTCTTTCTTAGACTTTACTAACCTTTGAGGGAAGGGTGGAGGTGCATTTACCTTTTCTATCTCACTTACCTTAGAGGTGGATGCTCGTGCAGGCTCATCGATGCCTATGATCTTTCCATTTCTTAAGGTTGTCACAGCATTCAATTGTTGATGTCCTCTTGGATTAGGTATTGGTTAGGCGGGAAGCTCGCCTTGTTTTCTACTACTTAGTTCCTTGGCCAATTGCCACATTTGTACCTCTAATCCTTGAATGGCTTGATCATGTTTTGCAGTGATTTGTCTCATCTCGGTCCGAAATTGCCTCGTTTCTTCCATGAATTGTTCATGTGAAGTCATTACTTGTTGCTGCTGAGTTGCCAATTGTCTCACAAGACCTTCGAGGTCACTCTTCTTTGTCTCGGGAGCTGAGTGGGCTATTGGTTGCAAGTTTCTTTGCTGCCTTTGACCGTTTTAATTGTTGCTCCACGAGAAATTTGGGTGATTCCGCCATCCAGGGTTGTAGGTATTTGCATAAGGGTTGTTATTTGGCTGATAATTGTTTGGTCCTACAAAGTTTGCTTGCTCATGATCTACAGATGAATACAAGGTACACACATCAGTTTTATGATCAAACTGGGAACAAATAGCATATACCTGGAGCGGTGTAGCTGGTGGGTTAGGTGAGGCATTCTGAGCAGCCATGGCTTTAACCAACAGGTCTAGTTTCCTCTCTACAGCAGCTATCTGAGTAGACGATCCTCCATTTAAATTTACCTCATACATTCCCTTACTTTTGGTTACATGTCTTCCTCGAGAGGAGAACTGTTGAGTGGCTGTTGAGTGGGTTCACGTAGGGTTTCGAAAAGTTCCATCGCTTCTTCGCTGCTTTTCTCCATCAACACTCCTCCATAACCTGAATCCACAATATTTTTGTTAGTATCACTCAAACCTTCATCAAAAGCTTGTACCAGTTCATCTTGAGTTAGGTTGTGGTGTGGGCATTTAAGTAGCAACTCATTGAAGTGTCCCCAGGCCTCGAAGAATAGATCTCCATCTTTTTGTTGGAAGGACTGAATTTCCTTCCTCATTTGCCTCGTCTTTTAGGTTGGGAAAAACTTCCTTAGGAATTTGCTAGCCAACTCCTCCCAAGTGTGGATAGAAACTGTAAGCAAAGAATTGTACCATAGTTTAGCATTATCTTTTAAGGAAAAAGGGAAAAGAATTAACCTTATTCGTTCTTGTTCTAAGCCTCGGATGTGCTGGAACTTGCAAAGATCGAAGAATTCTCGGAGGTGTAAGTGTGGATCCTCATTAGGTGTACCCCTAAAGTGAGTTAGTGAACTGAGTATCTACAGATATATGTAGTAGTTTCCTTCCACTTTAGGTTGATATGCAATGCATGATGGTTGATCAAGGTTCTGTGAGATGAAGGATTGCTTCATCAGCCTTCGCTCAGGTGGTTGCTAATTTTCGATCTGGTCTGCCATTGGTACTTCTTTCTCAATTTCTTCTTCTACCTCTTCCGAGTTGTCTCTAAGCCTTTGTCAGATAGTCTGCTCAAGCTTGATATCAAGGGGAAAGAATGTCGGATGCTTGGATCGAAGCCCGTGCATGAATCGGTGGCAGTCACTTAAGTGCAATAGTCAAACACTGTTGCTCGGGTAACTCTCTGCCTCAATTTTGCTCGATCGCACAGGAGGGTGCGCTCGATCGCACAGGAGGGTGCGCTCGATCGCAAGTGGCACAGAAAGCTCTCTTGGAATGCTTGAAACAGAAAACAAAAAGAATTCGATTAGGGTTGTAAAATAAAAATAAGATGAAAACAGAAACTTAAATTTTTTGATAAAAATAGAAATATAAAGAAAAAGAAATAATGATTAAACTAAATGAAAAAGTAATTCTAGAAAGAAATTTAAGTGCAATCCCTGGAAACGGTGCCAAAACTTGTTGGATGATTATCTACCTAAATAAATACATGAATAATTGTACTTGTTTTACTTGCAAGTGCATAAGGTCAGTGGTAGCATAGTGTGCAAGTGCGAGATCATTTCCACATGGATTGGTCAATTTCAATTTAGAATTAGTTTTTTGGAGTAAAAAGAGAAATAATTGTTGGTTGTGAGTTGATAATAATAAGAACATAGGGCTGTGATATCCACAACTAATTACACTTTCCCACTAAGTAAGGTGCCAATGCTCTAGCCATATTATGAATATTTAATGGTTGCCAACCTAAGGTCTTGGTCTACACCTTAAGCTATTGATCTCCCTACGCAATGAGTTAGGTATGGTATATATTTCAACTATTTTCTCTCTTAAGGGATTCAGCATGGGTGTATACTGAGTTGTTCCTTAAGAAAGCATAAGGTCTATGGAGATCGGACAAAACACGGGACCTAAGGCTTGGTCCGCTCCCGGTTTCCCGCGTTGATTAACCCGAGAATCCGGTGTTGATATCTCTTGTTACTATTGTCGAACCCAGGACTCGGTCATCCAAATTGATTCAACTAACTAATCCATACCACATGCATACCTTGATTAGACACACACACATATAAGGAATTTAAATATAAACAGACATTAATCAAGTTAAACATTCTAACATGGCTATAAGCAAAGGTAATCAATGAATATATATGTGGAAAAGCATAACTAGGGCTTCAATTGAGCCCTATAAGAGTTTAGTTACACATGCTAGTTAAACTAAACATTATAACCATAATGAAACAAAAACAGAAAAATAAAATCCGAAGAAGACTCGGGAGATGAGTCGTCAATTCCTCTCCTAAGCTTGCAACTTCCAGTCTTCAAAACAAAAGGTCCCGCTTCTATGTTTTACAGGGCTATATATAGGACTTTAAGGGTGTCCCGAAACCCTAATTTCCTATTTAAGTCCTGGAGACTTCTTTCCATATCTGGCTCTGCTGCCTCTGGAGTGTGTGCGCTCGAGCGTATGCAGGCTACACTCGAGCGTAGATGTGTGCTCAAACCTTCTAAGTTTGTGCTCGATTACTGTGCACTCGATCACAAGGGAGGTGTGCTCGAGCACACCTTGCTGGATTGCAAAACTTGACTTTTTACTCCTTAGAGCTCCAAAATGTCATCTTTTTGTCAAAGCCCTGTGAAAAACACATAAAACATAAAAATGAAATGGAATATACTAAAATAGATAACCAAAGAGCTTAACAAGCATAAATTAAGGGGCTTAAATATGACTATTTAAGCACTTATCAACCCTAAATGACTACCTTCATCTGACATGCACATCTACCCCATCATGCATTATGTTTTCACCAAACACACCACATACAAATTTCAAGCCAGGCATGAAAGCATTGATACCCACCTTGTATGGTTTAGAAAGCGAAAACCCTTATGTTCAAATTAAGGAATTTGAGGAAGTGGTGGCCACGTTTCATGGCAGACTTGAAGCTATTAAGTCAGTTAAACTGAGGTTTTTTCCTTTCTTCTTTGAAGGACAAAGCAAAGAGTTGACTATACTCTTTACAGCCAAGGTCCATAGGTTCATGGGAAGAAATCACGCAAGAATTTTTCAATAAATACTTCCCACTTCACAAAACCAATAATCTGAAAAGACAAATTTCAACCTTTACCCAAAAAGATAGCGAGACATTATATCAGGCATAAGAGAGGTAAAAGGATTTGTTAAATATGTGTCCACACTATGGGTACGAAAGTTGGCATGTAGTTAGTCATTTTTATGAGGGACTTATGAGTATAAAGCGTCAATTCATAGAGATAATGTGCAACAGGGACTCTTTACAAAATGACCTCGATGACGCAATTGAGTATCTGAATGACTTGGCTGAGAAGGCCCACATTTGGACAGGGCCCAATGCTGTTGAAAGCACAAATAGAGCAAGCTCGACTGGGATCTACCAACTTAGGGAAGAGGATAGCATGAAAGCCAAATTTGAGCGAGTAGCTCGAGAGTTAGAGGCACTTAAGACCCAAGATAGTAGACTAAACGCATACTATTGTAAGATTCGAGCCACAAGGTGCTTGTTTCATCTATGGGGGAGTGGAACATTTAGCTCAGAATTACTTGAATTTTGTAAAGATGAGAAGGGTTTTTGATGAACAAGGTAATGCTTTATGGATTTACAGGAAGCCTCATAATCCTTTCTCCAATAAATATAATCCTGGTTGGAGTAACCACTCGAACTTTTGCTGCAGGTCCGACTCAAACCAACACACACACGCACATGCACAACCACTTGTGTCATACCCTGCAACCTCATACAATGCGCAACCTAATAGAATCCATTTAGAGGAAAAATTAAAAGCATTATGGAGTCACAAAGTAAAATTATTCAGAGATTGGAAACTGTTGTGACATAGGTAATGGAAGAGAATAAGAAAATTAAAAGTCAAATAACTAAGCTAACAAGTTCTCTCGCATTGCAAAAGCGAGGCAAATTCCCATCTCAACCTCAATCAAATCCAAGGGGGCAACATATGGCACAAACTTCTACTTCAAATTCACAAAATATCACAGAGGTCAATGCCATAACTACTTGGAGTAGTAAGGTGTTAGATGGAGCAAATCCGCCGACGACCACGAGCACTGAGGAGAACGCCCCCAAGAATGAGCCAAATGAAATTTTTTTGGTTCAAGTCCCTTTTCCTTAAGCACTCTAGCCAAAAGGAAAAAAATATGGACATACAAGGTGAGTTCCTAGAACATTTGAAATAAGTTAAGATTAACTTGCCTTTGCTTCATATGATTAAACAGGTACCAACCTTTGCAAAGGTAATCAGGGATCTGTGCACCATAAAAAGGAAGTATCAAGTCCAAAAAACTACATTCTTGACTGAACAAGTGAGTGCGATGATTGAGCAAAAGACACTACCTAAATATAAAGACCCATGGTGTCCCATGATCACCTGTCAAATTAGGACTCATGAGATCGTTCAAGCTTTGCTGGATTTAGGAGCCAGTGTGAACCTAATGCCTTACACTATCTACTTGCAACTGGGTCTATGAGAGATCAAACCCACGTTTGTGGTACTATAGTTGGCCGATCGGTTGATTAAGCAACCAAGGGGGACAATCGAAGATGTACTGATATAGATAGATAAGTTCTACTATCCTGTTGATTTTCTCATTCTGGACACTCATTCTATGGTTGATATGGAGTCTAAAGTTCCAATCATTTTAGGAAGACCTTTCTTGGCCACCTCTAACGCTATTATTAATTGCAAGAACGGTCTAATGAAGCTGTCTTTTGGGAACATGACTCTAAAGGTCAACATTTCCAACATCGGAAGACAACCACATAATGATGATGATTGCTATCATACTTATATGATAGACACACTGATCTCAGAGGAGGTTGTTATGAGTAAAAATTCAAAATCTTTAAAGCATCTCATTTATATTTCTGATTCTAAGAGTTCACTTTATCCTGACGATGTTTTCGATGTTTCTGCTATTTCAGGGTCAAAGGATAAAGGAGAACGAAAATGGTAACCAAGCTTCGAGGAGTTACCAAAAGATGAAGAGAGACCAAAGTCATCTGCTGAAGAGACCCCAAAGGTTGATTAGTGACGCTACATGAGGGACTCAAACATAAATTCTTGGGACTAGGCGATACCTTTCCTGATATTATTTCCTCTGTACTTAGTGATTCACAAGAAAAAAAATTGATTGACATGTTAAGCGAGAACAAAGCTGCATTAGGATGGATAATTGTTGACATTAAAGGTATTAGCCCCTTGATATGTTCCCATATGATCCATTTAGAGGAAGGAGTTAACCCCCGTAGAGACCTTAGCGATGATTTAACCATATTATAAAAGAAGTTGTGAAAAAAGAAGTTTTAAAGTTATTAGATGTGGGTATCATTTACCCCATCTCTGATAGTAAATGGGTTAGCCCGACTCAGGTAGTACCTAAAAAGTCGAAGGTAACTATGGTAACCAACACGGAGGGGATGCATGTTCCTACTAAGGTAGTGACAGGGTAGCACATGTGCATAGACTATAGAAAACTTAATTTCGCCACCTGCAAGGATCGCTTCACACTTCCATTTTAAAACCAAATCTTAGAACATGTAGCTGGCCATCCCTTCTATTGCTTTCTAGACAGGAATTCAGGATATTATCAGAGAGATATTGCATTAGAAAATTAGGATAAGACTACGTTCACATGCCCATTTAGTACTTAAGCATTTCGGCGTATGCCTTTTAGACTATGTAATGCACCGACTACATTTGAAATATGCATGATGAATATATTTAGCGATATGGTTGAAATATTTATGGAAGTCTTTATGATGATTTGACTGCGTTTGGCGATTCTTTTGATTCATGCCTACTTCATTTGCAGGCTGTTTTGAGTAGATGTGAAGAAAAATGTCTTGTGCTTAATTGGGAAAAATATCATTTCACGGTTCCCTCTGGACTAGTTTTGGGGCACATAATTTCTGAAAAAGGGATCAAAGTAGATAAATAAAAAAAAGAGTTGATCTCTAAATTGTCCACACCTAAAACTGTTAAGGATGTTAGATCTTTTCTTTGGCATGCTGGTTTTTACAGGAGGTTTATACATAGTTTCTCTGCTACATCTGGACCATTGTGTAACCTTCTAGCTAAGGAAGCCATGTTTAATTGGATACAAGAGTGTGATAACGCTTTTTGAACACTTATTGATAAGCTTACGTCTGCCCCCATCATGAAGTCATCATATTGGAATTTACCATTTGAGATTATGTGTGACGCGAATAATTCTCCGGTGGGGTCAGTTTTGGGACAACGAATGGATGGGAAGCCCTTTGTTGTATACTATGCTAGTAGAACTCTTAATAATGCACAAATGAATTATTCCACTACTGAAAAAGAATTGCTAGCAGTAGTCTTTGCCTTAGATAAATTCTGTGTTTATCTTATTGGTACACCTACCACTGTTTTTACTGACCATGTAGCCCTTAAGTACCTTCTTTCAAAGAAGGATGCTAAGGCAATATTGATTAGGTGAATTTTACTCTTGAAGGAATTTGATTTAACAATTAAAGATAAGAAGAGGGTGGAGAATGTGGTGGCAGATCACTTATCTCGCCAGGAGTTCAATAAGTCTGTCAATGGGCTACCCATCCAAGACAAATTCCCCAACGAACATCTATTCACCGTAACCCAAGTGCCATGGTATGCGCACATTGTAAATTACTTGATTTTCGACGAAATGCAATCCACATGGAGCACGCAAGATAAGTGCAAATTTTTGGTCGAGGTAAGAAATTTCTACATTCTTGCAGTTGAGATTGATAGCGTCTTACATTTTTATCATAGTTCAGCTTGTGGCGGTCACTTTTCTAGGAAAAATGCTGCCGTAAAAATTCTACAGTCTGGATTATATTAGCCTTCTCTGTTTAAAGACGCTAACAATTTTTGCCCTTTTTGTGATAGATGCCAAAAGCTTGGTGCTTTGTACCGAAATCATATGATGCCCCTTAACCCGATTCTTGTCATTGAAATATTTGATTGTTGGGGGATCGATTTTATGGGACCCTTTCCACCTTTCTTTGGGTATCTATTTATCTTGCTTACAGTGGACTACGTGTCCAAATGGGTAGAGGTTGTGGCATGTCGAAACAACGACAACAACACTATTGTCAAATTTCTTAAGGAAAACATTTTCTCCAGATTCAGCATGCCTCGGGCTATGATTAGTGATCAAGACACTCATTTCTATAATCGTTGTTTTGAGGCTTTGATGCGTAGGTATGAAGTACACCACAAGGTCACTAATGCCAACCACCCACAGATGAATGGCCAGGCTGAATTGGCCAACCGAGAGGTGTAGCAAATATTGGAGAAGATGGTGAACCCGAATAGAAAGGATTGGTCTTTATACCTTCCCGATGCTTTTTGAGCTTACCATACTGCTTACAAGACCAACCTTGGGATGTCTCTGTACCTGTTTGTCTATAGAAAAGCTTGCCATCTATCGGTTGAGTTAGAACATCATGATTATTGAGTTGAAAAGAGCATTAACTTTGATCTTAATGATGCAGGAATTCATAGGAAGTTTTAGTTGGCTGAGATTGAAGAGTTGCGAAATGATGCCTATGACAACTTAAGAATTTACAAGGCAAAGATGAAGGCGGCTCATGACAAGCAAATTCTAAGGAAGTATTTTGAGCCCAACCAATAAGTCCACCTCTATGACTCGAGGCTTCACATTCATCCCAGCAAGCTAAAATCGAGATGGACCAACCCGTTCGTGGTTAAGCAAGTTTTTCTCAATGGTTTAATTGAGATAGAAGATCTAATAGTTGGGAGAGTATTTCGAGTGAATGGGCGACGTCTGAAGCACTATGTGGAGAAAATAGAGGAACCTAAGGAGATATCTCTGGTTACCCCTGTCTACTTTGCTTGATGTTTGGTACTTCTATCTATATTAAATTTTATTGCTTTCTAGTTTAATTTCTTTTGTTTTTCTTTGTTTACTTTAATGTTTTGTTTTATGTGATGCAGGTTTACCTACGCTACGTTATTAGAGTTCCTCTCCCGTCGATATGATTTTCTTATCTTTTGGTGATTGTGAGGACACTGTCACATTCTGGTTAGGGGTGGTAGCATATGCATGTTTGTGAGATTTTGCGATTTTTTGAACTGTTGATGCATGATTGCATCTTTGTTTTCGTCAAGGTCCAATGACACTATCTTGATTAACACTAACTGTGTTTTGGAAACTCATTTCTGTGCACATACTAAGCTTTATGGATTGTTTAGAGAGTAATGCATATGATCTTTGGTTTTTAACCATGTTTGAAGTACATTGTTTTTATTGAGTGGAGAGTTTGAGAAAACTAGCATTGTGAACTTTTATTTCTTACTTAAATTGGTTTTCATCACTATTTGAGATGCTTTGTTTGGCTACCTCACATGTGGAGAAATGATTTGGTTAGTCGTTGAAGCCTTCGAATCCATCATTGACATTTGTGCAAAGTTTTGATCGTCAACAATATCTTAGGAATGATTTTTCTTCCATCAGCTTATTTATTTATATTGTAATTCTCTTAAAGAAAAAAAAAAGAAGAAAAAAAAAAAGAAGAAGTAGAAAATATCAGTTTTTGTTTACTTTAGTTTTCAGTTTTTATTCGAAAGAATGAAGATTCAAAACTTTAAGGAAGATAAGTTGTCGCACCACACTCAGAAGAAAGGAGCTTCAACACCAAGGCATATTGATTAACCATTGAAATTTCGAGGCATTATATTGGTAAGTCAGATAAAGTGTTCTGAACTATGTGATTAGCCTATCTTGTGGTCGATTCTTGTTCACTTGCTTGTCCTAAATTGGTTGACCCTTTCACTGAGTGCTTTTATCTATTTTCCAACTCCATGAGTAAATACCTTGCCTGTTTCAATTGATAAACATTTTACTTATGAGGATAATGGAGTTGAGGCTTCTTTCTTGGTTGAATTCAAAGTTTTATGCATTATTGGTTTGTGGTAAGAAGGTTTAAGCTTAGTGCACACACTCACAGTTTCTCAGAAGACATGATTTGAAAATCTCATTAGCATTTGTGAGCTTTGGCCAATGTTTGTTTGAATGCTAGACAGTTATGCAAAATGCTTGGATAAACAACATTAATGTTATGTTACTTTTCATGCATTGCTGTTTCGCTTGCATTACTAGGTACTAGTAATGATCTAGTTGGGGGTTGTGATTAGGGCATGAAAATGCACTTCAGATAGAGTTAATTATATGCATTTGTTGAGATTATTTTTTATTATTCATTGAATTTCTTGACAAGTGTGGTCCTTTGGAGAAATTTGTGTTTTAGTGTGTTTTGCAGATTAAAAAAACAATGAAGTTTTAAATAAAAAATATATAAAATATGTTCGAAAGAATATACAACATTCAGATTGGACAACAACAAATCCGGACTAGTTCAGAGCAGCATAATCGGGCCTAGACAGCAGTAGATCCGTACCAGTTCAGAGCAGCAGAATCGGACCTGGACTGGGCAACAGGGGACATGGCCTGAACAGAAACCCTAAGACAATTTTTTTGTCTACATATCCATCTCCATATACCTATATATAGAAGTTTTAGACTGAGAAATAGGGGGTTGAACAGATACACATTGAATTTCTAGAGAGCTACTGTGATTATGTATTGTTGGCTAGGCTAAGTTTTAACCAAGGCGAAGAGACGAACTCCTAGACATAGCGGGTTTGGCTTGTATTTAATACAATTATTGGTGTTTTTAACGTTGAATAATTGTTTTGAGCTGTTCTCTTTATTTAATATGAAGTTGATGTTTTTGTGTGACAGATAATTATATTTTCTTCTTCCATAGATTTATTTAACTCTAGTGATTGTTGTTCTTTTTCTCCATATAAGTTCAGTCAATCTTCTTTTATGTGTGGAATTTAGGATGCAATTGATTTTGGTAGATTAATTATATACAATTGTCCTTTACTGTGTTATTGCCTCCGGATATATCGTTGATTTAGGATATCATATATGATTGATCGTTGCATTACTTGTAAAAACAAGAAGGGTATTTCTCATAATAATTTACAAAAGAATATTTTTTTGTGCTTTCACTATTATTTTTCGATTACGCATTTGGGATGTGAAATGCGTAGTTCAGTTATAATTACTGAATTGATACAAGTTGAAGCTGTGAAATCTAAGAGGGATTCTTGGACCCTTGTGTTTCTCATTATTGATTTTCTTTCACTAAATTCAATTGTTTAATTTAATTATCAATATTTTCTTAATATTAATTTTTAATTTTGTTTCCATTATTTTTTGCTTGAGACTTTGATTGTAGAACGTTCTCTTCATGGGATCGACACCTCATTCTATACTCCTGCTACCGCATAGTACTGTTTGGGCGTAATTCATCTATCCAGGAATCTCTTACACTTCTTCCCACCAACTCAGGTGTAAACCTCGATAAGGCCAAAAATTTGCTATCATACTGAGCCACAGTCAACAAATTTTTTCTCAAGTGAATAAAATCTCTCTTGCTAGGCTCAAAAAGTATGAGGGAAATATTTATCAAAGAAGGTCTTCTTAAATCTACTCTAAGTTAAGGGTCTATCAACATCTGCACTTAGTCTCTGAAGAGTATCCTCCCACTATTCTAAACCCCCCCTCTAACTTGAACGTAGCAAAAGTAACTGTAACAACCCATCCCAGGTTGGCCACCCCTGAGATGATGTTGTCACATTTTGAAATCCCAGCATAACACATATATGCAAAAATATAAAAACGTACATCAACTATATATATATATATATATATATATATATATATATATATATCAATCCTCAACCCTTAACAGGGGAGTTACATTTTTAAAATTTCAACTGAAATAATATATTCAACATATGATGCATGAATATTTACAAATATATATTTTTTCTTTCCATTAGTTTGAGGATGTGGACCACGAGGCTTATAGATAATTACTCAGTCTGAATCACAGCTCAACAATTTATTAATGAGGAGTAAGCTTCACAAGCTTAGTGAATTAAATTTACTAGATGTATTCAATTGTTCAAATAGTCTTCTAATATTCATTCATCTATATCTCATATAATTCGATAATAGCATTTTATTATCACTACTCATATCATAATCCTCATTATTTATCAATTTTTTCTTCTCATATATTTAATTATCTTGAGATTATCAATTCTACCTTATAATTACCTTGTTATGAGATTCACAACATATAATTAATCACTCAGATAATTCTTATCATATCATACTTTCATAATTCTTTCTAATCATATCTGTCTCTTTGTGAGATTCATTCATCTATCAATAAATTTACAATCAAGAATAACACTTTAACATCTCAAGCAATAATAATCAATACTTAAAATAAATGCAATCCATGAATTTAAATTATATTATTATTTAGGAACGTCTTTCCATATGTCAACATGTTTTAGCTTAGATCGGTTGCCTTCCCAGTTCTTTTATTTCATTTAGACATGTTGCCTTCCTAGTTATTTTATTTCTAGCATATACCGGCTGTCACGATTTCATTTAGACTAGCTGCCTTCCCTGTTCTTTTATTTCCAGCATATACTAGCTGTCACGGTTCTGTTATTTCATTTAGACTAGCTGCCTTTATGGTTCTTTTATTTCCAGCATATATCGGCTGTCACGGTTCTTTTATTTCATTTAGACTGGTTGCCTTCCCGGTTTTTTAATTTCTTGCATATGCATATGAACAATAATATGAAATATGCATATAAACAATAATATAAATACAAGCATACATTGAAACATTCAATTTAACTATCTAGCTCTTTCTCAAAATTATTATTTTTATCATATTCATTAAATTATCTCCTCATATATCATATCAAATTATCAATCGTAGCTTATCAAGAATTTTATTTATCCCTTCATTATACATTTAATCAACTCATTATTTCAATAATATTACTTCTCATATAATAAATCTTTAACATATCAATTGTTCATATCATATCCGGCAACCAACTTTCATATATCATCCAATCATAGTTTAATAATTAATTCAAATATCATCACTTTATATTTAGTATTTATCTCAATTACTAAAAGTAAATCTAACTTACCACCTAGCACTTAAAGCTACCCGTGGATCACCTCCTTGCCTTTCATGCTCCTTTTAGCAATTTCACCCGATTGTTGATCGTCAATGTGTGACATGATATTTATATTAAAACTTCTAATTATTTTTTCCATAATTCATACCTTTCAATTTCTACATGAAATTCCAAGTATTTTAATGTATGCTAAATTTCAAAAATAAAATTTATATTATTACCTTTTTGTTTTTCTTAGAGCTTTCCTTGACACTCTTTAAAATTATCCCATAAACCTCTTCAAAATTTTACTCTTTCAACCTTTCTTTTAGTCCACAAGTGTTTCAAGAAATAAAGTAATATGAATTGAAGAAAGAAGAAAACCAAACAGGATTTGGTAGGAAATAAATAAAATAAAAACTAAAAATATATACACACACACACACAATTCACCCCCTGCCATTTGCACCGTTCACTTTTTTTTAAGAAAAATTATTTTATTCAATAATAAATCTTTCATGTATATATTATTTTATTTCTGTGTAATATCTATCAAATTACTTCTTTACCCTTACTTTAAGAACACGGGTATTACAATTCTACCCAGCATATAAAAATTTAGTCCCCGAAATTTCTTTACCGAACTCAACAAATAATTGTGAATAATATTTCTTCATAGTTGCCTCACACTCTCATGTAATCTTCTCAACATATTTATTCCGTCATAGAACTTGAACTAATGGAATTACTTTATTACACAAAACTTGTTCTTTTCTGTCTTAAATTCTCACTGGTACTTGTATAAAAGTAAAATCTTCCTAAATTTCTATAGATTGGCTCGAAATATTATGAGATTCCTCACGTAAGCGTTTCCACAAAAGTGGAACATGAAATACGTTACGTAACTGCTTCAACTCTGGAGCTAATTCTAGGCTATACATAACTAGCCCAACTTTCTCAATAACCTCATAGGGTCCCACATAACTCAGACTCAACTTTCCTTTCTTTTTTACCCTCAACACACATTTCCATGGAAATATTTTCAAATATGTCCAATCACCAACATAAAATTCAAGAGGTCTTCTTCTATTCTCAGAATAGTTATTCGGTCTACTCTGTGCTACTTTAAGGTTGTCTCTAACTTGTTTGATACTTTCAGTTGTTAACTCAATAATTTATGGACCAAACGTATTTCTCTTTCCCACTTCTTCCCAACATATAGGAGTTCTGCACCTCCTACCATACAATGCCTCAAAAGGTGCCATTCTAATACTAGATTGATGTTGATTATTATAAGCAAATTCAATCAATGGCAAGTAAGCATCCCAACTTACTTAGAAACTCATCACATTTGCCCTCAACATATCTTCTAGTACTCTAAAAATCCTTTATGTCTACTCATCTATTTGAGGATGAAAAGTTGTACTAAACTGCAACTGTGTACACATGACTTTCTGAAAGCCCTTCAGAATCTAGATATAAATCTAAAATTTCTATCTAATATTATGCTAAAAGGTACCCCATGCAATCTTACTATCTCAATTGCATATAGTTTAACTAACTTTTCAGGACTCCAAGTAGTATTACTAGGAAGAAAATGAGATGATTTAGATAATCTATCTGCTAGCACTCCCACTGTATCGTGACCTCTCTAGGTATGGAAAATCTAGAAACAGAATCCATACTTACATTTTTTATATGGTCATTCAAATACAGGAAGAGGTTGTAGTAAGCCTCCCGGATGTTTATTCTATGACTTCACTTACTGACAAACCAAACATCTAGAAATATATTCAGCTACATCCCTCTTCAATTCTGACCACTTCGGGTGCATCGAATATATATATCATCATGTGTGTCTTTCAATATCTTCGTTCTCAATTCCGCGTCATTGGGAACATATATTCTATGTTCCCATACCAAAACACCATCATTTCAAATTTTTAACTCATATTACTTTCTACTAAGTACGTCCTGCTTAATCTTCCCTATCTCCTTATCTCTACCTTACATCTCTAACAAGCATTTTGCTATAGATGACTGTACAATCATGTTTGTTAACAATGATCCTTCATCATTGATATTTAACTTCATTATTATCTCTCATAAATCTATCATCAATTTTACATCAGGACTCTCAATAGCAGTTAACATTCTTATAGACTTTCTACTCAATGCATCAGCTACCACCTTCTCCTTTTCTAGATGATAGTGAATTATACAATCATAGTCACTAATCAACTGCATCCACCATCTCTGTCTCAAATTCAACTCTCTCTAGGTACGTAAGTATGGCAAACTCTTGTGATCAGTAAATATCTCATAAGTGGCTCCACACAGATGATGTCTCCAATCTTTAAAATAAAGACTGTGGTAGCCAACTCTAAGTCATGGGTAGGGTAACTTATCTCATTATTCCTTAATTGCCTAGAATTATATGCCATTATCTTCCTATGTTGCATCAACACACATCCCAACTCTTGATGGGATGCATCACTATTCACCATAAATCCTTCATCATTAGAAGGAAGTACTAACACTAGAGCAGTAGTTAATTTCTCCTTCAATAACTAAAAAATATTCTCACACTCCTTAGACCATATAATTTCACATTTTTCTTGGTCAATCTAGTCAAAGGTGTAACAATCATAGAAAAGTTCTGAATGAATCTTTTGTAATAACTGGCCAATCCCAAGAAGCTTCTAATCTCAGTCACATTAGTTTGTCTCTTCCAACTCAACACTACCTTTATCTTCTATGGATCAATTGCTATACCATCTCCAGATACTACATGCCCCAAGAAAATTATTTCATTCAGCCAGAATTCACATTTAGGAAATTTAGCATACAATCTCTCATTCCTCATAATCTTCAACACCATTTCTAAATTCCTCACATGTTGTTCTTCATTCTTAGAATATACCAGAATGTCAAATACAACCATAAACTTGTTAAGATATAGTTTAAACACTCTATTCATCAAATCTATGAATGCATCTGGAACATAAGTTAAATAAATGGTATCAAAAGAAACTCATGGTGACCATAACACACCCTAAAAGCAGTCTTAAGCACGTCTCATTCTTTTACTCTCAATTGGTGATAACCTAATATCAGGTCTATCTTAGGAAATACCCTTTCTCCCTACAACTTCTCAAATAAATCATCTATCCTGGGTAAAGGATATTTGTTCTTAATGGTGATCTTATTCGGATGTTTGTAATCTATACACAACATTATAGTTCTATCTTTCTTCTTTACAAACAATACAGGGGCTCCCTATGGTGACACACTTGGACGAATAAATTGTTTATCTAATAACTCTTGAAACTGAACTTTCAATTCTCTCAACTAGACGGGTATCATTCTGTAGGGTGCTATAGACATAAGTAATAAACCTGGTATCACATCAATAGAGAATTTAATCTCCCTTCTGGGAGGCAACTAGACAACTCATCAAGAAATACATCAGAAAAATCTTTCACTGCTAAGATTTCTTCCAACTCTTTACTATCATTTCTAAAATCCACCACATATGCCAAATACTCCTCATGTCCTTTCCTTGACCATTTACTAGTAGTCACAAAAAAATAAGATAGTTCGAGAGTATCTTACGTTCTCTCTTAAACTAAATTCCTCTTGTCCATATTCTGAACACTACATTCTTTCTGGAACAATCAACCTAGGCATAATACGTCGACAACCAATTCATTCCCAAAATCAAATGAAAATCTATCATATTCAAAGGCATATTACGCATCACACAACCCTTGTAAATATTTATGATTATCACTCTATCTCTAGTGGGAACTTTAACAATAATATTATGTATTAAAGGACTAATACATGCATCAATGGACTTCATAAATACATTTGATGTAAAAGAATGAGTTGCACCAAGATTAACCAACATTGATATGTTCACCTTTTCTATATACAAAACATATCAAGGTAGGATAATTTCGAGATAAATATCCTATCTGATTACACTTGTAACATGTTCTACTCTTTCTATTAAATATAACACTATCACCTCCCCTGCGTGGTATATTTCCACCTCTACCAAATCCTCCAGCACCCATAGGTTGTTTCCCAAACCTAGGGGTTTGAGCTAAGAAACAATAGATCCTACTTGCCTCTGGCTTTATATTACAATTCCATGTAACAAGGAACGCCCCCTCTGGGGTGGTCTCCCACCTTGCACACTCATACTACCACTATCTCTAGAACCTTCATATCTAAGCCTCTTCAACCACTCTTTCTCTCTCCCTTAAACTCCATCACATCTTTCTCAATATGAAGTGTTATATCCACCCACCTAACATAATTCATATGGTTCATGTATGATATTTTTGATCTAATCTCAAAATATAATCCATCTAGGAACCTCTTACACTTCTTCTCCTTTATATCTACCATTTTCGATCCAAACCTTGACAATGCCACAAATCTACTATCATACTGAGCCATAGTCAACATATTTTACCTCAAATAAATGAAATCTCTCTTCTGTTGGGCTCTGAAAGTATATGAGCAATATTTATAAAAGAAAAAGCCTCCTTACGTACTCCAAGTTAAGGGTCTATCAAAATATGCACTTATCCTAAGAAGAGTATCCTCTCACCATTCTAAAGCTTCTCATTCTAACTTAAACGAAGCAAAAGCGACCCTCTACCTGTCAGTCACTGGTAAAATACTAAATAATCTCTCTACATATTTCACCCACATCTCAGGCTCAAAAGATATGAATCCTTTAAACAACAAAGTCTTCAACTTAATATATCTAACAAAATAATCTCCCTGCATCTCATGCATAAACTCACATTTTCCCTTTTGAACATCTACCATTACTGAATTTACAACAACCTCAGGCACTGCTCTAGCCTGTTCATCAACTCTATGCAATAGACTATCAATTCTATCATCTGTTACACTCATTTTCTCAAGAGCATGAGCAAGAGCTTCTCTTAGCTCATCTATTTCAATTTCAAATTTTCTCACACCTCTACTAGTATCAATTCTACTATCAACACTTTCCCTTCTAGGAAACTTATTCTAACTCAACCTCCATCTCAACCTCAACTCGTCTAAAAATTGGGGCCTATCATGCCCTCTCTAGTTAACAACTATAACTCTAGCTCTAGCATGTCCACATGTCATCCTCAAACTATTCATTAAAATATAATTTATTTTAATCTTTCACTTTCTTTCTTTTGATGTAGTCTACATAATCATAAAATCTAATGCTCTGATACCAAAATTATAACGACCCATCCTGGGTTGGCCGCCCTCGAGACGGTTTCGTCAAGTTTTGAAATCCCAGCATGACACATGTATGCAACAATATAAAAACGTACATCAACTGAATATATATATATTTATACATCAATCCTTAACCCTTAACAGGGGAGTTACATTTTTAAAATTTCAACTGAAATAATATATTCAACTTATGATGCATGAATATTTAAAAATATATATTTTTTCTTTCCATTAGTCTAAGGATGTGGACCACGAGGCTCATAGATAATTACTCAGTCTGAATCACAGCTCAACAATCTATTTGTCCTGCCTGCTACCTAAAATTATTTAACAATGAGGAGTGAGCTTCACAAGCTCAGTGAATTAAATTTACTAGAAGTATTCAATTGTTCAAATAGTCTTCCAATATTCATTCATCTATATCTCATATAATTCGATAATAGCATTTTATTATCACTACTCATATCATAATCCTCATCATTTATCAATCTTTTCTTCTCATATATTTAATCATCTTGATACTATCAATTCTACCTCATAATTACCTCGTTATGAGGTTCACAACATATAATTAATCACTCAGATAATTCTTAGACCGATTGCCTTACCGGTTCTTTTATTCTCATTTAGATTGGCTCCCTTCCTGGTCTTTTTATTTCCAGCATATACCAGCTGTCACGAATTTCATTTAGACCGGCTATCCTTTCGCTTCTTTTATTTTCATTTAGACTGGTTGCCTTCCCAGTTCTTTTATTTTATTTAGACCGGTTGCCCTCCTGGTTCTTTTATTTTATGCATATGCATATGAAAAATAATATAAAAACAAACATGTCTTCAAACATTCAAATTAACTATCCTGATTATTGTCAAATTATTATTTGAAAAATTTCACTAAATTAATCTGCTCATAAATCATATCAAATCATTAACTATAACTCGTCAAGATCCACTAAATTCCTCTCCTCATAAATCATATCAAATCATCAACCATAGCTCATCAAGAATTTCACTTATCGCATTTATTATTAAATCGAATCATTATTCCAATAATATTATTTCTTATAAAATAATTCTCTACACATCCACTATTCCTATCAGACCTATCAACCAACTTTCATCTATCACCAAATCATAAGTTAATGATTTATTCAAATACTATCACTATATATTTCATATTTATCTTGATTACTTAAAGTAAATCTAACTTACCACATAGCACTTAGAGCTACCCGTGGATCACCTACTTGTATTTCCTGCTCCTCTTAGCAATTTTCCTCGGTTGCTGATTGTCAACACCTAACATAATATTTATATTAAAATTTCTAATTTATTCTTCAATTCCTTCATAATTCACACCATTTGAAAATTCTTATATTGAATTCTAAGAAATTTCATGTATGCTAGATCTCAAAAATAAAACTCATGTTATTACCTTTTGTTTTTCTTAGAGCTTCCCGTGATTCTCTATAAAATTCTCCCGTAAATCCCTTCAAAATTTTACTCTTTCAATCTTTCTTTTGGTCCTTAAATGTTTAGAGAAATAGAGTAGTTTGAATTGTAAAATGAAGAAAACCAATCAGGATTTGGTAAGTATAAAAAAAATAAAGAAACTAAGTATATATATGCAAATTTTACCGCCCCCCATTGTTCACCTTTTGTGTTGTGTATCATGCAGTGATACACATAATTTCACCTTTCTCTCCAGGTGTTGCCACGTTTTTTTTTTTTTATAAAAAAAACTTTCTTTTTCTTTTTCTTTTTTTTTCTTAACCACACCTGAACACATTCGTTTTTTTTTTTCTTCTTTGTAACTAAACCATCGCGTGTCCATTTTTTTTCAAGAGAATTATTTTATTCAATAATAATTCTTTCATGTATGTATATGATTTTAATTCCTTGTTATATTTATGAAATTACTTCTTTACCCATGCTTTAAGAACACAGGTATTACAATTCTACCTACCTTATAAAAATTTCGTCCCCGAAATTTCCTTACCTAACTCATGAAACAATTGTGGATAATATTTCTTCATAGTTACCTCATGTTCTCACTTAATCTCTTTAACATCTTTATTTTGCCATGGAATTTGAACTCATGGAATTACTATATTACACAATACTTGTTCTTTTCTGTCTAAATTTCTCATTTGTACTTGTATAAAAGTCAAATCTTCTTGAATTTCTACCGCTTGACTCGAAATATTATGAGATTCATCATGTAAGCGTTTTAGCAAAAGTGAAATGTGAAATATGTTATATAACTACTTTAACTTTGGGGAAAATCCAGGCTATTCACAACTAGCCCAACTTTCTTAATAATCTCATAGGGTCCCACATACTTCGGACTCAACTTTCCTTTCTTTTGACCCTCAACACACCTTTCCATGGAGAATATTTTTAAATACACCCAATTACCTACTTGAAATTCAAGAGATCTTCTTCTTTTATCAACATAGCTATTCGGTCTACTCTATGCTGCTTTAAGGTTCTCTCCAACCAATTTGATCCTCTCAGTTGTTAACTCAATTATTTATAGATCAAATATATTTCTCTCTGCCACTTTTCCCAACACATAGGACTTCTACACCTCTTATCATACAACGCCTCAAACGATGCCATTCCCATACTAAATTAGTGTTGATTATTATAAGAAAATTCAATCAATGGCATCTAAGCATCCCACTTACTGAGAAACTCATTACATTTTTCCTTAACATATCTTCTAGTAACCTAATAATCCTTTCTGTCTGCTCATCTGTTTGAGGAGAAAAACTTGTACTAAACTGCAACTGTGTACACATGGCTTTCTAAAGCCTCTCCAAAACCAAGATGTAAATCTAGTATCTCTAAATGACACTATGCTCAATAATACTCCATACCACCTCACAATCTCAGCTACATACTGTTCAACCATCTTTTTAGGACTCCAATTAGTTTTAATTGGAAGAAATTGAGATGACTTAGAAAGTCTATCTACTATCACTTACACTGTATTGTAACCTCTCTGGGTATGGGAAAATTCAGAAACAAAATCCATACTCACATTTTTCTATGGTCATTCAAACATAAGAAGAGGCTGTAGTAAACCTCCCGGATGTTTATTCTATGACTTCACTTGCTGACAAACCAAACATCTAGAAACATATTCAGCTACAACCTTCTTTAATCCTGACCACCCGTAATTTTGTCTCAATCCTCTATACATCTTATTGTTATTTGTTTGCATCGAATATACATTATCATGTGCCTTTCTCAATATCCCCCTTCTCAACTCCACATCATTGGGAACACAAATCCTATGTTCTAATACCAAAATACCATCATTTCTAATTTTGAACTCTTATTGCTTTCTACTAAGCACTTCCTGCTTAATCTTCTCTATCTCCTCATCTCTACCTTGCATCTCTCACAAGAATTTTACTATAGATGACTGTACACCCATGTTTGCTAACAATGATCTTCTATCGTTGTTATTCAACTTCATTCTTATCTCTCTTAAATCTATCATCAATTTCACATCAAGACTTCAATAGCAGTTAATCTTCTTGTAGATTTTCTTCTCAATGCATCAGCTACCACATTCGCCTTCCTTGGATGATAGTGAATTGTACAACCATAGTTTCAAATCAATTCCATCCACATCTTTGCCCCAAATTCAAATCTCTTTGGGTAGGTAAGTATGTCAAACTCTTATGATTAGTGAATATTTCACAAGTGACTCCATACAGATGATGTCTCCAAATCTTTAAAGTAAACACTATGGCTGCCAATTCTAAGTCATGGATAGGGTAATTTTTCTCATAATTCCTCAATTACCTAGAAGTATATGCCTTTACCTTCCCATTTTGCATCAACACATATCCCAACTCTTGATGGGATGCATCACTATACACTACAAATCCTTCATCACCAGAAGGAAGCACCAATACTGGAGCTGTGGCCAATTCTCCTTTAGTAATTCGAAACTTTTCTCACACTTCCCAGACCATACAAATCTCACATCTTTCCTGGTCAGTCTAGTTAACAGTACTGCAATAATAGAAAGAAAATTTTGAAAGAATCTTATATAATAACTAGCTAACCCCAAGAAGATTCTAATTTCAGTTACACTAGTGGGTCTTTCCCAATTCAACACTGCTTCTACTTTCTATGGGTCAACTACTATTCCTTCTCCCAACACAACATGCCCCAAAAAATTATTTCACTCAACCAAAACCCACACCTAGAGAACTTTGCATATATTTTCTCTCTCCTCAGAATTTCCAACACTATCTCTAAATGTTTCATACGCTCCTCTTCATTTTTGGAATATATCAGTATATCATCAATAAACACAATCACAAATCTATCCAAGAATGGTTTAAACACCTAATTCATTAGATTCATAAATGTTGCAGGAGCATTAGTCAACCCAAATGGCATCACCAGGAACTTATTATGGTCATAGCGTGTCTTAAACGTAGTCTTAGGCACGTCCTCCTCCTTTATCGTCAATTAATGATAACCAGATCTCAGGTCTATTTTTGAAAATACCCTTACTCCATACAACTTCTCAAATAAATCATCTATCTTGGGTAAATGATATTTGTTTTTAATGGTTATCTTATTCAACTATATGTAGTCTATACACAATCTCATCATTCCATCTTTCTTCTTCACAAACACTATGTGGGCTCCTCATGACGACACACTAAATCAAATAAATTGTTTATCTAACAACTCTTGAACTTTCAACTCTCTTAACTCAGTGGGTGTCACTTTGTAGGGTGTTATAGATATATGTGATGAACTTGGTATCACATCAATAGAGAATTTAATCTCCCTAGTAGAAGTCAACTAGACGACTCATCAAGAAATATATTATAATAATATTTCACCACTAAGATTTATTCTAACTTCCTATTTTCCATTTTAGAATCCATTATATATGCCAAATACTCCTCACAATCCTTCTTCAACTATCTACTAGTAGTCAGAACAAAATAAGATAGTTCGAGAGTATTTTATGTTCTCCCTGAAAGTTAAACTCATCATGTCCATATCTTGAACACTATGTTCTTTATGGAACAATCATTCTAGGTGTAATATGTTGACAACCAATTTATTTCCAAAATCAGATGAAAATCTATCATATTCAAAGGTAATAAATTGTAACGACCCATCCTGGGTTGGCCACCCCCGAGATGATGTTGTCATATTTTAAAAATCCCAGCACGACACATATATACAACAATAAAAATCATACCAACTGAAATTTTTACATCAATCCTCAACCCTCAACAGGGGAGATACATCATTTTAATATTGACTTAAACATTATATACAACGTAATATGCATAAATATTTACAAATAAAATTTTATTTTATTTTCTCATTAGTTTGAGGATGTGGACACGCACGTGGCTTACAAATAACGATTTCGTCTGAATCTCAACTCACCAAACTATCTATCCTGCCTACTACCTAAAATCATTGTACAACGAGGAGTGAGCTTCACAAACTCAGTGAATTAAATTTACTAGAAGTATTCGATTTTCTACTCCCAATTACATCTTAGAATTCAATTACTTCTAAAACATCTTCCGATATTCATTCATCTTTTTCTTCAAATAATTCAATAACAATATTCTATAATCACTACTCAATTTCATAATTCCCTTATTATACAATCTCTTCTTAAGTTACTTGTTGTGAGTTTTAAATTACTCGCAAGCACACGAGTCGTTTGCAATATATTGTTGTGCAAGTGCGAGGTCGAATCCACAGGGAATTGCGTTGTGAAAATATAATTTTATCTAAACTAACCTTATCTTAACCTAGTTCCAAATTTTGAATTGTATTTTGCAAAACAAATATAAACTAAACTAAATTGATTTAAAAACAAATGATAAAAACACTAAGGTTTTTGAATCCACCCCACCAAAGTAAAGCATATATCTTCATGTTCTATATAAAAATAATCTATCAAAACATTCCATGAATCCAACTTTAACAAATCACAACAAATATCTCAATTAAACCAAAACAATCCAATGTATCCACTTTTAACAAATCACAAAGGATATCCAATTTAATCAAAAACGATTTGATGTATCAATTAGATGAAACACACAGAATATCCAACAAAACAATTTAAAAACTATCGATCGTAAGAATTTACTCAAACAATTGATCAGAACATTTATACTAAAAAAAAAAAACATCAGAATTGTATAAACAAATATGAAAATCTTATGCCAAACAACGGCGAGGCTTCATCTTCAACCTTAGCTGAAGATTTTAGCCACTCGTAATCATGAAACTAAAGTTCACAATAACAGTGCTAAACATTAAACTAAAAAAACAAAACAATAAATTAAAACTGACTATACATGGGAGAAATTTCACTCGTTGTTGGGCGGCACTTCCCCTCGTGGTAGCAAAGCCTTCGGGATCCACCAGAATGCTAGCAGACGTCCACCGGATTGCACACCGAATGATGAAGGGAGATGGGGCTTTTATAGGGGAATTCTCGGAGTACAATATGTTTCAAATTCGATGTGGGATACTGTCCGAGTGCGATCGATCGCAGTCTGGTGCGCTCGAGCGCATACTAGCGCACTACAAAGTATTTTTAACCGATGTGGGATGTGCGAGTGCGCACTTACGATCGATAGCAAGTCTGGTGCGATCGAGCGCACTAGACATATTCAGCTTAACCCTTGTCTACTAAAACTGCCATAACTTTCTCTAGAAAAATCATTTTTACAAGCCGTAAAATCTCTCAGAAAAAAGACTTCCGGATCTTTCCAAGCATGTATGGCTCATCTCCTGGTTCTTCCTGAATCAATACAGTAAAATCCACAAAAATGACTGATCTGTATAAGCAATTCTGGCAATTTTAGTGAAACTCCTTTCCCAGTGCTTGTAAACCTGAAAAACAACGAAAATAACTCAAAGTAACAAATTCCTACGCTAACAAATGTAAATTAAGTGGCCAAAATATGCAATATTTTTCACTCATCAAATACCCCCAAACTTACATTTTGCTAGTCCCTTAGCAAAACAAAATAAATAAATAAATAAAAACTAAATGGAAAACAAAGAACATAAAGATAAGTTCATCACTCATGGTATCCAAAAATTTAAGGAGCACTCAAAACCATGATATTCATTCATGAGCAAGCTTAAAAAATATAACCCATCTTCGCAATGAATAGGAATTTTAAAACCTAATTACTTACAAGAGGCAAGCTAAGACATCACAAGCTTGAATCAATGTAAAGTGAATTAGCATATACAGATGAGGTTTCCAAATAATTTCAATGTACAATATATCTGTGTCTCAAGATTCACAGAATTTCTCATCAGAATGAACAGCGATGGCATAGTTTTATTTTATTTATTTTTATTATAAGTCTATGCTATGTTTCGTTCCTTTAAGCTTTCTAATTGACCCATATATTGAGTGTTGAGTCAACGACTCCCAAACCAGATGGTTTTAGGGCATTAGGTGTAAAGACACCCCTAAGGACTTATTAACTCTAGTCAAAAAGGCTACGAAACTAAACTGTCCTTAATGCTACCAAGCAAAATTTCCACCTTTTGACGTGAACACTCACTGCTTACTGAGACAAGAGGTCCAGTTACTCAGCAAAATTTTTTGCAATGATCACTATGAATAAAATTCCCACCTTTTGAAGTGAACACTCATTGCTTACTGAGGCAAGAGGTCCAGTTACTCAGTGAAAAGTTTATTGATGATGATCATTATAAATATTAGTAGTATTATTTTTTTTCTTCTCCTTTTTTTTCATGCTTTTTTATGCCTAAGTGTTTATCCAACAAGTCATCCAGTTTCAGTTAAGATAAGGAAACATACACATTAAAATCACATGTCATACCTCACACAAATATGTGCTACTGTGCTCGTGTTAGATTAGATCAAACATGTGAATTCTCGAATGCCTAAAGTAAGTAACTAAAGTTTAAAACTCTATCATTGGATCATGTGTTCAAAATTTTTAAACTTACCAAGGAAATCACATCACAATTTTTCAGATCAACCAAAATTTTCAGACGAACATGAACATGCATTTATCTTCATGAAGAAAAAACAACAACAAATTAGGACAAAGTGTGTGTAATGTGTCTCTCATACCCCCAAACTTAAATTATATATTGACCCCAATGTGTGAATAATATGGAAAGAGCTAACATGGGAGATGGAGAACTAGCTGGACGGGTATGGCTTATAGCATACCCCTAAACTTGAACTGAAGTACGCGTTGTCCCTGAAAAATAACGACTGGAAAACAAAAATACTAGAAACAAACATTAATCATAAATATGTAAAAAAATAAATAAACAGAAAGGATAAGCTGTGGGGTGCCTCCTATGAGCGCTAAGTTTAACATCTTCAGCCAGACCCAACATTAGTAATCATGCCCAACTAAGCGCTCCACCATCTGATCAATAAATGGGAGTGGAAAATGATCATTCCTTGTAGCAGCATTCAACTTACGGTAGTCTATACATACTTTCCATCCTAACTGAACACGAATTGGCACCAACTCATCGTCCTTATTCTTAACTACCGTCACTCCAGCCAGCTTGCGCACGACATGAATCGGGCATACCCACTTGCTAACAGAGATTGGATAATTGATCATTGCATCAAACAGCTTTATCACTTCAATCCTCACAACCTCTTGCATAGCTAGGTTGAGCCTTCTTTGTGGCTCCCTCGATGGCTTGACATTCTCTTCCAAACATAACTTGGGCATCACCATCGAGGGGTTGATTCCCTTGACATCCTCAATAGTCCAGCCGCTAGCTTCCTTATGCTCTCTTAAAACGTCCAATAATTTCTCCTCTGGAGCATTAACCAAATCTAAAGCTATAATCATAGGCAAAGAATCTGCTGGACCTAGGAACTTATACTTAAGATTGTCCGGTAAAGGCTTAAGTTCCTTCTTGGGGGGTTCAGGTGTTGTGGTCTCCTCCGTCTACTGCTCTTCTGAGGAGCAGACTCCAAAGTAGCATTTGCTTGCTCAAGTAACTTATCCAAATCCAAATCTTCTCCAAACTGAGCAAAGCATGCCTCCAGGGGGTCCTCAATGATTCACCCACAGTCTCCTTTGTCTTACTGCTCTCCCGAGGAGCAGACTCCAAGATAACAGTTGCTTGCTCAAGTAGCTTATCTAAATCCAAATCCTCTCCAAACCGAGCAAAGCATTCCTCCACACTGTCCTCAGACTGCCCTCGTTTCTTGGGCGCTTGTAATCTCTCAAGGTAAAGTGCTTTAGGTATAAACGACCCAGGAAGATCCTTAATAGTAGGTGTGGCTATAGATGACTCAACATCTCTTTTCTCCTTGTTGCCACTTTCTTGCCCTTGCTGCAGAGCGAGGTTCTCTTCTACTTGATTGTCCACTTATCTTCCATACCTCAATGTGACAATCACTTGCACTTGTTCTGTCCATGCATAGGAGTTAATGAATTTTCAACTGCAAACTGTTCCTTCGGGTTGGGCACGGGTTGACTAGGGAACTTTCCCTTCTCTCCTTCACCCAAGTGACTTACGATTTGACCCATTTGACTCTCTAGCTTGGCAATCACTTGGGTGTTTACTATTGTTGCACTCCTCACTTTGCTTATAGATTGGCCGGTCATCATTCTGAAATCATTGAGGGCGTCCTCCAATGACTGTGAAACCGACACTGGCGCTTGACTGGGAGCTTGGTAAGCGGGTGATGGTGCTGGATGGGCTGAGCGATCATAACTTGGAACTAGTGGAGGAAATCCGAGAGGGTATTGATTTTGAGCATAATGAGGGGCTCCTCCCTTATTCATCAGTTGGTTCTGCTTCCATGAAAAATTAGAGTGGTTCCACCACCCTGGATTGTACGTTTCGGAGTAAGATCCATTTGATTGCCACTGATAGTCATTAAAAGCATTCATTTGTTCCATGGGATACTCGGAAAAAGCCGGCGTAGATGGACAATTCTGTGCTAAATGCATAGGACTAGCATAGATGGAACAACTATCAACATTGAATGTATTGCCTGTATTGATGGACTGGCCGGTCATTTTCATGAAATCCTTGAGGGTGTCCTCTAAAGACTGTGAAACCGGTGTTGGATTCATCCACATTTTATTTTATTTTATTTTTAGGAAATTGCAAATAAACTAAATTAAAATAAAAATAAAAATAAAAATTAGATTTAAAATTAAAAATAAAATTAAAAAATAATAAAACAAAAATACTAACTAAACTAGTAGAAAAATAAAATTAATTTAGACACAAATTTCACAAACAAAACAATTCCCCGGCAACGGTGCCAAAAACTTGTTGTGAGTTTTAAATTACTCGCAAGTGCACGAGTTGTTTGCAATATAGTGTTGTGCAAGTGCGAGGTCGAATCCACAGGGAATTGCTTTGTGAAAATATAATTTTATCTAAACAAACCTTATCTTAACTTAGTTCCGAATTTTGAATTGTATTTTGCAAAACAAATATAAACTAAACTAAATTGATTTAAAAACAAATGATAAAAACACTAAGGTTTTTGAATCCACCCCACCAAAGTAAAACATATATCTTCATGTTATATATAAAAATAATCTATCAAAACATTCCATGAATCCAACTTTAAACAAATCACAACAAATATCCCAATTAAACCAAAACAATCCAATGTATCAACTTTTAACAAATCACAAAAGATATCCAATTTAATCAAAAACAATTCGATGTATCCATCAGATGAAACACGTGGAATATCCAACAGAACAATTTAAAAACTATCAATCGTAAGAATTTACTCAAACAATTGACCATAACATTTATACTAAAAAAAACATTAGAATTGCATAAACAAATATGAAAATCTTATGCCAAACAACGGCGAGGCTTCATCTTCAACCTTAGCTGAAGATTTTAGTCACTCATAATCATGAAATTAAAGTTCACAATAATAGTGCTAAACATGAAACTAAAAAAAATAAAACAATAAATTAAAACTGACTATACATGGGAGAAATTCCCCTCGCTATTGGGCGGTGCTTCCCTTCGTGGTAGCAAAGCCTTCGGGATCCACCAGAATGCTAGCAGATGTCCACCGGATTGCACACTGAATGATGAAGGGAGATGGGGCTTTTCTAGGGGAATTCCAGAAGTATAATGTTTTTCAAATTCGATGTGGGATACTGCTCGAGTGTGATCGATCGTAGTATGGTGCGCTCGAGCACATACTGGCGCACTATAAAGCATTTTTAACCGATGTGGGATGTGCGAGTGCGCACTTGCGATCGAGCGCACTATACATCTTCAGCTTGACCCTTGTCTACTAAAACTACTATAACTTTCTCTAGAAAAATCATTTTTAAAAGCTGTAAAATCCTTCAGAAAATACACTTCCGGATCTTTCCAAGTATATATGGCTCATCTCCTGGTTCTTCCTGAATCAATACAGTAAAATCCATAAAAATGACTGATCTGTACATGCAATTTTGGCAATTTTAGTGAAACTCCTTTCCCAGTGCTTGTAAACCTGAAAAACAACGAAAACAACTCAAAGTAACAAATTCCTACGCTAACAAATGCAAATTAAGTGGCCAAAATATGCAATATTTTTCACTCATCATTACTGTAGCTCGAGGTTTCAACCCAAGAGGGGGGTGAATTGGGTTTTTAAAACTTTTTGCGGAATTAATACAAGTTTATAAAAACGTATAAGCAGCAAACAATTAAGATAAGTAATGTGCTATAAATAAAGAGTTTAAGGAAAGAGGATGCAAACACAGTTTATAGTGGTTCGACATTATCGGATTCGTTCCGACCCTACGTCCACTCACTTCAAGGAACTCCTTGAAGTAATCCACTAAGAAATCTTAGTCGCACAACTTAGCCGGGTGTTGCACAAACCGTACACAAGCAATTTACAGGTGTTGCTTAAACCGAACAATCCCCTTCCTTTCGGAAGTTTCCCCTTCCTCTAGGAAGTAATCCCTTTACAAAAGATGGTGTAAAGTAAAAGGTAGAGAGACAGCAAATGAAAGCTTATTACAACAGAAATGTCTCTCTTTCAAAGTAAAGCTTGAAGAAATGGCTCAACAAGATTATTTCAAAGCTTTTTGTAATAAAAACTTGATTGTGTAAGATTAACTCTTTTTGAATGTATGCAGCTTGTTATTGAATGCTTAACTGAATGGGTTTATATAACAATCAATTAATATGGCCGTTAGGACTTTAATTTGAAAAAGATTTACTTTAAAACGTTCAGATTTGGAGTCCAACGGTCATATTTTTGAATTATCAGTCGACTGGGTCGTGATACCAGTCGAATGGGTTCACTTGGAAAAATCACGTTTTCAGACCTTCTAGGTATCCAGTCGACTGGTGTTTTTCATCCAGATGACTGGGGACTTTCTGTCCATTTTACCAGTCGACTGGGTTGATTCATCCAGTCGACTGGAGACTTACTGTCCATGTACCAGTCGACTAGGTTGATTCATTCAGTCGACTGAAAACTTTCTGTCCCATATACCAGTCGACTGGTATATGTACCTAGTCGACTGGGTTGTCTTTCAACCCAGTTTTTCTTCAGTTTTTCATTAAAAACATTTTTTTAAAATCAATGGTTTTAGAAAACCTTTTGTGTTCGAGCCATTGAACAAGCTAATACAATGTATAAGTGAGACTTACATTGGTTCTAAACCTTAAGACCTATACTAGATCTTTAGTCTTCACTTGATACTTGATTTGGTTCGAGTTCTTGCACTTTGTTCCTTGGTTGAATGCGTTTGATCCTTAATACAACTTAGCTTAAACTTGTTAGAGAAATAACAGTTGTGTTTTGCCATTATTAAAATACGGGCGAGGGTCAACAATCTCCCCCTTTTTGATGATGACAAAACTAATAATGTGAAAACAATTTTAAAAACTAAGTGTTAGGATTTTACAAAAATTTGGACAGAGTCTTCTTTGTTTTTCGAGTAAAACCACCCTTTAGACAAGCAAACACAGTTTATATTTCTTTCAACCAATCCACAATCAAACTCAACCAATTAATAAACATTTTTATAAGGCTATGGAGCAATGCTCTCCCTAAATCTATGCATTGGTTGTGTTCACTTAGATTTTCTCGTTTTTCTTATTTTTCTCCCCCGTTTTGACAACAGCAACCAAAGGGGGCATAAAACAAAAAATAAGCTAATTGGCCAATATAATCATCTAGAGTATAAGAAAGCAAACTTGTACGCAAAAATTTGGCTTCATTCGAAGATTGAAAGCCTTCCCAGGAAGAATCAGAAGTTTTCATACACGTATAAGTATTTTAGAGCACTTTAGTGACTAAACAGAGTTTTAAAACAATGCTAACATATCACAAATAGAGTAAATAGATGCAAGAAATATGGCTAATAGAAATACATCATCATATATAAAAAGTCAATACATAAACGGGCTTCATAGAGCCATAACTAAGACAAAATAATACAAGATATGTCCGTGCTATGTGATAAGAGCTGGAAAACCCTAAGTACATAATAAGGAAATCAAAAACTCAAGGAGCGGGAGAGTCCGAGCCATCACGAAGAAGTTCCCTAATCTCAGCTAGGGAACCCTCGGTGTGCTCTCGATTTAACTCGAAGTCGTCCCGAAGGTAGTCGATGGAGGAGCTCAGTCTTTGGTACTCAGACTGCATGGACTGAAAATCGAACTCCATGGTCATCTGAAGGCTCGAGATAGCCTGAAGTATATCTTCATATCCAGTCGGGCCAGTACTCGAGGCACCAATGAGAGGTGCTCGGGTATCTATCTCCATCTCAGCAGCAGCATCCTCATCACTGTCGCTCGCATCCTCTCGGATCCTCAGGTGCTTTCCGGCCTTCGGATAGAGGAACTTGATGAGTCTTAAATATTGCATATTTTAGACCCTTAACTTACATTTGTTATGCTCTTAGTTAGTAGTATTTTACTTCATTTTACGTTTTTCTTGTGTTTTGTGTGTTTTTACAGCTTTGTGGAGAAAATGAAGCATTTCAGGAGATTTGAAGCTTCTGGAGACATTGCGATCGATCGCACGAGATATGCGATCGAGCGCACATGCGCTCGAGCGCACCTGCCTATGATCGAGCGCAAGGTCATCAATCCCACATCGAAATATTTGAAGTTCAGTGCATATGCGATCGATCGCATCAGACATGCGATCGAGCGCACATGAGATTGTGCGCACAAGACATGCGATCGATCGCACCAAACTGCGATCGAGCGCACTCGGACAGTATCCCACATCGATTTTGAAACCCATTGTGCTCCGGGACTCCCCCTATATAAACACCATCTGACCTCATCATTCAGGGTACAATTCCTAAGCCACTTTGGTGTTTACCGGTGGACGTCCGCCAGCATTCTGGTGGATCCCGAAGGCATTGCTACCACGAGGGGAAGCGCCGCCCGTCAGCGAGTGGAATTTCTTCCATGTAAAGTTGTTTATTTATTTCTTTATATTCTGTTGTTTTAGTTTAAATGTTTAGCACTTTTTATTATAGTTTTATAGTTATGAGCGGCTAGACTCTTCAGCTAAGGTTGAAGATGAAGCCCCGCCGTTGTTTGGCGTAGTAGTTCAAATTTGCTTGTATAAATCTGAAAATTTTTAGTATAAATGTTCTGTCAATTATTTGAGTTAATCTTATAATTGATTGAGTTTAAATTGTCTGTTGGATTTTCTTTGTGTTTCATCTGATGGATACATTGAATGCTTTTCGATTAAGTTGGATTCCCTTTGTGATTTGTTAAGAGCGGATACATCGGGTGCTTTTGGTTTAGTTGGGATATTCTTTGTTTTTTGTCTTATAGTTGGATTCATTGAATGTTTTGATAGGCTATATTTTTAGAACATGTATGCTTAACTTCGGTAGGGTGGATTCGGAAACCTTAGTGTTTTTAATTATTAGTTTTTAAATCAATTTAATTTAGTTTTAATTTATTTTGCAATATCATCTGAAATTCGGAACTAGGTTAAGATAGAGTTAATTTAGATTAAAAATTATATTTTCACAACGCAATTCCCTGTGGATTCGACCTCGCACTTGCACAACGCTATACTGCAAACGACTCGTGCGCTTGCGAGTAAATTAAAACTCACAACAAGTTTTTGGCGCCTTTGCCGGGGAATTGTTTGGTTTGTGAAAATTTTTGGTCTAAAATGATTTTATTTTTCTACTAGTTAGTTATCTTTTTTGTTAAAAAAAAAAAATCATATGGATGAATCCAGCACCGGTTTCACAGTCTTTAGAGGACGCCCTCAAGGATTTCATTAAAATGACCGGCCCGTCCCTCAATGCTGCCAGCACATTCAATGTTGATAGCTGTTCCATCTGTGCTAGTCCCATGCATCTAGCACAGAATTGTCCATCAATGCCGGCTTGTGCCGAGTATCCCATGGAACAAATGAATGCTTTCAATGAGTGTTGTTGGCAATCAAATGGATCTTACTCTGAAACATACAATCCAGGGTGGTGGGACCACTCTAATGTTTCATGGACGCAGAACCAACTGAGGAATCAGGGAGGAGACCCTCATCATGCTCACAATCAATACCCTCCTGAATTTCCTCCACCAATTCCAAGTTATGGTCACTCAGCTTATCCAGCACCATCACCCGCTTACCAAGCTCCCATTCAAGCGCCAGCGTCGGTTTCGCAGTCATTGGAGGACGCTCTCAATGATTTCATGAAAACGACTAGCCAATCTATGAGTGAAGTGATGAGTGCAACAATAGAAAACACCCAAGCGATTGCCACACTAGAGAGTCAAATTGATCAAATCACAAGTTATGTGGGTGAAGAAGAGGAAGGAACGTTCCCCAGTCAAACTGGTCCTAACCTAAAGGAACAGTTTGCGGTGGGAAATTCTTCAACTCCAATGCATTGGCAGGAACAAGTGCAATCAACTGTCCCATACTTGTCTGGGAGACAAGTGGACAATCAAGTGGAAGAGAACCCTGCTATGCACCAAGGGCAAGAGAGTGGCAACAATGAGAAGAGAGATGCTGAGCCATCTACAGCCACTCGTATTATTAAGGATCTCTCTAGGTCGTTTTTACCTAAAGCGCCTTACCCTGCGAGACTACAAGTGCCCAAGAAAGAAGGGAAGTCTGAGGACATTATGGAGGCATGTTTTGCTCAGTTTGAAGAGGATTTGGATTTAGATAAGTTACTTGAGCAAGCAAATACTATCGTGGAGTCTGCTTCTCAGGAGAGTAGTAGGACAGAAGAGACTATGGATGAATCCCGTATTGAGGATCCCTTGGAGGTATGCTTTGCTCACTTTGGAAAGGACTTGGGCTTAGATAAGTTGATGAAGTAAATGTCATTTTGGAGTCCGATCCTAGAGAAAGCATTAAGACGGAGGAGACCGCCGCACCTGACACCCCCAAGAAGGAACTTAAGCCTTTACTGGATAATCTTGAGTATAAGTTCCCAGGTCCAGCAGATTCTTTGCCTATAATTATAGCTTTAGATTTGGGTGATGCTCCAGAGGAGAAATTATTGGACGTCTTAAGAGAGCATCAGGAAGCTATAGGCTGGACTATTGAGGATGTCAAAGGAATCAACCCCTCGTTGGTGATACACACGATACAGTTAGAGGAGAATGCCAAGCCATCGAGGGAGCCACAAAGAAGGCTCCACCCTGCTTTGCAAGAGGTTGTGAGGGCAAAAGATATTAAGCTGTTAGAGGCAGGGATCATTTATCCCATCTCTGATAGCAAGTGGGTGAGCCAGATTCCAGTCGTGCCCAAACGTGCTGAATTTACGGTAGTAAATAAAGACAACAAGTTGGTTCCAACTCGAGTACAGTCAAGATGGAGAAAGTGTCTAGACTACCGTAAATTGAATGCTGCCACTAGGCCTGATCATTTTCCATTCCCATTTATTGATCAGATGGTGGAGCACTTAGTTGGGCCTGTTTACTAATGTTGGGTCTGGCTGAAGACGTTAAACTTAGCGCTCATGGGAGGCACCCCATAGCTTATCTTTTCTTTTGTTTATTTATTATTTCGCATTTTTATGTTTAATGTTTGTTTCCAGTATTTTTTGTTTTCCAGTTTTTATTTTTCAGGGACAAAGCGTACTTCAGTTCAAGTTTGGGGGTATGCTATGAGCCATACCAGTCCAGATAGTTCTCCATATCTCAGGTCAGCTCTTTCCATATTAGTCACACATTGGGGTCAATGTGTAATTTAAGTTTGGGGGTATGGGAGACACATCACACACTTTGTCCTAATTTGTTGTCTTTTCGTCATAGAGATAAATGCATGCTCATGTTATCGTGAAATTTTGGTTGATCTAAACATTTTCTGTGATGTGATGTCATTGGTGAGCTTAACATTTTGAACACATGATCTGGTGATAAATTTTTAAAATTTAGTTACTTACTTTAGGCATTTTGAGAATTCACATGTTTGATCTGATCTAGCACGAGCACATTAGCACAAATTATGTGAGGTATGACACGTGATTTTAATGTGTATTTTTCCTTATCTTAACTAAAATTGGATGACTTGTTGGATGAACTCTTGGGCATAGGAAAAAAAAATATTATTATCAATAAACTTTTCGCTGAGTAACTGGACCTCTTGCCTCAGTAAGCAGTGAGTGTTCACGTCAAAATGTGGAATTTTGCTTGGTAATATTAAGGTTGGTTTAATTTCGTAGCCTTTTTTTACTCGAGTTAGTAAGTCCTTAGGGGTGTCTTTACACCTAATGCCCTAAAACCACCTGGTTTGGGAGTCATTGACTTAACACTCGCTACATGGGTCAATTAGAAAGCTCAAGGGAACTAAACATAGCCGTGCCTTAATAATAATAAAAAAAAAGAGAATAAAATAAAAACTATGCCTTTTCATTCATTTTTGATGGGGAATTCAGTGAATCTTGAGACATGGAGACCTTACACATTAGAGTTACTTGGAAGCTTCATTTTTATGTACTAATTCACCTTACACTGATTCAAGCTTGTGATGCCTTATCCTGCCTTTTGTAAGTAATTAGATTTTAACATTTCTATTCATTGTGAAGATGGGTTTACCTTTTTAAGCTTGCTTATGAAAGAATATCATGGTGATGTGTGCTCCTTAAATTTTTGGATACCATGAGTGATGACTTTATCTTTATGTTCTTTGTTTTTCATTGAGTCTTTTATTTTGTTTTGCTAAGGGACTAGCAAAATATAAGTTTGGGGGTATTTGATGAGTCTTAAATATTGCATATTTTATACCCTTAACTTACATTTGTTATGCTCTTAGTTAGTAGTATTTTACTTCATTTTATGTTTTTCTTGTGTTTTGTGTGTTTTTACAGCTTTGTGGAGAAAATGAAGCATTTCAGGAGATTTAAAGCTTCTGGAGACATTGCGATCGATCGCACGAGATATGCGATCGAGCGCACATGCGCTCGAGCGCACCTGCCTATGATCGAGCGCAAGGTCATCAATCCCACATCGAAATATTTGAAGTTCAGTGTATATGCAATCGAACGCAGCAGACATGCGATCGAGCGCACATGAGATCGTGCGCACAAGACATGCGATCGATCGTACCTGCGATCGATCGCACCAAACTGCGATCGAGCGCACTCGGGCAGTATCCCACATCGATTTTGAAACCTATTGTGCTCCGGGACTCCCCCTATATAAACACCATCTGACCTCATCATTCAGGGTACAATTCCTAAGCCACTTTGGTGTTTACCGGTGGACGTCCGCCAGCATTCTGGTGGATCCCGAAGGCATTGCTACCACGAGGGAAAGCGCCGCCCGTCAGCGAGTGGAATTTCTCCCATGTAAAGTTGTTTATTTATTTCTTTATATTCTGTTGTTTTAGTTTAAATGTTTAGCACTTTTTATTATAGTTTTATAGTTATGAGCGGCTAGACTCTTCAGCTAAGGTTGAAGATGAAGCCCCACCGTTGTTTGGCGTAGTAGTTCAGATTTGCTTGTACAATCTGACAATTTTTAGTATAAATGTTCTGTCAATTATTTGATTTAATCTTATAATTGATTGAGTTTAAATTGTCTGTTGAATTTTCTTTGTGTTTCATCTGATGGATACATTGAATGCTTTTCGATTAAATTGGATTCCCTTTGTGATTTGTTAAAAGCGGATACATCAGGTGCTTTTGGTTTAGTTGGGATATTCTTTGTTTTTTGTCTTATAGTTGGATTCATTGAATGTTTTGATAGGCTATATTTTTAGAACATGTATGCTTAACTTCGGTGGGGTGGATTCAGAAACTTTAGTGTTTTTAATTATTAGTTTTTAAATCAATTTAATTTAGTTTTAATTTATTTTGCAATATCATCTGAAATTCGAAACTAGGTTAAGATAGAGTTAATTTAGATTAAAAATTATATTTTCACAACGCAATTCCCTGTGGATTCGACCTCGCACTTGCACAACGCTATACTGCAAACGACTCGTGCGCTTGCGAGTAAATTAAAACTCACAACAGAACTGATATGATCTTTTTATTTCACTCGTTCTTGCATAGAAATTTGTTTTTCTCTCAATGGCCGAATCAGCTCTCTTATTTTCTATCTCAATTTTTTTGGCCTCTCTCATTTTCTCCTTATGGTTTTCATTCGTTCTCTTTTTATCACTCTCTTTCGTTTGCTCACTCTCTTTTTGTAACCTCACTTGATCTTCATAAACTTTCTTTGGTGTCAAAGGAACTAGAGTGATTGTTCTTTGATTTTTAACAAACGAATATTTATTGGTGAAGCCATCATGCTTAACACATCGATCGAATTTCCATGGCCGGCCTAGTAACAAGTGTCCAGCTTGCATCGGAACACCTGTTTATTCACCCTCAGTTTACCACTATTATTGAGCCATCACACAAAACTTCATCCTCATATTTTCCAATACGAAAGGAAACTAACACCTGTTTATTCACCCTCAGTTCACCACTATTATTGAGCCATTGTAACTTGTAAGGCCGAGGATGTTTAATCATTGGCAGCCCTAATTTCTCAACCATTGTAGTGCTAGCAACGTTAGTACAACTACCTCCATCAATAATCATACTACATACCTTATTTTAAGAGTTTTCTTGAACCGTTTAGCTCGGGCCCTTATAACTGGACCAATTGGAACTTGAATAAACCGTTTAGCTCAGGCTCTTATAACTTGACCAATTGGAACTTGAATAGGATCTGCCTCCCATTTGTTAGTCGTGCCCTCATCAGGAACCCATCACGAACAGTACATCCCATCTTCTTCAGTGATGAGATGTTGATGATGTCTGTCAATCCGATATCCTGAGCCTCGGAGGCAGGCAAAGGTACCCGAAAGTGCTGGAGCATGAGTGTAATGAGCATCCTATAAGGAAGACACCCGGAGTCGTTTGCTTTTCCGTTTATCATGTTGGCGAGCAGTAGAGGATATATATTGAAGTGGTGCCCAGATTTAAGGCACCAAATCAATACCGTATCTATTTTAGATAGATATCCTTGACTCCCGAGTCTCGAGTGGATGGTCCAACTGACAATCAGCTTAAACATCTTTGAGTCGAGGGGCATGTCACTACATGTGTGAAATGTAGTGGGTCTGTACACATAGTTAGGGTCTCCCCTGACTATCTGACAGGCCTCTTCAACCTCAAAGTTGTCTGGCCATCCATCCAGACTCCATTGAATCCCCCTTACAGGGATTCTTAGAAGGCTCATCAAAAGGTCAGTATTGACCTCAAACTCCACACCGCTGACTCTAGTTCTGAATCTCAGAGCCAGAGGACTGAGTTTCACCAAGTTCGCGTAGAACTGGTGAATCATTCGCGGGTAATATTTCTCATGAATTCTGACCAGTGGGGTCAGATTTATTGCCTCATAGGCTGGTAGAATATCGAAATTTCCATGGTGAATAGAGTCGAAATCAACGACTTTATCCATCATGATTTTTTTGTGACGGATTATCGAGTTATACCTTGCATGTACCACCGGACTGTAAAACAGAGTCTCCTCCAACTCTGTTCTGGGCTCTCTGCTAGATGAGCCCGCTGTGCCCTTTTCTTTCGACTCAGATGCCGAAGATTTTGAAGATCTTGGCTTTTTAAGGGCATTTGGTCCACTCGTGGTGAGTTTTACTCAGATCTTATCGCTTATTTTGAAGAAAAAAGAGTTTTTGGGGAAAAAGGATTTTGGTGAAAATAAGAGATTTTAACCGTAGAAAGTCAAAAATCTCTTTGTGGATGAGTAGATCGGGGTGTTTAGATGAAGTTTGGATGGTTTTTTGATCAAAATAGTGAATTTTTCTAGAGAGAGAAAACAGGGGTGCTCGAAAATGGCGTAAAAAATCAGAAAAATGAACAGTCCTTTATATAGAATCGCGATATCAGTCGACTGGGTCGAGTTACCAGTCGACTGGGTAAACGTACGAGTCGACTGGGTAAACTGACAGTGAGTTATCAGTCGACTGGGCTACCTTTACCAGTCGACTAGAGGACAAAGGTTTTTCAAAAATTTGCTCCAAACAGGGATTCGACCTAGTAGACGACTGGAGAAGACTTACCAGTCATCTAGAATATTTGGCAGAGAGTTACCAGTCAACTAGGTCAAAATTACCAGTTGACTGGAAAATATAGCAGTGACTTACCAGTCAACTAGAGAACATTTACTAGTCGACTGGACCCTTAGTAAAATTTTCAGTCTTGAATTTTTAGCACGAATTTGTTTATCTATGACATTTTTGAGTGAGGGAAATAATTAAACAAGGATTAATACTCTTTCACTCAATGTCAAACATGCAAATGATGAAATGGGATGCAATCAAACATTCAGTTTGTCAAAATTAAGCAATCCCATCAACATTCTAATCTTACAAAAACTAGCTTCACTTAGGGGTTTTGTAAGAATATCAGTTATTTGATCTTCTGAATGTATGAATTCTAATCTTATATCACCTTTTTGAGCATGGTCTCTTAGGAAATGATGTCTAATCTCTATATGCTTGGTTCTAGAGTGCTGAATAGGATTTTTGGTTAGGTTGATAGCACTAGTATTATCACAAAATATAGGAATATTTTTTAGGTTCATGCCATAGTCTTCTAGTTGTTATTTCATCCATAACACTTGGGCACAACAACTTCCAGCTGCTACATATTCTGCCTCAGCGGTTAATAGTGCAACGAAATTATGTTTCTTAGAAAACCAAAAAGTTAACATTGCCCCTAAGAATTGGCATGTTTCACTTGTGCTCTTTCTATCTAACCTGCATCCAGCAAAATCAGCATCTGAATATCCTACTAGCTCAAAAGATGAATCTCTAGAGTACCATAATCCTATGGTTTGGGTTCCTTATAGATATCTAAGGATTCTTTTTACTGCAACTACATGTGATTCCTTAGGATTAGCCTAAAATCTAGCACACATGCATACACTGAACATTATATCAAGTCTACTTGCAGTTAAATAAAGTAAAGCACCTATCATGCTTCTATAATATTTAGAATCTACAGTTTTACCTCCTTCATCAAGATCAAGTTTAGTAGTTGTGCTCATAGGCATTCCAAGTGGCTTTAAGCTTTCCATCCCGAACCTCTTTAGTAGGTCCTTGATGTACTTCTGTTGATTGATGAAGATGCCTCCTTTTAGTTGCTTGATTTGAAGTCCAAGGAAGTAGGTAAGTTCTCCCATCATGCTCATTTCAAATTCACCTTGCATGCACTTTGCAAACTCTTGACACATAGATTCATTAGTAGCACCAAATATAATATCATCAACATAAATTTGAACTATTAAAGTGTCATTTTTGTGTGTTTTTGTGAAGAGAGTTGTGTCTATTCTACCTCTTACAAAATTATTGTCAATAAAAAATTTACTTAGTCTTTTATACCATGCTCTTGGAGCTTGCTTCAACCCATATAGAGCTTTAGAAAGCTTGTAGACATGATTTGGAAGACTAGGATTTTCAAATCCAAGAGGTTGCTCAACATAAACCTCTTCTTCTATAAAGCCATTTAAAAAGGCACTTTTCACATCCATTTGAAATAGCTTGAATTTATTAAAGCATGCAAAGGCTAATAACATTCGAATGGCTTCTAATCTAGCTACGGGAGCATAGGTTTCATCAAAATCTATTCCTTCTTCTTGGTTATATCCCTTAGCAACTAATCTAGCCTTATTTCTAGTTACTATACCATTTTCATCCATTTTATTTCTATATACCCATTTAGTTCCTATTATTGAATGATCTTTTGGTCTTGGAACTAGTTTCCAAACATTGTTTCTCTCAAATTGATTTATCTCTTCCTGCATTGCAATTATCCAATCATTATCTTTTTTAGCTTCTATAAATGTCTTAGGTTCTACTAGAGACAAATAAGCTACAAAATTGCAAATATTTCTAATGGAAGAGCGAGTTCTTACCCCTTGTGAAGGATCACCAATCACTTGATCAATTGGATGATAATTTACATACCTCCAATCCTTGGGTAGACTTTCCTCTTGTTGACTTGAGGATGGTTGGTCCACATTGGCAGTTTTCATCTCTTCATTTGCTTGAGGTGAACTCTCTTTTGGGTCAACAATGGGAGTAGGAGTTTCCATTCTTGGAATAAAATCTGCATCATCTTTGAAGGAAACTTCTCTACTACTCATTGGATTAGATTCATCAATAGTTACATGCATAGATTCTTTTACCACTAGAGTTCTCTTATTGAAAACTCTCTAAGCCTTACTAGTAGTTGAATATCCTAAAAATATTCCTTCATCGGTTTTGGAATCAAATTTACCCAAGTTAGTTTTATTGTTATTGAAGATGAAGCATTTACTACCAAAAGCACGAAAATAGGAAATATTGGGCTTTCTCCCTTTCCATAGTTCATATGGAGTTTTATCAAGCAGAGGCCTTATCAAAATTCTATTTAATATATAGCAAGAAGTATTCACGGCTTCAACCCAAAAGTATTTTGGTAAACTATTTTCACAAAGCATAGTTCTTGAAAATTCTTCTAGAACTCTATTTTTCCTCTCAACAACTCCATTTTATTGAGGAGTTCTAGGTGCTGAAAAGTTGTGATTAATTCCATTTTCATCACAAAATTTTGAAAAGCTTTGATTTTCGAATTCTTTGCCATGATCACTTCTTATGCTTGAAATAAAAATTCCTTTTTCATTTTGTATCTTTTTGCAAAACTTTTCAAATCCTTTAAAAGCTTCATCCTTGTAAGCAATAAAAATAACAAAGGTATATCTTGAATAGTCATCAACAATAACAAGAGCATATTGATGGCCACCTAGACTAATGGTACTAATTGGACCAAATAAGTCCATATGCAAAAGTTCCAAAGGTCTAGTAGTTGAGACTACATTTTTTGCTTTAAAAGAAATCCTAGTTTGTTTTCCCATTTGATAAGCATTGCAAACTTTGTCTTTTTCAAAATTGATTTTAGGAAGTCCAATAACTAAATCTTTTCTTGAAACAATTTTTAGCAAGTTCATGTTTACATGACCAAGCCTTCTATGCCATAGCCATGGATTTTCACTAAAAGCAGGAAAACATTTTTCATTTTCAGAATGCAAGGATTTCAAATCAACTATGTAGACATTTTCATGTCTATGGCCAATGAATTTGATCTTGTTGCTCTTGATGTCTATAACTAGACAATGAGAGGTTTCAAATGTAACTTTGTATCATTTGTCACATAATTGACTAATGCTAAGTAAATTTGGCTTAAGGCCTTGTACTAGCAACACATTATCTAAGGTTGAGAAATCATTACCGACTTTTCCATGCCCGATGATCTTTATTTTAGTATTGTCTCCAATGGTCACAAGTCCACCATCTCTTAGAGTTAGCTCCTTGAATACGCTTTTATCACCGGTCATGTGCTTCGAGCATCCGCTGTCAAGGTACCAACAGTTACCTTTCTCTTTGGTGCGGAGGCAAATCTACATCATACAAGGATATATGATAGCATTTTTAGGTACCCAAAATTTCTTGGGTCCTTTGGGGTTAGTCCTTGAAAATACGGTTCCTTTTGGGACCCATACTTTCCTAACATGTGGTGCTCTATGAACAAGTTGATGATGCATAATCCTAGCATGATAGTCATAGAAATTTCTAGGATATCTTTCATGTGCATTCCTATAATCCTTAGTATAATAGTTCCTAGGATACATGTTTCTATGGTAAGGAGTATGAAAATGCATGTTATTTCCAGAAAATGAATGATGATGCATTCTAGGATACATGCTAGCATCATTTTGTGTATGCATATTGTTTCTAGGATAACCATGATGGTAATTCCTAGGATGAGCATGAGCAGAATGCATTCTTTGATTATACACATTGTTCCTAGAATGAGCATGATAATTATTTCTAGGATATGTATAAGCATTTCTAGAATGAGCATACATATAAGCATGAGTATTTCTAGGATGCTTCAATTTAGTATGAACATTTAAATTTCTAGACTTCCTAGCATTCATCGAGGGAGTGCTCTTAACCTTGCTAGGAGCTTTTGAAGTAGAGGCTCCATCTACACAGAGGCTTTTATGAATAAGCTCTCTTTTGATTTTTGCTTTCCCAATAGAGAATATCCTAAACCAGATTTTCCTCCACTTGATCTTTGGGAAGCAAGCACTTCATCAAGCGTTTCTTTTCCAAGCATAAGTCTTGATATAGTGCTATTCAATTCAGAAATTTGATTTTTTTAAATTCTCATTTTCATTTTTGAGAAAATCTTGAGAATAATCATATAATAAAGATGATAGTTTTTCTTTTTCTTCTCTTAGATTTATCATCTCTTTAAAGTGAGATGATACCTCTTTCTTAAGAACAGAGTTTCTAGAATCAAATTTCTTCAATTCTTTATGCATTTCATTTATTACTTCTAGCAGTTCTTCACTACTAGTAACAATATTATTTTTTGAAGAGGGAGAAGATGTTACCTCACTTTCATCGTCGATTGCCATCAAACAAAGGTTGGCAATTTCCTCATATCCAATTTCTTTGTCTGATGACTCATCTTCTTCGTCATCACTCCAGGTAGTTACTACCATAGCTTTCTTTTTAAAGGCCTTGTATGGTTTGTTTGAAACCGGACAATCAGCTTTTATGTGACCTGGCTTCTTGCAGCCATAGCACATAAGTTGTTCCCTTTTTGAGGTGGAATCCTTTGTGTAAGGTTTCTTGCTTTTCTTCAAGAACCTATGGAATCGTCTGGTGATTAAGACCATTTCACCATCCTCTTCACTGCTCTCTGCTTCTTGTTCTAATTCATTTTCTTTGTTGCTCGTAGAAGCTTTGAGAGCGATTTGCTTTTTCTTCTTCTTATCATCATTGACGATGGGACTCATTTCTTCCATCTAGTATGTCAATAATGACCTAAGCAGTGTCTCAACATCAAGCTTGTCAAGATTTTTGGCCTCCTGTATGGCTGTCCTCTTTGGTTTCCATTATGGTGGCAGAGATCTCAAGATTTTTCTGGTTAGTTCAACCTCTTCAATATTCTTACCAAGCAGTTTTAAACCATTTATAATAGTGGTGAACCGTGAGTGCATTTCAAAAATAGTTTCATTAGGAGACATTTTAAATGATTCATACTCAGAAATTAGCATGTAAATTTTAGACTTTTTTACTTCACTAGTTCCTTCATATGTGACTTGTAATTTGTCCCATATCTCTTTAGCAGAAACGCATCCAGATATTTTATTATATTCAGAAATATCTAATGCATAATGTAACATGCTTGTTGCTCTACTATTGAGAGACATCATTTTACAATCCTCATTAGTGAACTCAGTTTTGAGTTTAGGCATTGTATGAAGAGTCTCTCCAATAACTATTTCTTTTAAAGGAATTCTAGGTCCTTCTTCTATGATTCTCCATAGATTGTAATCTTGTCCTTCGACAAAGATTTTCATTCTATTTTTCCAATAGTTATAATTTGAGCCATTGAACAAAGATGGTCTAGTATAAGAGTGTCCCTCAGAGTAGCTATTTGCTGCCATTGGATCAACTCAAGGATTTTAAGCCTAAATAAGAGAACGGGGATCTGATACCAATTGTAGCTCGAGGTTTCAACCCAAAAGGGGGGGTGAATTGGGTTTTTAAAACTTTTTGCGGAATTAATATAAGTTTATAAAAACGTATAAGCAGCAAACAATTAAGACAAGTAATGCGCTGTAAATAAAGAGTTTAAGGAAAGAGGATGCAAACACAGTTTATAGTGGTTCAGCAATATCGGATTCGTTCCGACCCTACGTCCACTCTCTTCAAGGAACTCCTTGAAGTAATCCACTAAGAAATCTTAGTCACACAACTTAGCCGGGTGTTGCACAAACCGTACACAAACAATTTACAGGTGTTGCTTAAACCGAACAATCCTCTTCCTTTCGGAAGTTTCTCCTTCCTCTCGTTTGTAATCCCTTTACAAAAGATGGTGTAAAGTGAAAGGTAGAGAGACAGCAAATGAAAGCTTATTACAACATAAATGTCTCTCTTTCAAAGTAAAGCTTGAAGAAATGGCTCAACAAGATTATTTCAAAGCTTTTTGTGTTTCAAGAGTATAAAAACTTGATTGTGTGAGATCAACTCTTTTTGAATGTATGCAGCTTGTTATTGAATGCTTAACTGAATGGGTTTATATAGCAATCAATTAATATGGCCGTTAGGACTTTAATTTGAAAAAGATTTACTTTAAAACGTTCAGATTTGGAGTCCAACGGTCATATTTTTGAACTACTAGTCGACTAGTGACCCAGTCGACTGGGTTCACTTGGAAAAATCATGTTTTTCAGACCTTCTAGGTATCCAGTCGACTGGTGTTTTTCATCCAGACGACTGGGGACTTTTTGTCCATTTTACCAGTCGACTTGGTTGATTCATCCAGTCGACTGGGGACTTACTGTCCATGTACCAGTCGACTGGGTTGATTCATCCAGTCGACTGGGGACCTTCTGTCCCATATACCAATCGACTGGTATATGTACCCAGTCGACTGGGTTGTCTTCCAACCAAGTTTTTCTTCTGTTTTTCATTAAAAATATTTGTTTTAAAATCAACAGTTTTAGAAAACCTTTTGTGTTCAAGCCATTGAACAAGCTAATACAATGTATAAGTGAGACTTACATTGGTTCTAAACCTTAAGACCTATACTAGATCTTCAGTCTTCACTTGATACTTGATTTGGTTCGAGTTCTTGCACTTTGTTCCTTGGTTGAATGCGTTTGATCCTTAATACAACTTAGTTTAAACTTGTTAGAGAAATAACAGTTGTGTTTTGCCATCATTAAAATACGGGCGAGGGTCAACAATTACTTATCAGACATATTTCCATATTTCTTCCTTAGCATATTTGTCTCTCTATGAGACTCATTCCTCTATCAATAGATTTATAATCATAAATAGCACTTTAACATATCAAGCAATAACAATCAATATTTAAAGCAAATACAATACGTGAAGTTAAATGTTATTATTATTGGGAACGTCTTCCCACATGTTGACATGTTTTTATCTTAGACCGGCTGCCTTCCCGATTCTTTTCTTCTAATTTAGACCGACTGCCTTCTTGGTTCTTTTATTTTCATTTAGACCGACTGCCTTCTCGATATTTTATTTTCATTTAGACAGGTTGCCCTCCCAGTTCCTTTATTTCAAGCATATGCATATGAATAATGATATGAATAATAAAATAAAAATAAGCATGTATTCAGACATTTAAACTAGCTATCTTGATTATTCTCAAATTATTAATTGAAAAATTCCACTAAATTCTTCTCCTCATAAATCATATCAAATCAACAATCATAACTCGTCAAGAATTTCATTTATTACCTTTATTATTAAATTGACTCATTATTCTAATAATATTACTTCTCATATAATAATTTGATACATATCCATTATTCCTATCATACCTATCAACCAATTTTGCATCTACCACCGAAGTATAAGTTAATATTTTATTCTAATATTATCACTATATATTTCATATCTATCTTGATTACTTAAAGTAAATCTAACTTACCACAAAGCACTTAGAGCTACCCGTGGATCACTTCCTTGCCATTTCTACTATTCTCAGCAATTTCTCCCGATTGCTGATCGTTAACACTTGGCATAATATTTAAATTTTCTAATTTATTCTTCAATTATTCTAGAATTCATGCCCTTTTAAAATTCCCATATTGAGTTCTGGAAAATTTCATGTATGCTAAATTTTAAAAAATAAAATAATATTCGCATTATTACCTTTTGTGTTTCTTAAAGCTTCTCGTGACTCTCTATAAAATTCTCCCGTAAACCCCTTCAAAATTTTACTCTTTCAACTTTTTTTTTTTTTAGTCCCCAAGTGTTTAAATGAATAGAGTATTTTGTATTAAAGAAATAAGAAAACCAAGGATTTGGTAAGAAATAATTAAGGTAAAAGTATATATATATATACACACACACACACAATGTATTAACTGCTCACGTGTGCCACCGTTTTGCACAATTGCAAATTGGGGTGCTTAGTGTCCCAAGCACTTTGAGAGACAACACCTGGACTCCAGGTGTTGTCCACAGTTTTAGTGTTTTTTTTTCTTTTTCCTTTTACTTGTCCACGCCTAGACACTTGGGTTTTCTTTTTGTCTTTTGTCTTTTTCTTTTTTTCTTTTTCTTTTTCTTTTTCTTTGTAACTACACCCCACGTGTCCTTTTTTTTTTTAAATAAATATTTTATTCAATAATAAATATTTTATGTATATATTATTTTATTTCCATGTAATATCTATCAAATTACTTATTTACCCTTACTTTAATAACACAAGTATTACAATTCTACCCACCTTATAAAAATTTTCTTACTTAATTCATGAAAGAGTTTGGGGTATTCTTTCCTCATTATTGCTTCATGCTACCAAGTAATTTCTTCAACATCTTTGCTTCACCATAATACTTGAATCAATTTAATAACTTTATTACGCAAGACTTGTTTTTTTTTTGGTCTAAATTTCTCATTGGTACTTGTATAAAAGTCAAGCCTTCCTGAATTTCTACAACTTGGCTCGAAATATTATAAGATTCATCATGTAAGTGCTTTTGCAAAAGTGAAACATGAAATACGTTATGTAACTATTTCGACCTTAGAGGAAAATCTAGGCTATGCATAACTAGTCAAACTTCCTTAATAACCTCATAGGGCCCCATATACTTTGGACTCAACTTTCCTTTCTTTTGACCCTCAACACACCTTTCCATGGAGATATTTTTAAATACACCCAATCACCTACTTGAAATTCAAGAGGTCTTTTCTATTATCAGCATAGTTATTCGGTCTACTCTGTGTTGCTTTAAGGTTTTCTCCAATCAGTTTGATCTTCTCAGTTGTTAACTCAATTTGTTATGGATTAAATATATTTCTTTCCCCCACTATTCCAAACACATAAGGTTCTACACCTCCTATCATACAATTCCTCAAACGATGTCATTCCCATACTAAATTGATGTTGATTATTATAAGAAAATACAATCAATGGCATGTAAGCATCCCACTTACTGAGAAACTCATCACATTTTCCATTAACATATCTTCTAGTACCCTAATAATCCTTTTTGTCTAGTCATCTGTTTGAGGAGAAAAAGTTGTACTAAACTGCAACTGTGTACACATAGCTTTCTGAAAGCCTCTCCAAAACCAAGATGTAAATCTAGCATCTCTAAATGATACTATGCTTAATAGTACTCCACACTACCTCACAATCTCTGCTACATACTGTTCAACCACCTTTTTAGGACTCTAATTAGTTTTAATTGGAAGAAATTGATATGACTTAGAAATTCTATCTACTATCACTTACACTGTATCGTAACCTCTCTGGGAATGGGAAAATTCATAAATAAAATCTATATTCACATTTTTCTGTGGTCATTCAAACACAGGAAAATGCTGTAGTAAGCCTCTCGGATGTTTATTATATGACTTCACTTGCTGACAAACCAAACATCTAGAAATATATTCAGCTACGTCTCTCTTCAATTCTGACCACTAGAAATTCGGTCTCAATCCTCTGTACATCTTATTGTTACTAAGGTGCATCGAATATATATATCATAATGTGTGTCTTTCAATATCTCCATTCTCAATTCCGCATCATTGGGAATATATATTCTATGTTCCCATACCAGAACACCATCATTTCAAATTTTTAACTCATATTTCTTTTGTTGGCCCTCACCTTTGTTTTAATTATGACAAAACACAACTCCTTTTATACTAACGATGCTATCTAAGTGTATTAAGCAATAAGAGCATTCAACCAAGGATCAAAGTGCAAGAACTCAACCCGAATCAAACATCAAAGTGAAGACAGAAGAACTAGAATAGGTTTATGGTATTAAAACAAGTTGTAGTCTCACTTGTTCAGGTAATTAGATTGTTTAATGGCTCTTTTTGAAAAAGCATTTTAACATAACCTTTTAAGCAAATGTTTTTAAAGTTAAAATCTATTCAACACATGAATATTGGGTTGTTAAAGCAACCTAGTTGACTGGATACTTATACCAGTCTTCTGGTATAAAGGTCAGTATGTTCCCAGTCAACTGGATGCTTCATACCAGTCGACTGGTGTTTTGGTCAGAGACTTCCCAGTCGACTGGTAAAAACTACCCAGTGTTCTTACCAGTTGACTGGTAAGAACTACCCAGTCGACTGGTAATCTGGGTAGAAGGTTTCCAGTCGACTGGTAAGTCATACCTAGTCGACTAGTACCTTCAACAGCCTTTAAAATGTGATTTTTAAAGAGGATCCAATCGACTGGTAGTTCAAAAAATATGACCGTTGGGACGCGAGATTTCAGCACAAATTGTACCTAAATGGACAAAATGAGTTACAAACAGGTATATTACCTCAAGGCTATATAAACCCACTCTATTAAGCTTTTAAACTGAGAGCAATATACATTAAAATAAGTTTTTACTCATTGATACTCAAAAAGCTTTGAAAAATTGATTATTAAGCCATTCTTCAAGCTTTACCTAGAAAGAGAGATATTATTCAGTTGTATAAGCTTCCATTGTTGTCTCTCTACTGTTTTCTTTACAGTATTTATTGTAAAGGGATTTGCTTTCGAAAGGAAGAGAGTTGCTTCCGAAAGGAAAGGGTTTTTGCTTCTGAGAGGAAAGGGGTTTGCTTCTAAGAGGAAGGGATTGTAAGATTTGTGCAACACCCGTGAAGTTGCACGACTAAGTTTCTTAGTGGAGTACTTCAAGTAGGTTCCTTGAAGAGAGTGGACGTAGGGTCGGAACGATTCCGATATTACCGAACCACTATAAACTGAGTTTGCATCCTCTATTCCTTAAACTATTTATTTACAACACATATTACTTGTTTATATGCTTGTTGTGGTATCTGTTTTATAAACTTATGTTTTAATCTGCAAAAAGTTTTTAAAATCCAATTCACCCCCCTCTTGGGTTGAAACCTCGGTCTACAATTGGTATCAGAACCTTGTTTTCAATTTTAGCCTTAATATCCTTGAGTTGATCCGACGACAACAAATAACTATTATGAGGGACACTCATATACTAGGCCTCCCTTGTTCAATGGCTCTAACTATAACTATTGGAAAAATAGGATGAAAATCTTTGTTGAAGGACAAGATTATAATCTGTGGAGAGTCATTGAAGAGGGACCTAGAATTCCATCAAAGGAAATACCTATTGGAGATACCATTCCTACAATGCCTAAACTCAAAACTTAGTACAATGAGGAGGATTATAGAATGATGTCTTTCAATAGTAGATCAATAAGTATTTTACATTGTGCTTTAGATATATCTAAATACAATAAAATCTCTGCATGTGTTTCAGCTAAGGAAATTTGGGATAAATTACAAGTGACATATGAAGGAACTGGTGAGGTTAAAAAATCAAAAATCTATATGCTAGTATCTGAATATGAATCTTTTAGAATGTCTCATAATGAAACAATTTCTCAAATGCACTCATGTTTCACAACTATTGTTAATGGTTTGAAGCTTTTGGGTATGAACATTGAGGAATTTAAATTGACAAGAAAAATCTTAAGGTCTTTGCCATCCACATGGAAACCAAAGAAGACTGCTATCACAGAGGCCAAAGATATTGACAAACTTGATGTTGAGACACTCCTTGGGTCATTGTTGACATATGAAATGAAGGAAATGAATCCCATTGTCAATGATGATGAGAAGAAAAAGAAAGTGATTGCTCTCAAAGCCTCTGCATACAACAGAGAAGAAGAATCGGAAGAAGAGGCAGTGACCAGTGAAGAAGATGGCAATATGGCTCTAATCACCAAGTGGTTTCATAAATTCTTGAAGAAAAGCAAGAAACCTTACACAAAGGATCCTACCTCAAAAAGGGAACCACTTGTATGCTATGGATGCAAGAAGCCCCGTCATATCAAAGCCGATTGTATGACTACAAACAAACCATACAAGAGCTTCAAGAAGAAGACTATGATTGCAACCACTTAGAGTGATGACAAAGAAGAAGAAGAATCCTCGGATAAAGAAGTCGGATATGAGGAAATTGCTAACCTATGCCTTATGGCAATTGATGATGAAAATGAGATATTATCTTCTCCCTCTTCTAAAAATAACATTGTGAGCAGTAGTGAAGAATTCTTAGAAGTTATAAATGAAATGCATGATGAATTGAAGAAATTCGATTCTAGGAACTCTACTATTAAGAAAGAGGTGTCAACCCTTTCTATAGAAATGATAAGTCTAAGAGAAGAGAAAGAAAAATTATCTTCATTGCTGTATGATGCTTCTCAAGACTTCCTCAAAGATAAAAATGAGAATTTAAAGAAGAAGATATTAGAATTGAATTGAACTATATCTAGACTCATGCTTGGTAAAGAAAAGCTTGATGAAGTGCTTTCTTGCCAAAGATTAAGTGAAGGAAAATCTGGTTTAGGATACTCTCCATTAGGTAAGCAAAAATCAAAAGTGGGCTTATTCATGAAAGCTTCATGTGTGAATGAAGCCTCTACTTCTAAGGTTAAAATCACACCCCCATTGAATGATAGCACGTCTAGAAATATCAATTCTAATGCTAATATAAGATTGAAGAATCCTAGAAATACTCATGCTTATATGTATGCTCATTCAAGGAATGCATATGCACATGTTAGGAATAATCATCATGTGCATCCTAGGAACAATTTGTATACCCAAGACTTGCACACTGCACAAGCATATCCTAGGAATTAATATTATAATTATTCTAGAAATAATATGCATACTAATGATAATGCAAGCATGTATCCTAGGAATCATCATCATACATTGACTGAAAATGACATGTATATTCATATTCCTTATAATAAAAACATGTATCCTAGGAACTTATATCCTAAGCATTATAGGCATGCACAACTAAGAAATCCTAGAAATTTCAATAACTATTATCCTAGGATTGTGCATCATCAACATGTCTATAGATCACCATATGCTGTTAAGAAAGTATGGGTCCTAAAAGGAACCGTATTTTTAAGGACTAACTCCAAAGGACCCAAGAAATTTTGGATACCTAAAAATGCCATTGTGTATCCTTGTGTGATGTAGATATGTCTCCACACCAAGGAAAAGGGTAATTATTGGTACCTTGATAATGGATGCTCAAAACACATGACCGGTGATAAAAGTATATTCAAGGAACTAACTCTAAGAGACAGTGGACTTGTCACCATTGGAGACAACATAAAAATAAAGATCATCGGGCATGGAAAAGTTGGTAATGATTTCTCAACCATAGATAATGTACTACTAGTATAAGGCCTTAAGCCAAATTTACTAAGTATTAGTCAACTTTGTGACAAAGGCAACAAAGTCACATTTGAGACCTCTCATTGTCTAGTTATAGACATTAAAAGCAACAAGATTAAATTTGTTGGCCATAGACATGAGAATGTCTATATAGTTGATTTGAAATCCTTGCATTTCGAAAATGAAAAATGTTTTCCTGCCATTAGTGAAAATCAATGGCTATGGCATAGAAGACTTAGTCATGTGAACATGAACTTGCTGAAAATCATTTCAAGAAAAGATTTAGTCATTGGACTTCCCAAAATCAATTTTGAAAAAGACAAGTATGAGTTTCCGATCTTGGAATAAAAGATTCCATCTCTCCATTTCAAGAAAAGATTTAGTCATTGGACTTCCCACCTCAATCATACCCAGTCGACTAGTACCTTCAACAGCCTTAAAATGTGATTTTTAAAGAGGATCCAATCAACTGGTAGTTCAAAAAATATAACCGTTGAGACGCGAGATTTCAGCACAAATTGTACCTAAATGGACAAAATCAGTTACAAACGGGCATATTACCTCAAGGCTATATAAACCCACTCTATTAAGCTTTTAAACTGAGAGCAATATACATTAAAATAAGCTTTTACTCATTGATACTCAAAAAGCTTTGAAAAATTGATTGTTGAGCCATTCTTCAAGCTTTACCTAGAAAGAGAGATATTATTCAGTTGTATAAGCTTTCATTGTTGTCTCTCTACTCTTTTCTTTACAGTATTTATTGTAAAGGGATTTGCTTCCGAAAGGAAGGGGTTTTTGCTTCCAAGAGGAAGGGGTTTGCTTCTAAGAGGAAGGGATTGTAAGGTTTGTGCAACACCCGTGAAGTTGCACGACTAAGTTTCTTAGTAGAGTACTTCAAGGAGGTTCCTTGAAGAGAATGGACGTAGGGTCGGAACGATTCTGATATTGTCAAACCACTATAAACTGAGTTTGCATCCTCTATTGTTTAAACTCTTTATTTATAGCACATATTAATTGTTTATATGATTGTTGTGGTATCTGTTTTATAAACTTGTGTTTTAATCTGCAAAAAGTTTTTAAAACCCAATTCACCCCCTCTCTTGGGTTGAAACCTCAGTCTACATCTTTCTACTAAGCACGTCTAGCTTAATCTTCCCTATCTCCTTATCTCTACCTTACATATCTAACAAGCATTTTACTATAGATGACTGTACAATCATGTTTGTTAACATTGATCCTCTATCACTGATATTCAACTTCATTCTTATCTCTCTTAAATCTATAACCAATTTCACATCAGGACTCTCAATAGCAGTTAACCTTCTTGTAGACTTTCTACTCAATGCATCAGCTACCACCTTCTCCTTTTCTAGATGATAGTGAATTATACAATCATAGTCACTAATCAACTCCATCCAGCACCTCTGTCTCAAATTCAACTCTCTCTAGGTGTGTAAGTATGGCAAACTCTTATGATCAGTAAATATCTCACAAGTGGCTCCACACTGATGATGTCTCCAATCTTTAAAACAAAGACTATGGTAGCCAAATCTAAGTCATGGGTAGGGTAATTTCTCTCATTATTCCTCAATTTCCTAGAAGTATATGCCATTATCTTCCTATGTCGCATCAACACACATCCTAAATCTTGATGGGATGCATTACTATACATCACAAATCCTTCATCACCAGAAGAAAGCACCAATATTAGAGCTGTAGTCAATTTCTCTTTTAGTAATTGGAAACTTTTCTCACACTCCCAGACCATACAAATCTCACCTCTTTCCTGGTCAATCTAGTCAATAGTACTACAATAATAGAAAAATTCTGAAAAAAAATCTTCTATAATAACCAACTAACCCCAAGAAGATTCTAATTCTCTCCCAACTCTACATTGTCTCGATCTTTTGTGGATCAACTGTTATGCCATCTCTAGATGTGATATGTTCCAAGAAAGTTATTTCATTCAGCCAAATTTACATTTAGAAAATTAAAGCATACATTCTTTCTTTCCTCAAAATCTCCAACACAATTTCTAAATGTTTTACATGCTCTTCCTTAGTCTTTAGAATATACCAATGTGTTATCAATGAACATAACCAAAACTTATCAATGAATGGTTTGCACATTTTATTCATTAAGTCCATGAATGTTGCTGGAACATTAGTCAATCCAAATGACATCACAAGAAACTTATGACCATAACATGTCCTAAAAACAGTCGTAGGCACGTCCCCTTCTCTATACCTGATCTCAGGTTTATTTTTGAAAACACCCTCTCTCTCTACTACAGTTCAAACAAATCATCCATTATGGACAAAAGATATATATGTTATTTTTTCTTAATGGTTATTTTATTCAGCTATCAGTAATCTATACATAACCTTATCGTTCCATCTTTCTTCTTCACAAACAATGCAAAAGCTTCCCATGGTGACACACTTGGTCGAATAAATTATTTGTCTAACAATTATTAAAGTTGAACCTTCAGTTCTCTCAATTCAACAAGTCTTATTCTGTAGAGTGCTATTGACATAGGTTCAGAAACCAGAATCACATCCATGAAAACTCAATATCTTTACTAGAAGGTAAATTAGGAAACTCATCAAGAAATACATTTGAATAATCTTTCACCACTAAGATTTCTTCTAGCTTCCTATTTTCCTTTTTTGAATCCATTATGTATGTCAAATACTCCTCATAACCCTTCTTCAACTATCTACTAGTAGTTAGAGCAAATTAAGATAGTTCGAGAGTATCTACTAGTAGTTAGCACAATCAACCCAGACGGAATACATCGACAACCAGTTCATTCCCAAAATTAAATGAAAATCTATCATATTCAAAGGTAATAAATCAACTTCAAATTCTCTATCACCGATATGAATCACACGACCCTTGTAAACATTTATGATTATCACTCTATCTCTAGTGGGAACTTCAACAATACTATTATGCATCAAAAGACTAATACATGCATCAATAAACTTCATAAATACATTGGATGCAAAAGAATGGGTTGCACCAGGATCAACCAACATTGATATGTCCACCTTTTCTACATACAAAACACTTCAAATTAGGGCAATTCTAGGATAAATGTCTTACCTGATTACATCTATAACAAACTTCTGTTTCTTGATTAGATATCAGATTACCACTTCCCCTTGGTGGCATACTTACTTCCTCTACCATGACTCCTACTTCCCATAACTTGTCTCTCAAATCTAAGGATGCCACCGATCGTACTCTGAGCTACAGAAGCAACAGATCTTGTTTCCTTCCAACTCTGTACTACATTTCTTTGTAACAAGTAACGCCCCATATGGGGTGGTCTCTCACCCTGTACACTTATACTATCACTACCTCTAGAACCTTCATATTTAAGCCTCTTTAACCATTATTTCTCTTTCCCTTAAACTCTATCACATCTTTCTCAATCTGAAATGCTATATCAACTAACCTGACATAATTAATATGCCTTATGTAAGATAGTTTTGATCAAATATTTAAACATAGTTCATCTATGAACCTTTTAAATAGGTCTACCATTTTCGGTACAAACCTCGACAAAGCCATAAATCTCTTATCATACTGAGTCATAGTTAATGATTTTCCTCAAATAAATAAAATCTCTCTTGTTGGGCTCTAAAGGTATAAAGAAAGTATTTATCAAGGAAAACCTCCTTAAACATAGTCCAGGTTAAGGGTCTATCAACATATGCACTTACCTTGGGAAGAGTATCCTCTTATCATTCTAAAGCTTCTTCTTCTAACTCAAACGAAGCAAAGGTAACTCTCTGCCTATCTGTCATTAGTAAAATACCAAATAATCTCTCTACATATTTCACCCATAGCTTAGACTCAAAAGGATTCATAGATCCTTTAAGAAACAAAGCATTCAACTTAATATATCTAACAATCTCCCTGCATCTCGTGCATAATCTTATATTTCCCTTTTTGAACGTCTATCATTACTGGATTTACAGCAATTCCATGCTATAAACTATCAACTCTATCATCTGTTACATTCATTTTCTCAAAAGCATGAGCAAGAGCTTCTCTCAGCTCATCTCTTTCAACTCCAGATTCACTCACATCCTTACTAGCATCAATTATACTATCAACACGTTCCAATTTAGGAACCACAGACTCAGACTCAACTTTTATCTCAACCTCAGTTTGTCTAAAATAAAATTAGGGGCCTACCACTCCCTCTCTAGTCAGAACTCTACCTTTAACTCTAGCACGTCTACGTGTTATCCTCAGACTCTGAATTAAACTGTAGTTTATTTAAATCTTCCACTTCTTTAAATTTTTACGCAGTCTACAGAATCATAAAACCTAATGCTCTAATACCAAAAATGTAACGACCCATCCCGAGTTGGCCACCCCCGAGACGGTATTGTCACATTTTGAAAATTCCAGGACGACACATATATGCAACAATAAAAATAATGCTAACTGAAATTTTTACATCAATCCTCAACCCTCAACAGGGGAGATATCATTCTGATCTTGACTTAAACATTACATACAACGTAATATGCATGAATATTTACAAATAAATTTTTATTTTATTTTCTCATTAGTCTGAGGATGTGGACACACATGTGGCTTACAAATAATGACTTCATCTGAATCTCAACTCAACAAACTATCTGTCCTGCCTCCTATCTTAAATCATTGTACAATGAGGAGTGAGTTTCATAAGCTCAGTGAATTAAACTTATTAAAAGTATTCGATTCTATACTCTCAATTACATCTTATAATTCAATTACATCTAAAAATCTTCTGATATTTATTCATCTTTTTTCTCAAATAATTCAATAATAACAATATTTTGTAATTACTACACAATTTCATAATTCCCCTATTACACAGTCTCTTCTTAAGTTACTCATCAGATATATTTCCATATTTCTTCTTTAGCGTATTTGTCTTTCTGTGAGACTCATTCCTTTATCAATAGATATACAATCATAAATAACACTTTAACATATCAAGCAATAACAATCAATATTTAAAGCAAATGCAATCCGTGAAGTTATATGTTATTATTATTGGGAACATCTTCCCACAGTCGACATGTTTTTATCTTAGACCGGTAGCCTTCCCGATTCTTTCATTCTCATTTAGACCGGCTGCCATCCCGGTTCTTTTATTCTCATTTAGACCGGCTGGCTTCCCAGTTCTTTTATTTTTATTTAGACCGGCCGCTTTCCTGGTTCTTTTATTTTCATTTAGACTGGCTGCCCTCCTGGTTCTTTTATTTCATGGATATGCATATGAATAATAATATGAATATGCATATGAATAATAAAATGAAAACAAGCATGTATTCAGACATTTAAACTAGCTATCTAGATTATTCTCAAATTATTATTTGAAAAATTCAACTAAATTATGCTCCTCATATATCATATCGAATCAACAACCATAACTCATCAAGAATTTCATTTATCACCTTTATTATTAAATCGACTCATTATTCTAACAATATTACTTCTCATATAATAATTTTCTACAAATCAATTATTCCTATCATACCTATCAACCAATTTTTCATCTACCACCAAAGCATAAGTTAATAATTTATTCTAATATTATCACTATATATTTCATATTTATCTTGATTACTTAAAGTAAATCTAACTCACCACGAAGCACTTAGAGCTACTCGTGGACCACCTCCTTGCCTTTTATGCTATTCTCAGTAGTTTCTCCCGATTGCTGATCGTCAACACTTGACATAATATTTAAATTTTCTAATTTATTCTTCAATTATTCTAGAATTCATACCCTTTGAAAATCCCACATTGAGTTATGGGAAATTTCATGTATGCTAAATTTCAAAAAATAAAATAATATTCGCATTATTACCTTTTGTGTTTCTTAGAGCTTCTTGTGACTCTCAATAAAATTCTTCTATAAACTCCTTCAAAATTTTACTTTTTCAACTTTTTTTCAGTCCCCAAGTGTTTAAAGAAATAGATTATTTTGTAATGAAGAAGTAAGAAAACCAAGTATTTGGTAAGAAATAATTAAAGTAAAGCAAAAAGTGTATACACACACACACACACACACACGCACACACAATGTATTAACTGCTCACCCGTGCCACCGTTTTGCACAATTGCAAATTGGGGTGCTTAGTGTCCTAAGCACTTTGGGAGACAACACCTAGACTCCAGGTGTTGTCCACAGTTTTATTATTTTCTTTTTTTTTCTTTTTCCTTTTACTTGTCCACGCTTGGACACTTGGGGTTTTTTTTGTCTTTTTCTTTGTAACTACACCCCACACCTCCATTTTTTTTCAAAAGAATTATTTTATTCAATAATAAATCTTTTATGTATATATTATTTTATTTCCATGTAATATCTATCAAATTACTTATTTACCTTTACTTTAAGAACTAGGGTATTACATAAATCAACTTCAAATTCTTTATCATCGATACGAATCACACAACCCTTGTAAACATTTATGATTATCATTCTATCTCTAGTGGGAACTTCAGCAATACTATTATGCATCAAAGGACTAATACATGCATCAATAAACTTCATAAATATATTGGATGCAAAAGAATGGGTTGCACCAGGATCAACCAACATTGATATGTCCACATTTTCTACATACAAAGCACTCCAAATTAGGGCAATTCTAGGATAAATATCTTATCTGATTACATCAATAACAAACTTCTTTTTCTCGATCATACATCAGATTACCACTTCCCCTTGGTGGCATACTTACTTCGTCTACCATGACTCCCAGTTCCCATAACCTATCTCCCAAATCTAAGGGTCCCACCAATAGTATTTTGAGCTACAGAAGCAACAGATCTTGTTTTCCTTTGACTCTGTACTACAATTTTTTGTAATAAGGAACGTCCTATCTAGGTGGTCTCTCACCCTATACACTCATACTACCACTACCTCTAGAACATTCATGTCTAAGCCTCTTTAACCACTCTTTCTCTTTCCCTTAAATTCAATCACATCTATCCCAATCTGAAATGATATATCCACCAACCTGACATAATTCATATGCCTCATGTAAGATAGTTTTGATCAAATCTTTAAACATAGTTCATTTATGAACCTCTTACACTTCTTCTCCTCTAGGTCTACCATTTTCGATACAAACCTCGACAAAGCCACAAATCTCCTATCATGCTGAGTCATAGTCAATATGTTTGCCTCAAATAAATAAATAAAAAATTTCTTGTGGGGCTCTAAAAGTATAAGGAAAGTATTTATCAAGGAAAACCTCCTTAAACCTATTACAGGTTAAAAGGTCTATCAATATATGCACTTACCTTAGGAAGAGTATCTTCCCATCATTCTAAAGCTTTTCCTTCTAACTCAAATGAAGCAAAGGTGACCCTCTGCCTGCCAGTCACTGGTAAAGTACCAAATAATCTCTCTACATGTTTCACCCATTGTTCGGGCTCAAAAGGATTCATAGATCCTTTAGACAACAAAACATTCAACTTAATATATCTAACAAACCAATCTCCCTGCATCTCATGTATAAACTCACATTTTCCCTTTTTGAACGTCTATCATTACTGGATTTACAACTATCTCAGGCACCGTTTCAGCCTGTTCATCAAGTCTATGCTATAAACTATTAAATCTATCATCTGTTACATCCATTTTCTCAAGAGTAGGTGCAAGAGCTTATCTTAGCTCATCTCTTTCAATTTCAGGTTCTCTCACACCTCTACTAATATTAATTATACTGTCAATAAGTTCCCTTCTAGGAACCACAGATTCAGACTCAACCTCGACTTGTCAAAATATTGGGGGCCTACCACGCCCTCTCAAATCAACAACTCTAACTCTAGTTCTAGCACATCCTCGTATCATCCTCAAACTATTCATTAGAATATAATTTGTTTTAATCTTCCACTTTCATAATTTTTATGTAGTCTACAGAATCATAAAACCTAAGGCTCTGATACCAAAATTGTAACGACCCATCTCGGGTTGGCCACCCTCGAGACAGTGTTGTTACATTTTGAAAATCTCAGCATGACACATATATGCAACAATAAAAAAATAATACCAACTACAATTTTTATATCAATCCTCAACCCTCAACTCTCAACAGGGGAGATATATCATTAAGATATTGATTTAAACATTATATACAACGTAATATGCACGAATATTTATAAATATATATTTTTTCCCATTAGTCTGAGGATGTGAACCATGTGTCTTACAGATAATGACTTCGTCTGAATCTTAACTCACCAAACTATTTGTCTTGCCTGCTACCTGAAATCATTGTTCAATGAGGAGTGAGCTTCGCAAGCTCAGTGAATTAAACTTACTAGAAGTATTCAATTTGTATAAGTAGTCTTCTAATATTTACTCGTCTATATCTTATATATTTTGATAATAACATTCTATTATCACTACTCATATCAAATCTCAATCCTTTATAAATCTCTTCTTTTCATTTAGTTAATCATCATCTTGAGATTATCAATTTTATCTCATAATTACCTCATTATGAGGTTCACAGCATATAATTAGTCACGCAGATAATTCTCATCAATTCATATTTTTGTATTTCTTCTCAGTATAATTGTCTCTCTGTGTGACTCATTCATCTATCAATAAATTTACAATCATGAATAGAATTTTAGCATCTCAAGTAATAACAATCAATATTTAAGCAAATGTAATGCATGAATTTAAATTTTATTATTATTGGGAACATCTTCCCATATGTCGACATGTTTTTATCTTAGACCGACTGTCTTCTCGGTTCTTTCATTCTCATTTAGACAGACTGCCTTCCCGGTTCTTTTATTCTCATTTAGACTGGCTGCCCTTTCGGTCCTTTTATTTCCAACATATACCGGCTGTCACGGTTTTCATTTAGACCGGCTGTCCCCCGGTTCTTTTATTTTCATTTAGACTTCTTTTATTTTATTTAGACTGGCTACCTTCTCGGTTCTTTTATTTCATGCATATACATATGAATAATGATATGAAATAAGCATATGAACAATAATATAGAAACAAGCATGTCTTCAAACATTCAAATTAGCTATCCTGATTATTCTCAAATTATTATTTGAAAATTTTCACTAAATTCCTCTCCTCATAAATAATATCAAATCATCAACCATAGCTCGTCAAGATCCACTAAATTCCTCTCCTTATAAATCATATCAAATTATCAACCATAGCTCGTTAAGAATTTCACTTATTGCCTTTATTATTAAATCGACTCATTATTCCAATAACATTATTTATCATAAAATAATTCTCTACACATCCACTATTTCTATCATACCTATCAACCAACTTTCATCTATCACCAAATCATCAGTTAAATCATAAGTTAATGATTTATTCAAATACTATCACTACATATTTCATATTTATCTTGATTACTTAAAGTATATCTAATTCACCACATAGCATTTAGAGCCACCTGTGGCTCACATACTTTCCTTTCTTGCTCCTCTCAGCAATTTCTCCCGGTTGCTAATCGTCAACACCTGACAGAATATTTGTATTAAAATTTCTAATTTTTTATTCAATTCCTTCATAATTCACACCCTTTCGAAATTCCCACATTGAATTCCGGGAAATTTTATGTATGTTAGATCTCAAAAATAAAACTCACGTTATTACCTTCTGTTTTTCTTAGAGCTTCCCGTGACTCTTTATAAAATTCTCCCGTAAACCCCTTAAAAATTTTACTCTTTCAATCTTTCTTTCGGTCTCCAAGTGTTTAGAGAAATATAGTAGTTTGAATTGTAAAAGGAAAAAAACCAATTAGGATTTGGTAAGTATAAAAAAAATAAAGAAACAAAGCATATATATGCAAATTTTGCCGCCCCCACTATTCACATTTTGTGCAGTGTATCATGTAGTGATACACAACATTTCACCTTTCTCTTTTAGCAACACCTGGATTCCAAGTGTTGCCACTTTTTTTTTTTAAAACATTTTTTTTTCCTGAACATGTCTTTTTTTTTTCTTTGTAACTACACCATCGAACGCCCAGTTTTTTTTCAAGAGAATTATTTTATTCAATAATAATTCTTTCACATATATATATTATTTTACTTTCATGTTAATTTTATCAAATTACTTCTTTACCCATGCTTTAAGAACATGGGTATTACAAATAGCTTCGTTCCAAAAAGGCGCATCTCCACAAGACATAACCTCACTATAGGTAAAAGGTTCTCCTTCTACTAGAAACGTAAAGAATTCATCTCCAAAATTCTTTTCAATTCTACCTCTCTTACTTCTTCTAGGTTCAAAAGAGGTTTCGGATTTATCTCCTAGGGATGACCTAGAAGGTATGTCCTCATTTAATTGGACATTAAACGATTGAACCGACACCTTAGTTTTAAAAAGAAAAATATCCTCAATATATGTTGCATCTCAAGCTTCTATTATTATGTTATTGAATATTTCACTTATTTATGAATTTATCACTAAGAACCTATTTGCACTACTATTTTGGGCATAACCTATATAAACAACATATATAGTTTTGGGTCTTCTTTTCTTTCTCTTTGGTTCGAGTATAGCTACCTTAACTAGACACCCCCACACTTTTTGAATATCAAATCTTGGAGGTCTATTTTTCCATATTTCAAAAGTTTTATCACTATATTTAGAGGCTACTCAATTTAATATATGACAAAAAGTTAGGACAATTTCCTTCCACAAATTCATGGGTACACCAGAACTTAGTAACATAGAATTGAACATATCCATTGATGTTTTATTTTTCTTTTAAGTTACACCATTTGATTGAGGAGAATAATGGGGAGTAACCTCGTGAATTATCTCATTATATTCATAAAAACCCTTAAGCTCATTCAAACTATATTCCCCACCTCTATCGAAGCTAAGAATTTTAATCTTCTTCTCTAATTGGTTTTCAAATTCATTCTTATATGTTTTAAATTTATTAAATACTTCATCTTTTGTTTTGATGAGATAGACATAACAATACTTTGAGTAATCATTTATAAATATTACGAAGTATTTATTTTCATCCCTAGTTGGAGGTCGATTTGAATCACAAATGTCACCATGTATGAGTTCTAGGAGATTAGTATTTCGGTTGACAGGTCTATAAGGCTTTCTCGGTTGTTTAGCTTGTACACAAATCTCACATTTATGCTTGATATCTAAAGAAGTTTTAGGAATTAAACCCAAATCTATCAAATTCGTTATCTTCCTAAGGCTTACATGGCCTAATCTTCCATATCATACATAACTAAATTCAATATTGAAAACTAAATGAGAGACATTGTTCAAAGTACTTGAGACATTTAATTTACATAAACCATCATAAATAAATCCTTTCCTAATAAAAACATTATTTCTACTTATTACAACAATGTTGAACTAGATAAGATTCACTAACTAGATTTCTCCTAACATCGGGAACATGAAGTACTTCTTCAAGAATTAATGTCTTCCCAAATGTCAACTTCAGATAAATTCTTCCAATTCCTAGCACTCGTGCGGTGGTACCATTTGCTAGAGTTACACTTCCTCCACTTGAGTTCTTATATGTTTTAAACAATGAACTATTCAAACAAACATGTATATTAGCCCGAGAATCTAACCACCACTCATAATTTTCATGAGTAAATTTTATTAAAGAAGGTTTAGATTTAGACCTAATTGAGGGTTCTCCATCCTCTAAGATGTTGACTTGACAGCCTTTATTCTCAAAGTTAGGCTTGAACTCAGTAGTCTTGTTGTTGTAAAAATCTCAGGCAATATGATTAGTCCTTCCACATACATAGCACGATCCTTGAGTCTTGCCTTTACCCTTAAAGTTCTTAGAATTTGGGTTACGGGAACGATTGAGTTGAAAGTTATTAGGTGAGTTATTGAACCTAAAGTTATTAGGTCGGTTGTTATTATTATTCTTCAAATTTTTATCTTTGAAGTTATTTCCCCTAGGCTTAAATTGGTTGGAGGTTTTATTTTGTTTTACCATATTCACTTTAGCCTCCATATCATTTTTTGACTAAAAACTTAACCTATGTTGTTCTTCTATTCTAAGAGAAATTAAATCTTGGGTTAAGGCCAAAGTACCTAGTTTATGTCTAAGACCTTTGGAAAATTCAATCCAATAAGGTGGAAGATTTTTTATAAGACACGACACCTTAAAATCTTCACTAAAATTAGTACCATTCTCCTCTACATCTCTAAGATGGTTTTGAAACTCATGAGTTTGATCATTAATTGATTTACCATCTACCATGCAGTATTTATTAAAGGTTGAAACATTAAACCTTTTTATACCCACATCATTTATACCATACTCATCTTCTAAGGCTTTCCAAAGATCTTTAGCACTTTTGGCAGAATGATAGATGTTGTAAAGACTTGGAGAAAGGGCATTAAGAATTCTCTTGTGACAATGGTATTCTATTTCTTAAGAGGTGTACTGAGGGGTTTTTGATTCACTAGTTGATGTATCTCTAGGTTGAGTTGAATCTTCTAGAGCGAGTATGAAACTTAACACCGTTAACCAATACATCATTTGCTTTTTCCATTTCCTAAAAAAGAGTCCATCAATTTTTTTGGGTTTTACACTATTGGCTTCCTCGTATGATATCATTCTAGGAACTATTTAGGACAACTCAAGTTTCTGTGAGTAATAAAATCTAGGTTCAATAATTCAATTACTAAAAGAAATATATACGAATAAGATTAACACAAATACACTAAATTAATAACTATAACGTATATTATTTGCACAAAAGAAAATATATATCAAATTTAAGTACAATACAAGCTACCACCTAGTAAAATTTCAATAAGATATTAAGTATTCTAAAACTTTATAATAATGATATTTTGTTTTGGTTGCTTTATTGTTTCCCTTTTTAAATGTTTTATTGAAAACAAATAACCAAAAAATCCGTTTATAAAATAAAATTGTATTGGTTTGATTATTATAACATATTTGAAATTGATATGTAACCGTTTTTTTATAAAATAAAATAGAAACTAATTTAAGTACTATTAATTGTAATTAAAGACAGATTGAATATAACAATTTTATTTTGATTTAATGCAGATAGGAAACTGATTTCATTAAATTTTATATTTGAACAAAATTTTAAAGCACACGGTTTAGATTTGAAATGTAATATTTTTAAAACATAAAATGTTTTTAAAATTTGAACAAGTTTTTGAAGTTGGTTTTAACAAATATCAAAACAATTTTTTTTAAAAAAACTGCAAATTAATTAAAATAGAGTTATTTGAAACCAACAAGCTATTTTTTTAATAACTGATATCTTGTATATAGAATGCAATTCTTTTAACCAAATTTTTGAATAAGTTATACCAAATAAAATATAAATAGATATACAAATTTGAATTTATAACGACTTTAGCTGTTGGAAAATATATAATTATTTATAGAAAATTAGAAGACAAATTCGAATATATATTTGTAGAATTCAAAACAATTTAACACAACATGCATAATAAGGTATAAAACAAAATAATGTAATTAATTAAAACTAAAAAGTAGAAAAATAGAAGGAGTTGGCATGTGAATTATGGAAAACCATTGTCCTAAAGTCGTTATAGCATCCCTAAGTGCGGATATGAATGGCTAAGACTGGCTCCAAGATAAAACCCAATTGCTCGCAGCTTTGTCTCCTATAATGTGCATGCCCACTGAGAAGCAAGGATGAACTGACCCGATCAAGGTTGCCCAAAACACAAATATATAGAAACCAATAGAATAACTCTCTCAAAGCATAAAAGACAAGAAGAAGATTATGAAAATTGTGTGTCTTAGGCTCATGAAAAGCTTGGTATTTATAGGCACAAGTGAGCCTAGGAATTTAATTCAAAATTTAAAATAGAAATAAATTAAAAATTTGTAACTCTCAATTTGTTAAGATTAATCACAAATTGTAACCTTCAATTTATTGAAAATAATCACAAATTTGTAACTCTCAATTCATTGAGATTAATCATAAATTTGTAACTTTCAATTTATTAGCTATATTAAAATAGCCAGTAATGGCTTTTTGAAAAACCACTATAAATTCATGTGAAAAATTTTAAAAATTTATAACAAATAACACCTAGGAAACCCTAACCCCAAGGTCACTATTGTAATTACTTTGTAAATAATCTCTATATATATGAAGTTAATCTACTGTTATCATCAATTAGTCATAGAATTCTTAAACTCTAGTTCTTATTATTATTTACATGGTATCAGAGCATCTAAGGTCCAAAACCTAAAAACCCTAAAGCCATAGAAAATATTTCTTCTACCTCTACTTCTGAAAATCTTACCCAAACACCACCTAAGCCTCCCGAAAATAACCCTTCTCTTCAAGCTAGCGTCATCGCCTACACTTCAAACATAGCTGATGTCCTCTTTGCTATCGTCACTACAACTGGTGTCATTGCTGCCTTCCATACTAACGTCGCATGCAACTTGCTCCCTCCCTTCCCCACTTGCGTCACCGACCCCACAACCCACCCACATGACAATTTTCTTCGCACAACCGCCGATACTTTACCTTTTTCTCTTCCCTCAACTCATGATCCCACTGTTCCTATCTTCTCCCTCATAGCTCATGCCATCAACCTACTATTTTTTCTTTTCCTTTCTCACCCGCCACTTATCCTAGTGCCCACAACAACTCGGGTCCCACTTTGCATGCTGCCCACCCTACCACAACCACGTTCTCACTGTAATTTTTCTTATTTTCCTTTCTCACCCCCAAATTTCTTTTCTCCTCAAACAGCCGCCGCCTTTCATCCAATAGCACCCCTTACGGCTCTTACACCTACTCCTCACTATCATAACTACTCTGTTGCCCCTAACCTTACCCTCACTCTTGATTCCACTAATCACCAACTGGTTGTACCCTCACCTATCAACCCATCGAACCCTCCCACCTTCCCAAATCTTCCTCTTTTCTCTGCTCCTAGCATTAAACACCTAGTAAGTCTTACATTTGATAATAATAATTATATCCTCTGGCGCTCCCAGTTTCTCGTAATCCTTATAAACTATGATCTTGTCGGATATATTGATGGCACCTTACCCTGTCTCTCCCAATATTACTTTTCCAATGATAGCACTACCATTCTAAACCTTTCTTTTTAAACCTGGCTTCGTGTGGACCAGTGTCTTTGCTTCTGAATTAATGCTACCCTAACCTCGGACATCTTACAAGATGTCCATGATCTCCATACTCCCTGAGATGTCTAGCTTGTCCTGGAACAACGGTACCTTGATTAGTCCAATGCCAATGAGTTTGATCTCCGTTTGAAGCTTCACAAACATACCAAAAATGGCAATCCTATGGAATAGTACCTCCGAGAACTCAAAGCTATAGTTGATGCCCTTGCTACCATCAACTCACCACTCTCCACCAAAGATCTCATCTACTATGCTTTAGCAGGTCTTCCAACTGAATATGAGAGCTTCATAACTACAGTCACCAACACTAACCTCACCCTTACCTTTGATAGTTTGCGTACCAAGCTGCTTCTACAGGAACAACGGCTGAAACATCTTCGGGTCACATCTCAGTCTTTTGGCCCTCCTATAACCATTACCATTACCACCATCTCTGGCACTTCTCATGGTCGTGGCAGGGTTTGCTTAGGTTATCGGGGTCGTGGTCATAGTTATGGACGCAATACTGGTCGTGGTGACTCCACTCAGTATGATTTAGGTACGAATCAGTCCTGTAATTTTACTCCTATATTTTATTGCTCTGCTGGTACTTTTTTTTACAATCTTGAAGGTCTCTTCGGCTCACACCTTAGATCTTTCTCCCTGTCGTGTCAGATTTTTCACACCACCGGTCACTTGGCCCTCAACTGTGCTCATCAATTTAATCATACGGTTGTTACTCATGAATTTCCAAAATCCTTTGCTACTATATCTCTTGGTGAGTCTAATGCCGCACAATGGTACCCTGATATGATCGTCTCAGCTCACATGACTTCTCAGTCAGGTATGCTTACTAATCTTACACCTTATTTTGGAAAAACTAAAATTTTGGTTAGTAATGGACAATTGCTTGATATAAATAATGTTGGTTCTACTTTCTTATGCACCTCCACCAAACCTCTTCATATTAAAAATGTCTTACATGTCCCACAATTATCTCACAACTTACTATCTGTTAAACGTTTATGTTCTGATAACAATTGTTATGCTACCTTTGATGCATCCCATGTTGTTATTAAGGACAAGAGTACAGGAAAAATACTTTTCAAATCCTCCAGTGATGGTGATCTCTACCCTCTTCCACCTGACTCGGTCACTACCTCTCCTTTGGTGATGGTCTCTTGTCAAGGCTCTAGTGATGTTTAGCATCATTAGCTAGATCATTTAGGTCCCTGTGTGTTATATCTTTTACAAACTCAAAAGAATATTTCTTTGTCTTCTAAATATTCTAGTTTTTGTTTAGAGTGTCAATTAGGCAAGTATAAACATTTACCTTTTGATTCTATTGAGCATTGTACTGCAGAACTTTTAACTTTAATACATTCGGATGTTTGGCAATCACTTATTTTATCCAATTTAGGTTATCGTTATTATATTATCTTTGTGGATGATTTTTATCGCTATTCTTGGATTTTTCTTATGCGTAAAAAGTCTGAAGTATTTCACCACTTTTGTAACTTTAAAACACTTGTTGAAAATCAATTTTCTACCAAAATAAAAATATTTCAAAGTGATGTAGTAACAAATTTGACCAAATGTTTTTCAAACAATTTCTCGCTCACCATGGTATTGCTTTTATTATGTCTTGCTTAGATACACCTCAACAAAATAGTGTCATTGAGTGTAAGAATTGACACATTAGTGAAATCGCACACACCCTCTTAATTCACTCCTCTCTTCCTGAGTCCTTTTGGGTAGATGCTACATACACTACACTTTATATCATAAATCATCTTCCTAATCTTGTTTTGCACAATCAAGCTCCTTATACCAAATTGTTTCCTAAACCTCCTGATTACTCCAACTTTTGTGTTTTCAAATGTGTTTGTTATCCTAACCTCACTACAAATTCTCCCCACAAGTTCGCACCCAGATCCAAATAATGTTTCTTTCTAGACTATGCACAAAATTACAAAGGATATAGGTATCTTGATCGTACCACTGGCTGTGTCTATACGAGTCATCATGTTGGTTTCGATGAACTCTCAATTCCTTATCCTACTCTTTCTACACCTGTCACCTCCACTACTACTCCACCACCTCCCACCTCTCCCCTTTTTTTTTTACCACTTTTGAACCCTTATATCCATCTTCTACCTCGTCTCCTATGTCTCACACCATCCCTGGTTCTAGTCTCCCTGTTCCTATTCTTTCCTCCCCACCACCAGCCCCTCTTGCCTTTCCACCTAACGCTTCCACTTCTTCATCTATGGCCATTATTTCCACTCCTGTTCACACCACCTCATCTCCATCACCACCAGTATCTCCTTCTTTGAACTCTTCTCCGCCAGACACTTTAGCATCAATCTCTATTTCTTTTAGTCTCCTTGTTCTTTCCTCTGTTGAACCTATCACTTCTTCTACATCTACTCTCCCTCCATCGACTACCACCACCTTTTGTCATCACATGATCACTCGTTCAAAAACTAGCATTCGCAAACCCAAAAACTTACTCTCTTTTCCTAATACTACCCAACCATCTGAACCAACTTGTTTTTCTTAGGCAAATAAAGATCCTGAGGGGCGATTAGCTATGTCTGACTAATTTAATGCTCTTTTGACAAACAACACTTAGGATCTGGTTCCATATGATCCAATTAAAAATTTAGTTGGGTGTAAATTGATTTACAGGATTAAAAATCGGGCTGATGGGTCAATGGAGCATTACAATGTGAGGCTGGTCGTTCAGAGATTCCACCAATAACTAGGTATTGACTACCATAAAACTTTTAGTCCTGTTGTTAAAACTACTACTATACGCATTGTTGTATCCTTAGTCATTTCTCATACTTGGGTAATTAGACAACTAGATGTTAAAAATTATTTTCTTTATGAATATCTTGATGAAGTTGTGTACATGAAACAACCTCCTGGCTTTATTAATAACCTTCATCCTTCTCATGTATGTAAGTTATTGATTACGCCCAAAATATAAGGCGATTATTGTAGTATAGTTTTGGGGTGTCGATTCCACAGGGAAACAAGTTAAGTACAACAGAAGGTGTAAACCTCAACACAAACGATAAAAGATTAAAAGAATCTGAGTTGTTTGAGAAAAAGAGTAATTGTGTAAATAAGTTTAAAATAAAAATGACAAGGTTCCGGAAATCCTCCCTAGGTTCGTTGCTCTAATCCTAACTTGATTCAGTTGTTTTTATCTCGATTGCAAGTTTCACATCCCAAACAGGCAATCGGAAAATATTCAATTAAAGCGCATTTATAAATCCTAATGTAATTGTTATGAAATCTTCTTTACTTTCAAGCACACATGACCTAACTTATAAATTATCAAGAGACGACGATATATCTAAACGACAATGCCGCAGCAATGGACAAATATATAAAAGAGATCTACCAGACTCAATCACACCCCAATAGGTACACATAAGAAAAGTCTGACTAAATTTATATGGAAAAGAAGCATGCAACCACCGGAGTTATAATAAATCTACTAATTAAATTAAAGAATAAAACATAACAATATTTAACGAAAATAATTCCAACTACAACCGAATCAAATAAAGGAAAAATAAGAACAACTACACCTAGGGATTCATCCCTTCGCCTTGCTTGGAGACTAGCCGGCCATGGGGCTCATGCGTCCTTGAGTTGCCTTCGGCCTCCCGACGATCATCTCTCCCGACCTTCAAACTTTAAACTTCGGGTTCCTCCTAAAGGCCCTCTGGATTGCTCCTAAAGGCCCTCTGGATTCATCCCCGATTGATTTCCAAAGCTAAAGTGGAGTGGGTCTTATATAGGCAAATACAAGAGTGCAATGTGTTCCCATCTGATGTGGGATGTGGGATTTAAGCCCAAAATCACGCTGAAATCCCGCACAGCCCGCACAGCCTTACCTTTGTCTACTAAAACTGCCATAACTTTCTCTAGAAAAATCCTTTTGACGAACCGTAAAATTCTCCAGAAAATAGACTTCTGGATCTTTCTAAGAATATATGGCTCATCTCCTGATTCTTCTTGTATCAATACAGTTTAATTTTTAAAGATGATTGATCTGTACGGGCAATTCTCGCAATTTAGTGAAACTCTTTCCAGTGCGGGCAGCAGCTGTTGCTCTTTTAAGCCCTCCATCTTGTCCTTTCGGAAGTATTCCTTCACTCCAGTATGTCTCGAGTCTTTGTGCTTCAAGCAATGATAACTTTTCCTCCTCTTTTGAGCTTAAAGTACCTGAAAATGTACCGAAATAGATCAATGATCCAAGAATGATACTTTAGAGTTGTTAACGTATAAAAGTGCAATTAAAACCTAGATCAACCCTAAAGTGATAACAATTAAGTACTGTTAAGATGTATTTTATGACTCTCATCACAACCCCCAACTAGCTTATTGCTAGTCCCTAGCAATTGAAGCGAAAATAAGAGATGAATTCTATAGTAGGAGTTAAAAACAAAGTAAAGCAATGCTAGCGTTGAACCAAGAGTAATTCACTTTTTGTCTCAAAAATTGCACATAACATACGACACATAGAATCATTAAATTTCACCTAAGTCCAAAAGTAATCCAAACATCAATCTTATAATCGTTATTGACTCTTAACATCCATCTTACCACAAACCATTAATCCAAACACCCGGATGATTTTATGCACAACATTCATGAATACAAGTCTTGGCCTCTAAAAACATAATAAATTGCATGACATCAATCACAAAAACAAGCTCCATAAGCTCACTTTTCAAATCACTCTCCACTATTGTAGAAAAATCACACTACATTGGATCAATAGGTCTTTAATAAGCTTGTAACGTTCGGCTAAGGTAAAGGCTAAGAAAGAATGAGAAGAATTCACAAGTAAAAAAACTTAATCTCGTAGTTTTGAACACAGCTCTTTAAGCACTGGATAACCTTACTTCAACACCCAACTCTTTCAACCATTTTTTGAGCATTTCTTTCAACAAATCACCATTTTTTTCTTTTCTTTCTTTCTTCTTTCTTTGCCATAATTCATTTTTTTTATTTTGGCACATAACCATTCACATTCTTTTCCATTTTTTTTTCTTTTGTTTTCCACAACCCCCAACTTATCTCCTTTAATGTACTTGGGTTGCGATAGTGATATTTTTTTCATATTTCCACCCTTACTCCTTTTAAGTGCTTCTCACAATATGTGTATAACTATGTTCTTTTAAAAGAAAGGTAAGGATAAAAATATTTTTAGGCTCATAAAGGTAAGTAAATGGTTTATCGAAAGAAACAAGGCTCAATTTTTCTTTTTAAGAAAAAGGCTCAAATAGGTTACTAGTGATAAATGTAGCAATGGTAGGTTTGAAAGGCTCAAACGGTTCAAAAATGGCCTATATCATATCCTAAGTAGTGTGCATTCTAGGAATTCGCCTCAAGTGATTATCAAATAAGTTCTAGAGCTTGTTGAGACCGTAAAAATATTCACAAAATAATCACACATAAAATTTCTCTAGATGTTATAGACTAATCATACAATCTTACCACAAACTAAAGTCTCTAACCAAATGAAGATTGATGCTTAAATTAATTTCAAACTGAAGCAAGATTTAACTTCTTCTAAATGCTATATGTTATCTCAATTAAGTTTATATCATTGACATGTAAATTAACTCCAAGGCAAACACCAAGCATGCTAAAAACAAACAAAAATGACACCAAGCAGTTCAATGATATGCAATAAGAAATGTATATCTTCCACCCCCTACTTAAGATAAGCATTGTCCTCAATGAAAAAAAATGAAAGTTAAGGAAACTCCCTTTTTAACCAACGGTGCATGAAGTTGAAAGTTGTGCACGATCATTTGAACTGCTTCGTTTATTTGTCCCTGAAAAATAAATACTAAAGTAAAACTGGAAAACAGCAAAAGAATAATAATAAAAAAGAAAAAGAAATATGAAAAACAGTAAAAGTAAAAGGATACGTTGTGGGCTACCTCCCATGAGTGCTGAGTTTTACGTCTTCAGCCAGACGCTCTTATTCCCTCCTTGAAAAGCATAGCTTGAATGCATCCGCCACTGCTTCATTGCCAAATTCGGTGCTTCTATGCTTGGGAGGGGCCTCAAGGATGTCATGAGTAACATCCGCAAATGCTGGCTCGATATATGCTTTGGTGAAGCCATGGGTGAAGGTGGACTCTAATGAATTAAGGTGTTGGACCTTTTCCATGAACGAGTCCATCATGTATGCTTGTGCTTGATGGCTTTCAGCCACATCCTCTGATTTTTTTGTTGTTGGGATGTGTACTGATTTACCACTAAGTGTCTCAATGGCATTCACCTCCTCCAAATTCTTTTGTGCAAGGTGTTGACCATGGGATGTGGACTGAGCTTGAGCAGGAAACTTACCTCGCTCAGTCACACTTAAGTAGCTCATCAACTTAGACACTTGGCTCTTTATTTCTTTATGCTCATCCATCACCTGCGTAAATAATGCCTCAAACCTTTGGTTTGTCTTACCTTTTGCCTCTATAAAGGCCTGTAAGGTGTCTTTTAGCGAGTTCCTAGAGGATGAGGGTGCATGATAAGGTGCAGGGGATGATCTAGGGGGCTGTGCATGCTGGTTTTCAGATTTCTAGCTGAAGTTGGGATGATTTCGCCACCCTGGGTTATAAGTGTTAGAGAAAGGTGCAAGAGACTTTTTGTACATGCCTAAGGCATTACATTGTTCCTCATACGCCCCTCTCATATCAAAAAATGTGGGGCACTCTTTGGCGAGATGATCTACCCCACCACACACAAAGTACGGCTCTAAAGACTCGGCATGATTAGCCACATGTGTTTGCTTTGAGCCCTTAGTTTTAAATGCATCAAACTCTCTAGTGAGCATTTCGACTTTAGCTTTCAGGCTGTCCTCTTCCCTAAGATGGTATATTCCTTCTCCACTAGGGTTTCCTACAGGTCGTGACCTATTCGTGCTTTCAGTAGCACTAGGTCCAGTCCATGTATGAGCTTTCTCAGCAAGCTCATTGAGGTATTCAATAGCCTCATTGGGGTCTTTTTGCAGAAATCCCCCATTGCACATCATCTCTACAAATTGGCGTTCTCTATAGGTAAGACCCTCATAGAAATAGCATACTAAATGCCAATTTTCATACCCATGGTGCGGGCACATACTTAACAGCTCTTTAAACTTCTCCCAAGACTAGTACAAAGTCTCATTTTCCTTTTGTGCAAAGGTTGAGATTTGTCTTTTCAACGCATTAGTCTTATGTTGAGGGAAGTACTTGTTAAAGAAGGCTCGAGTCATCTCAGTTCACGACCCAATAGATCGTGGCCTAAGTGAGTATAGCCAACTCTTAGCTCTATCCTTCAAAGCAAAAGGAAAGAACTTAAGTCGCACAATATCAGCAGTTGCGCCTTGATCATGGAAAGTTGCGACTACTTCCTCAAACTCCCTAATGTGCACATGTAGGTTTTCATTTTCCATGCCATAAAATGTAGGGAGTAACTGTATCATCCCTGTCCTAAGATCTAGTTGGGGAATGTTGGCTGGAAATAGGATGCAAGACGGTATGGTTGTGCGTGTAGGGTGGAGGTAATCCTGAAGGGTCCTATTAGGTTGATCCTCGTGTTCACTCATTTCCTCAGAACTAGATGGACTATCAAACAAAGGGTTTAAAAAAGTTACCTTCTGACTCTAACACAGGCCTACAAGCAAATCTACCCAAAGTGTCCCTATATCTGGGCATACAAGTTCACAAAATACTAGAAATCCTATAAAAAGAAAGAATAAAATAAAATAAAATAAATTAATGCAGTGGGCTAAAAGAAGGAACAAAGTTACTGCCTTTATAGCTACTAAGAAGAAAAACTATTTACAACTCTTCTACCATCATGACAAAAGTTGACAAACTTCTTTGTACTTAAGTGCGTTTCCCCGGCAATGGCGCCAAAATTTGATTGCGCCCAAAGTATAACGCAATTATTGTAGCATAGTTTTGGGGTGTCGATTCCACAGGGAAACAAGTTAAGTACAACAGAAGGTGTAAACCTCAACACAAACGATAAAAGATTAAAAGAATCTGAGTTGTTTGAGAAAAAGGGTAATTATGTAAATAAGTTTAAAATAAAAATGACAAGGTTCTGGAAATCCTCCCTAGGTTCGTTGCTCTAATTCTAACTTGATTCAGTTGTTTTTATCTCGAGTGCAAGTTTCACATCCCAAACAGGCAATTGAAAATATTCAATTAAAGCGCATTTATAAATCCTAATGTAATTGTTATGAAATCTTCTTTACTTTCAAGCACACATGACCTAACTTATAAATTATCAACAGACGACGATATATCTAAACGATGAAACTGTGGCAATGGACAAATCTATAAAAGAGATCTACCGGACTCAATCACACCCAAACATGTACACATAAGAAAAGCCTGACTGAACTTATATGGAAAAGAAGCATGCAACCACCGGAGCTATAATAAATCTACTAATTAAATTAAAGAATAAAACATAACAATATTTAATGAAAATAATTCCAACTACAACCGAATCAAATAAAGGAAAAATAAGAACAACTACACCTAGGGATTCATTCCTTCGCCTTGCTTGGAGACTAGCCGGCCTTGGGCTCATGCGTCCTCGAGTTGCCTCTGGCCTCTCGACGATCATCTCTCCCGACCTTCAAACTTTAAACTTCGGGTTCCTCCTAAAGGCCCTCTGGATTGCTCCTAAAGGCCCTTTGGATTCATCCCCGATTGAGTTCCCAAGCTAAAGTGGAGTGGGTCTTATATAGGCTAATACCAAGAGTGCAATGTGTTTCCCATCCGATGTGGGATGTGGGATTTAAGCCCAAAATCACGCTAAAATCCCACACAGCCCGCACAGCCTGACCTTTGTCTACTAAAACTGCCATAACTTTCTCTAGAAAAATTCTTTTGACAAACCGTAAAATTCTCCAGAAAATAGACTTCCAGATCTTTCTAAGCATATATGGCTCATCTCCTGGTTCTTCTTGTATCAATACAGTTTAATTTTCAAAGATGATTGATCTGTACGGGCAATTCTCGCAATTTAGTGAAACTCTTTCCAGTGTGGGCAGCAGCTGTTGCTCTTTTAAGCCCTCCATCTTGTCCTTTCGGAAGCATTCCTTTTCTCCAGTATGCCTCGAGTCTTTGTACTTCAAGCAATGATAACTTTTCCTCCTCTTTTGAGCTTAAAGTACCTGAAAATGCACTGAAATAGATCAATGATCCAAGAATGATACTTTAGAGTTGTTAACGTATAAAAGTGCAATTAAAACCTAGATCGACCCTAAAGTGATAACAGTTAAGTACTGTTAAGATGCATTTTATGACTCTCATCAGTTATGAAAAGTCATTTTTGGTCTGAAATAGGCTTCTAAGGCTTGGTTTCAAAGCTTCAGTACCTTCCTTCTTTCTCTTGGTTTTTATTGAAGTAGGGTAGACACTTCTATGTTTGTTCTTAAGTCATCTCATGGTCTTCTTATCTAACTACTGTATGTCGATGACATTATCATCACAAATAACAATCCCATACTTCTTTTTCGTTTTATTCACACTTTATCTAACCAATTTTCTATGAAGGATCTTGGTGATCTTCATTATTTCCTTGGAAGTAAAGCAGTTCGGCGCCCATTGATTTGTTTCTCTCTCAACTAAATACACCAAAGACCTCTTACTCAAATTTTCTATGTCTTTTGCAAAACCTGTTAAAACTCATCTTTCATCTCAGTCAACACCTTCAATACATGAGGGTGAACTTCTAACAGATCCTTATAAATTTAGGAGTATAGTTGTGGGTCTCTAGTATTTAACTATAAAATGAGCTGATATTGCATATATTGTTAATCTTGCTAGCTAGTTTTTGCATGCTCCTCACATGGCTCATTTTCAGCTTGTTAAAAGCATTTTTTTCTATTTATGTGGTACTACTAATCATGGGTTACTTCTAGCTTTTGCATAGGATTTTTCTCTATCTTGCTATGCAGATACAAACTGGGTCGACTGCCCTGACAGTCATCGGTCCATTACAGGTTATGCGGTCTTTCCTGGACTGAATCTTATTTTTTGGAAAGCACATAAACAACCCATTGTGTCCCGTTCCAACACTGAATCTGAATATCGATCACGTGCTTATGTTGTTGTTAAAACCTACTGGATTCGTCAGTTTCTTTAAGATTTACATATGTTCTTGACTAGTCCTGTTCGAGTGTACTATGATAACATTGGAGCGTATTACCTTACTGCTAATCCAGTTTTTCATGCTCGCATCAAGCACATTGAGATCGATTTTTATTTTGTTCATGAAAAAGTAGCCCAAGGAGATATTCAAATTCTCTATATTTCTACAGACGTTCAACTTGCCGATATATTCACCAGAGGATTGTCTTCATCTAGGCTTCTTCAACATAAACACTATCTCTTTGTGGTTCCACCCTATTCGAATTGAGATAGCATGTAAATGTATATGTAAATAACACCTAGAAAACCCTAAACCTAGGGTCACTAGTGTAATTACTTTGTAAATAATCTCTATATATATAAAGTTAATCTACCACTACCATTAAGCAGTCAAAGAATTCTTAAACCATAGTTCTTATTATTTATAGTAACAATATGTGCTTTGATATTATTATTACCCAAATTTTATACAAGAAATTGTAGAGAATTCGTTTCCAAATTCTCATTTTGACTTGTATTTTGTTTAACATTAGGATCTTAGGTGCTAGTTTAAACTGTTGTAATGTTATCAAAGTTAGCAGACAGTGTACTAGCCAGGCCCACCATTTGGATATACTCACTAGGAAATGGTTTGTACACTAGTCTTATGCTACCTCTTAATGAATTTCTTCTTTCTATATTTTTCTTGTTTTTAGGATGAAATCAAGAACAAAACCAAAAAAAAACAGCAATATTAGTAAAAAAACACCAAGCAGCAAACTCAAACCCTCGCCCTCTTACGCATCCAAAATAGCTTGAAGAAAAAGCGAAAAACAGGAATTGGCCCTGGAACAACACCTTATAGGTATAAGGTTATACACAACTTTCATTTCATTCGCGTCCAAATTTGTTAAAGGATTCAGTAGGCCAAGGTAAATGGTCTAAGATTGCAAAGAAAATTCTGCTTAGGAACATCTAGATGCATCATGATCCAATTCATAACGGAGTGAGGACCATTTCTGTCTGTGCACTAGTTAAAACCAATCCCAAACCATACTACATAGGGAAGATGACAACCTAAAAACAAATGATCAACAGACTCCACTTCTTCCCCACGCAAAGTGTAATGAAAAAGCCCTTGCATTCCACGCCTTTGAAGCTCAAAACCAGTAAGGACACCACCAATACAAAGCCACCATAATAGACCAAAGGTTACGCCATGCCTGAGGGGACAGATGAGCAGTACGCTAATGAGTTGAGGATCGATAAATACTAACAACTGAGAATCCTGATATGACCATATACTTACCAAAAGGATCAAAAGGCCTAGTGAAATGGTTCTCAAAAATACCTGCAATATTAGCATTTCTACTTCCTTTTCTATCAATAGTAATAGGTCTAGAGTTGTGGCTATCACCATGATATTGAGATGACACAGGCGAGTTATATTGCTCCAAACTATTTTTCAACAAATCCATGCCTTGAAGAATCTCCTTTCAAATCGATGAATCTGAGAATTTCTTCTCACAATTCCACAGATTGTCGTATTTGAAGTATTTCTGATTGTGGGGCTTAATCAGTGGCAGATCCATATTTTTATCAATTTACTAAGCCTGTTTTGCCAAGAGAGTTGTATTCATTTGAGCAGACAGCCGAATAACTAAGCCACCTTTAGCTTTAGGAAGTCTCAGAACTGTTTAGTCAACAGGATGAACCTTTGTCTTATCATCATCATGACCTCAGATGAAATCAGTAATTTTTTAATCAAGTTTGTCACAAACATATGTAGATAACTTGATACAGTTCATAGTATAAATGAGGAGAGCAGCAAGAGTGGATTTAACCATCACCAATCTCCCAGCTAGGGATAGTAATTTTTCTTTCCGGCCAACAAGTTTATTGGTGATTTTGTCAATGATTTTCTTAAAGGTTTACTTTTTGTGCCTAGTGAAATTCATTTCAATTGCCAAATACTTTCCAGGTACCTCATAAACTTGGACCCCAAAAACAGAAGAGATCATCAACCTTTGATTAATGGGCGTATTTGGGCTAACAACACAATCTGATTTATGAAAATTCACCCTTTTCCCAAACCTACAACAGAAGGTTTCAAGCACTTGTTGAAACTTTTGAGGGTCTTCCTTCTTGGCCTGAAAAAACAAATAGCAACCATCTGCATACATGAGGTAAGATTAAAAAAAAAACAAAAATGAACTTCCCAAGCAATATTGATCCCAACCAACTATTTTTTCTTTTCCAAATCAGTAAGAAGGCAAGAAAGAATATTTGAGCACAAAATGAAGAGATATGGTGAGAGAGGATCACCCTGTCTAATCCCTATAATATGAAGGAAGGGATAGTATGCTTCACTATTAACAAGCACTTGAAAGGAGACTGTGGAAACACATGCCATGATAACTTGAACACAATGGGGGCTGAAACCATATTTTTCCAAAACCGCTCTAATGAAGTTCTAAGATAATCTATCATAGCCTTTGCTCATGTCTAATTTAATAGCCACACTAGCAATGTTACTTTTTTCTTCTTCCTAATGCATTCCAAGACTTCATTTGCATAATATTATCATAAATATGCCTTCCCTTGACAAAAGCATTCTGAAAGGGGAAGATGACACTATCTAAATGATTTTTAAGTCTGTTGACAAGAACTTTGGTGATGATTTTGTATGAGACATTACCGAGGCTTATAGGCCTGAAATCCCCTACCTTTTCTGGCTTGGGGTTCTTTGGAATGAGTGAAAATAGAGTCTGATTAAGTTTCATCAGTAAAAAAAGCGAAATCAAGTAGGAGCAGTACTATTAATGGTGGTGTGCAATAGGTCGAAACGGTCGGCTCGATCAATTAAAATATTTTAACTGATTTTTTTCAGTAAAAATTATTTTTAACCGTTTCAACCGAATTAATTTAAGTATTTTGATATTAACTAATCGAATTAATTTTGATTAGTACGGTCAGTTAATCGACTAACCGGCATTATTTATATAATTAATTTTTTAAATTTATTATATATTATATATTTAATTTATACTTAAGATTTTTTTTTAATTTATTATGTTCTATATATATTATATTTAAATTTAACATATTATTAATATTAAATATTAATATTAATTTATTTTTTAATCGGTTAAACAATCGAAACGGTTAAAAAAATTAATCGTTAACCGAACGATTAAAAGATATATCTTTTTTAGTTAACCGATTTAACTTATTAATCAAATTGTTTTAACTAAATTGATTTAAAACGGTCGATTAATCGATTTTAACCATTTAGTGAACACCCCAAACTATCAACCAAAGAGTCACCAATAATATCCCAATACTAACAGTAAAACAGATCTAGGTTTCCATCCTTTACTGGAGCTTTTAAACTCCCAATTTGTTTGACAATCATTTCAATTTCCTGCCTACTAAAGGGAAGATCCAGAATCTCTTTCTGTCTGCTGGACAATTTCGAGAATTGAAGTTCTCCAATTTCGTTTCTCAGGGTGTCAATATTAAGCTGATTAGGTTCAGTGAAAATAACTTTAAATGCTTCCACCATATAGTCAGATAGCTTCTTTTGTGAAGAAATCACTTCCATCATCTTTGATAAGAGACATAATTTTTTTTTAGTGTTGTCTTTTGGATGTAAGAGTGTAGAAAAACTTTGTGTTTCTATCACCTTTAAGAAACCAGTTGGCACAAGAGCGTTGAACCCAGTTGTTGGGAAACCGCCTCAAGATGCCCAGATGGTGATCTTCCAAACACCCAAGTCTAAAACGATTTGTAATACAACCGAAACAAACATGAATCAAAACCAATCAAAGAAAGAACACCAGTGATTTTTATCGAGGTTCGGCAATAGCCTACGTCTCCGTGAGTTCATCCGAACTCTCTGCACTAAATCAATGGTTCTTTATAGATACAACAACTCCTCTTCAAGAATCTCAAGTTCTTGAAGAACGAAAGAAGAGAAAACAGAAAGTGATAAGGAACTATTACAAAGCCCTTCTCCCCAATCTATACTACTCTCTCTCTAAACAACCAGCCTCTCTTTGAGATCTATTCTAGTGCCTCTCTTATATTTTTGTGTCTTTGCACTCTCACACTTGCACTTGAATTCTCTTGTATGATGATGGTAATCTCTCTTGATGTCTTGTGACTTACTTGTGTTGTGATTGAAGATAGATGACCCTTTATATAGTGCACCACTTCTTGAGCCAATCTTTGAAGTCAATCTCCACCCTTAGATCTTGAGGACCAATCAGTCATAGCCCTTCAATGATCCTAAGTGATCCTGTGCGTTTTGTTCATGCCCCACGCACCTTTCAAAATGCTAGAAAAAACCTTGTCTCAGTGTGTCGGGCGTCGTGGCCCATAACTGGGCAGGCCGCGGCGTACACAGGGGAGAAATCCTCCAGGTCTTCATCCACTCTGGGCACCGCAGCATCGCGGGACCTGATGGCTGAACCTCCTAGACTTTCTGCTGGCCGCGGCGCACAAGACCAGGCTATGGTGCACACCTCCAACCTGATGCTGAACATGCTGAACCCTTCAACCGGTTTAATCCTTTGACAAATACCACCAATCTCTACCTTTGTCTAAGCGATTAAACCCGAACCTATTGTGCAGAGAACTCAAGACCCAAACTCAACTTGAGTCACCATATCAACCAACTCCAATCCTAAGAAGTCAAAGGCAATGATTGAACTTGCTTAGAGGTAGAACTTTGGTGCCTAAATCTGCAGGATTTTCCTCCGTGGCCACCTTGTCCATATAAATGCATCATTCCGTAACATTTTTCCGAATGAAATGATACCGAACATCCATGTGCTTTGTCCTTTCATGGAATACTGGATTCTTGCACAAATACAATGAACTTTGGCTATCCGAATACACCACCACCTGCTCTTTTAGGACCTTCAACTCTTCTAACAACCCTTTGCACCACATAGCCTCCTTAATGGCTTTCGTTGCCACTATGTACCCAGCCTCGGTTATTGAGAGTGCTATCACCGGTTGTAATTGAGCTTTTCAACTTATACAATATCCGTTTAAGTTGAAGAAGTAGGAGGTAATCGATCTTCTTTTATCCCGATCTGCTCTATAGTCCAAATCCGCATAACCTTCAAGACAGATGAACTTACCCCTCTTCTTATAAACCAGCCCCACATCTAGGCTTCACTTCAAGTACCTCAGCAACCACTTCATCCCAAGCCAATACTCCTTTCCGGGATTACTCATAAACATGCAGAGAACACTTATTGCATGAGAAATGTCTGGTCTAGTGCTTACCATGGTGAACATGACTGAACCAACCGCACTAGAGTAAGGGACCTTTTCCATTTCCTTCTTCTCCACCTCTGATCTCGGACATTGATTGCTAGAGAACTTGAAATAACCAGCAAGGGGAACCTTCGCTGGTTTGCTATCTTCCATAGAAAACTTAGATATCATCTTTTCTATGTATGAAGTCTGAGAAATCTTCAATCTGTTTCTCTCCCTTTCCCGGATTATATTCATCTCAAGGATCTTCTGTGCATGGCCAAGATCCTTCATCTCAAACTCCAAACTGAGTTGAGACTTCAATTCTTCTATCCTCTCCATGCTGTTCCCAACCAACAGCATATCATCGACATAGATGAGGATTGTTGTGAGTTTTAAATTTCTCGCAAGCGTACGAGTCGTTTGCAGTATAGCGTTGTGCAAGTGCGAGGTCGAATCCACAGGGAATTACGTTGTGAAAGTATATTTTCAATCTAAACTAACTCTATCTTAACCTAGTTCCGAATTTCAGATGATATTTTACAAAAGAAATTAAAATTAAACTAAATTGATTTTTAAAAACTAATAATTAAAACACTAAGGTTTCCAAATCGACCCCACCGAAGTTAAGCATATATGTTCTAAAAATATAGCCTATCAAAACATTCCATGAATCCAACTATAAGACAAAAAACAAAGAATATCCCAACTAAACCAAAAGCATCCAATGTATCCGCTCTCAACAAATCACAAAGGAAATCCAATTTAATCGAAAAGCATTCAATGTATCCATCAGATGAAACACAAGGAATATCCACACAGACAATTTAAACTCAATCAATTATAAGATTAACTCAAATAATTGACAGAACATTTATACTAAAAATTGTCAAATCTTACAAGCAAATCTGAACTACTACGCCAAACAACGGCGGGGCTTCATCTTCAACCTTAGCTGAAGAGTCTAGCCACTCATAACTATGAAACTACAATTCATAATAAAAGTGCTAAACATTTAAACTAAAACAACTAAATGTAAAGAAATAAATAAATAACTTTACATGGGAGAAATTTCACTCGCTGACGGGCGGCGCTTCCCCTCATGGTGACAAAGCCTACGAAATCCACCAGAATGCTAGCGGACGTCCACCGGTAAACACCAAAGTGGCTCAGGAATTGTACATTGAATGATGAGGCCAGATGGTGTTTATATAGAGGAAGTTTCGGAGCACTGCAGGTTTCAGATTCGATGTGGGATACTGGCCCGAGTGCGCTCGATCGTAGAATGGTGCGATCGATCGCATGTCTTGTGCGCACGATCTCATGCGCGCTCGATCGTATGTCTGCTACGATCGATCGCAGATGCACCGAACTTCAAATATTTCGATGTGGGATGTTGACCATGCGCTCGTTCGTAGGCAGGTGCGCTCGAGCGCAGGTATGCTCGAGCGCATATCTATTGCGATCGATCGCAATGTCTCCTGAAGCTTCACATCTCCTGAAATGCTTCAATTTCTCCACAAACCTGTAAAAATACACAAAACACAAAAAAGACATAAAATATGCAATATTTAAGACTCATCAAATACCCCCAAACTTATATTTTGCTAGTCCCTTAGCAAAACAAAATAAAAGACTCAATGAAAAACAAAGAACATAAAGATAAGTTCATCACTCATGGTATCCAAAAATTTAAGGAGCACACATCACCATGATATTCATTCATGAGCAAGCTTAAAAAGATTAACCCATCTTCGCAATGAATAGAAATATTAAAATCTAATTACTTACAAAAGGCAGGTCAAGGCATCACAAGTCTGACACTGTGTAAAGTGAATTAGCATATAAAAGTGAAGCTTCCAAGTAACTCCAATGTGTAAGGTCTCAATGTCTCACGATTCACCGAATTTCCCATCAAAATGAACAAAAAAGGCATAGTTTTTTTTAAAATTTTTTTTTTTATAATAAAGCACGACTATGTTTAGTTCCCTTAAGCTTTCTAATTGACCCATGTAGCGAGTGTTGAGTCATTGACTCCCAAACCAGATGGTTTTAGGGCATTAGGTGTAAAGACACCCCTAAGGACTTACTAACTCGAGTAAAAAAGACTACGAAATTAAACCGACCTTAATACTACCAAACAAAATTTCACCTTTTGACGTGAACACTCACTGCTTAATGAGGCAAGAGGTTCAGTTACTCAGTGGAAAGTTTATTGATAATGAAATTTTTTTTATTTTTTTTATTATGCTTTTCTATGCCCAAGAGTTCATCCAACAAGTCATCCAGTTTCAGTTAAGATAAGGAAAAATACACATTAAAATCACGTGTCATACCTCACATAATTTGTGCTAATGTGCCTGTGTTAGATTAGATCAAACATGTGAATTCTCAAAATGCCTAAAGTAAGTAACTAAATTTTAAAAATTTATCACCAGATCATGTGTTCAAAATGTTAAGCTCACCAATGACATCACATCACAGAAAATGTTTAGATCAACCAAAATTTCACGATAACATGAGTATGCATTTATCTTTACGACGAAAAGACAGCAAATTAGGACAAAGTGTGTGATGTGTCTCCCATACCCCCAAACTTAAATTACACATTGACCCCAATGTGTTACTAATATGGAAAGAGCTGACCTAAGATATAGAGAACTAGCTGGACAGGTATGGCTCATAGCATAACCCCAAACTTGGACTGAAGTACGCTTTGTCCCTGAAAAATAAACACTGGGAAACGACAAAAAAAAAAACTAGAAACAAACATTAATAATAAAAAATGCGAAATAATAAATAAACAAAAAAAGATAAGTTGTGGGGTGCCTCCCATGAGCGCTAAGTTTAACGTCTTCAGCCAGACCCAACATTAGTAAATAGGCCCAACGAAACGCTCTGCCATCTGATCAATAAATGGGAATGAAAAATTATCAGGCCCAGTGGCAGCATTCAATTTACGGTAGTTGATACACACTCTCCAAATTGACTGAACACGAGTTGGAACCAACTCGTCGTCCTTATGCTGCACTACCGTTAATTCAGCACATTTGGGCACAACATGAATCTAGCTCACCCACTTGCTATCAGAGATGGGATAAATGATCCCTGCTTCTAACAGCTTAATATCTTTTGCCCTCACAACCTCTTGCATAGCAGGGTTGAGCCTTCTTTATGGCTCCATCGATGACTCAGCATCCTCCTCCAAATGTATCCTGTACGTCACCACCGAGGGGCTGATCCCCTTGATGTCCTCAATGGTCCAGCCTATAGCTTCCTTATGCTCTCTTAAGACGTCAAATAATTTCTCCTCTAGAGCATCACCCAGATCTGAAGGTATAATCACAGGCAAACTCTCGACTGAACCTAGGAACTTATACTTAAGATTATCTGGTAAAGGCTTAAGTTCCTTCTTGGGGGTTTCAAGTGTGGCGGTCTCCTTCGTCTTATTGCTCTTCCGAGGAAGAGACTCTAAAATGGCATTCGCTTGCTCAAGTAATTTATCTAAATCCATATCCTCTCCAAATTGAGCAAAGCATGCCTCTAGGGGGTCTTCAGTGTGGGAGTCATCCACAATCTCCTCCGTCTTATTGCTCTCCCGATGAGGAAACTCCAAAATGGCATTCGCTTGCTCAAGTAATTTATCTAAATCCATATCCTCTCCAAATTGAGCAAAACATGCCTCCAGGGGGTCCTCAGTGCTTGATTCATTCATAGTCTTCTCAAGAATCTCCTCTATCAAGCATACATTTCTCACTTCATCATATTCATGTGGTTGCCTAATGATATCAAAATTATTCAACTCCATTGTCATATTTCCGAAGGAGATCTTCATCACCCCTGTCCTACAATTTATCAGGGCGTTAGCCGTGGCTAAGAATGGTCGCCCTAGAATAACCGGTATTTGAATCCCTACATTCTGAACCGGCTCTATGTCAAGCACAATAAAATCCACGGGGAAATAGAACTTATCCACTTTTATCAAAACGTCCTCAACTATTCCCCATGGTATTTTCACTGACCTGTCAGCCAATTGAAGCGTAGTGGATGTGGGCTTCAATTCTCCTAACCCCAACTGTAAATAGACTGAGTAGGGTAGAAGATTCATACTCGCCCCTAGATCCAAGAGAGCCCTCTCAATGTGGCTGACTCCCATCGTGCAAGAGATGGTAGGACACCCCGGGTCCTTATACTTGATGGGTAGCTTGCACTGAAGGATTGAGCTAACCTACTCGGTCAAAAATGCCTTTTTTTGGGACATCCGTCCTCCTTTTGATAGTGACCAAGTCCTTTAGAAACTTGGCATATGATGGCATTTGATGGATGGCATCCAAAAATGGGATATTGATTTGGACTTGCTTGAATACCTCCAGAATTTCCTTATACTTCCCTCCTTTCTTCGGCGCCTGTAGTCTCTCGGGGTAAGGCGCTCTAGGTACAAATGACCTAGGAGGGTCTTTCTCAGTAGGTGTGGCTGTAGATGGCTCAGCATCTCTCTTCTCCGTGTTGCCAATTCCTTGCCCTTGCTGCATAGCAGGGCTCTCTTCCACTCGATTGTCCACCTGTCTCCCAGACCTCAGTGTGACAATCGACTATACTTATTCTGCCCCGGGCGTAGGAGTTGATGAACTCTCAACCATATACTGTCCTTTCGGGTTGGGCACGGCCTGACTGGGGAACTTCCCCTTCTCTCTCTCACCCAAGTGACTTGCAATTTGCCCAATTTGACTCTCCAGCTTGGCAATTGCTTGGGTGTTTACCACTGTTGCACTCCTCACATCACTCATATTTTGGTTAGTCGTCTTCATGAACTCCTTAAGGGTGTCCTCTAGCGACTATGAAACTGGTGCTGGTGTTTGAGTGGGTACGTGGTAAGCAGGTGATGGTGCTGGATGGGCAGAACGACCATGATTAGGAATTTATGGGGCAAATCCGGGAGGATATTGATTTTGATCATGATGAGGGGCTCCTCCCTGATTCATTGGTTGGTTCTGCCTCCATGAAAAATTTGGGTGGTTTCGCCACCTTGGATTGTACGTCTCAGAGTACAATCCATTTGACTGCCTTCGAAAGTCATTGAAAGCATTTACTTGTTCCATAGGATACTCGGCACAAGCTGACATTGATGGGCAATTTTGTGCTAGATGCATGGGACTAGCACAGATGGAACAACTTTCAACATTGAATGTGTTGGCAGCATTGATGGATTGGCTCGCAGTGAGAGCGTCAATCTTCTTAGTGAGAGCATCTAACTTTATCCTCAAATCAGCGTCCTCCCTGACCTCATAGATGCCTCCTGTCTTAGGAGCACGAATGAACTTATCTCGACAGCTTGAAAAATCCTACTGCTGTGAGTTGTCGGACAACTTGTCCAACGCCATGTATGCTTCATCTCCTGTCAGACTCAAGAAGGCCCCCCTATTCATAGACTCGATCATGCTACGGTTGGGTTGAGTCAACCCTTGGTAGAAGAATTGAACGAGTCTCCACTTCTCATATCCATGTGGAGGGCATCTGATCAGTAACTCTTTGAAGCGCTCCCAACTCTCAGAAAATTTTTCATCCTCATTATGAGTGAAAGAGCTAATCTCCTTTCGGCACTCATTCACTCTAGACATTGGGAAAAACTTATGATAAAATTTGCTAAGCAGGTTTTCCCAAGATGTGATAGACCCGGGCGTGTTGGAATCCAACCACGCCCTAGCTCTATCGTGAAGAGAAAAAGGGAAGAGTCGAAGATGGACTGACTCTTCAGAGAAGTTCTGGAATTTGAATGTGGCACAAATGTCTTTGAACTTCTTCACATGGCTATAAGGATTTTCAAGATCTAAGCCATAGAATGAGGGTAAGAGTTGGATGACATGTGGCTTCAAGTCAAAGTGGGTGGCATTGGTCGGTGGCAACACTATGCAAGAGGATGAGTTAGTCGCAACGGGTGCGAACAAGTCCCTAAGGGATGTAGTGGAGTCCACGTTCCAAGCTCTAGGTTGCTCTACATGTTCAGGATGATTTGCATTCCTATAATTCTCTGCCATCTCAACACTCTCTCTCTCAACTAACGCTTTTTTCTGTCTCCTAAGAGTTCTTTCTACGTCGGGATCTAAATGTATCAAATCTAAGTCCAAGGATCTCCGACCAAGCATACACCAACAGAAAAAGCGCCAAAGTAAACTAACCAGCAGAAACTTGCAGAATAAAATAAAATAACTGCACAAACAGCAAACATACTACTCACAACATGAACCAACAAAAAATTTTAAAATAAATTTTTTTTTGGTTTTTTTTTTTTAATAAAAAATTGCTAACTAACTAGTAGAAAAATAAAATCAATTCATACCAAAAATTTTCACAAACCAAACAATTCCCCGGCAACGGCGCCAAAAACTTGTTGTGAGTTTTAAATTACTCGCAAGCGCACAAGTCGTTTGCAGTATAGCGTTGTACAAGTGCGAGGTCGAATCCACAGGGAATTGCGTTGTGAAAGTATATTTTCAATCTAAACTAACTCTATCTTAACCTAGTTCCGAATTTCAGATGATAATTTGCAAAAAAAATTAAAATTAAACTAAATTGATTTTTAAAAACTAATAATTAAAACACTAAGGTTTCTAAATCGACCCCACCGAAGTTAAGCATATATGTTCTAAAAATATAGCCTATCAAAACATTCCATGAATCCAACTATAAGACAAAAGACAAAGAATATCCCAACTAAACCAAAAGCATCCAATGTATCAGCTTTCAACAAATCACAAAAGAAATCCAATTTAATCGAAAAGCATTCAATGTATCTATCAGATGAAACACAAGGAATATCCACACAGACAATTTAAACTCAATCAATTATAAGATTAACTCAAATAATTGACAAAACATTTATACTAAAAATTGTCAGATTTTTACAAGCAAATCTGAACTACTACGCCAAACAATGGCGGGGCTTCATCTTCAACCTTAGCTGAAGAGTCTAGCCACTCATAACTATGACACTACAATTCATAATAAAAGAGCTAAACATTTAAACTAAAACAACTAAATGTAAAGAAATAAATAAATAACTTTACATGGGAGAAATTCCGCTCGCTGACAGGCGGCGCTTCCCCTCGTGGTGACAAAGCCTTCGAGATCCACCAGAATGCTAGCGGACGTCCACCGGTAAACACCAAAGTGGCTTAGGAATTGTACATTGAATGATGAGGCTAAATGGTGTTTATATAGGGGAAGTCTCGGAGCACTGCAGGTTTCAGATTCGATGTGGGATACTGGCCCGAGTGCGCTCGATCGCAGAATGGTGCGATCGATCGCAGGGACGATCGATCGCATGTCTTGTGCGCACGATCTCATGCGTGCTCGATCGCATGTCTGCTACGATCGATCGCAGATGAACTGAACTTCAAATATTTCGATGTGGGATGTTGCCCATGCACTCGTTCGTAGGTAGGTGCGCTCGATCGCATATCTCGTGCGATCGATCGCAATGTCTCCTGAAGCTTCACATCTCCTGAAATGCTTCAATTTCTCCACAAACCTATAAAAATACTCAAAACACAAAAAAGACATAAAATAAAGTGAAATACTACTAACTAAGAGCATAACAAATATAAGTTAAGGGTCTAAAATATGCAATATTTAAGACTCATCAAGTGCATATTTAAGACTCATCAAGGATGATCACCATATCCTCCACCTTGTGCCCCTTGTACTACAAGCACGAATCATAGTAGCTCCTCATGAAACCCAAGCTAGTTACAAAGGAATCAAATCTCTTATTCCATTACCGAGGTGATTGCTTCAGGCCATAGAGAGATTTTTTTAATTGGCATACCAACTCCCCTGCCTTCCTTCCTTATAGCCTTCAGGTTACCTCATGTAGATGGTCTCATCAAGCTCTCCATGTAAGAATGTTGTCTTCACATCCATTTGCTTGATCTCCCAATCAAATTGGACCACCATTGCCAATACTATCCGTCTCATCTTGTATTTCACAACTGGTGAGAATATTTCAGTGAAATCTATGCCTTCTCTTTGTGTGAACCCCTTTCGCCACCAGCCTAGCTTTATACCCGACTTCATCCCCTGGAGGGTTCTCTTCTTTGATCTTGTAGATCCACCTACAATCCACAACTCTCTGTTTTTCTGGTTTGGGCACCAATTCCCAAGAGTTGTTCTTCCTCAAAGAATTCATTTCTTCCTCCATAGCTAGTTACCATCTTGATGAATCTTCACATTCCATGGCATCCATGTAAATTTATTGTTCAATCATCCCTCCTTCTGAATAAGGAGCTGCTACATTAGCATCCGCAAACCCATATCTCAAAGGTGGTCTGACCACCCTCTTTCCCTAGTCCCTTGTGAGCTTATAGTCATCCTAACTTGCTGCATCAACTCCTTCTAGCTCAGCCTCCTCTTGAGTGTCCTGAGCTTGGCCTTCATCAATGGGCTCTACCTGGTCCGAACCTTCTTGTCTTCCTTGCTCTACCTGAACTGAATTTTCCTTGATACTATGCTCCACAAATACCGGATTTGTTTGCTCACTAGCCCCTACAAGGTTAGTTTTCTCCAAATAAGGAAATAACAAATCATTAAAAATAACATCCCTACTTATTATGAGTTCATTCCTTTTAGTTCTAAGGATCATAACCTATACCTCTTAACCCCATCACCATACCATAGAAACACACATTTTCTGGACCTTTAGCTAAGTTTATCATCCTTTTGATGTGCAAATACAGCACATCCAAAAGTCCTAAGGTTGTTCAACTTAGGGGGTTTCCCACTCCATATCTTTTCAGGAGTCTTAAGCTCTAAAGCTCTATAGGGTAATCTATTAACCAAATATGCAGCAGTAGACACAACTTCCCCCAAAAATATTTTGGTAAACCGGACCCAATTATCATGCACCTAACCTTTTCCATAAGGGTCCTATTGATCCTCTCAGCAACTCCATTTTGCTGAGGTGTTTTTACAACCGTTCTATGTCTAAGAATCCTATTTAACTCACAGAACTTATCAAAATCCTGATTGCAAAATTCTAAGCCATTATCGGTTCGTAAAGCCTTAACTACCCTACCCGTTTGAGTCTCCAACAAATTTTTCCACACCACAAATTTATTTAAAACATCTAATTTATTTTTAAGCAAATAAATCCAAATCTTTCTTGAATAATTATCCTCTCAGCAACTCCATTTTGCTGAGGTGTTTTTACAACCGTTCTATGTCTAAGAATCCCATTTAACTCACAGAATTTATCAAAATCTGGATTGCAAAATTCTAAGCCATTATCAGTTCGTAAAGCCTTAACTACCCTACCCGTTTGAGTCTCCAACAACTTTTTCCACACCACAAATTTATTCAAAGCATCTGATTTATTTTTAAGCAAATAAAACCAAATCTTTCTTGAATAATCATCAATTAAAGACAAAAGTAAATATTACCTCCCTGTGTTGGTGTTCTTGTTGGTCCCCAAAGGTCCGAATGAATGTAGTCAAGAATGCCCTTAGACTTGTGCACTCCGGTGTTGAAGCTGACCCGGTGTTGCTTCCCAAGAACGCAACACTCGCAGAAATTGAGTTTCTCTACTTTGTCACTACCAAGTAGACCATCCTTGCTAAGAACTTGCAGGCCATTTTCGCTCATATGTCCTAAGCGAGTGTGCCAAAGGGCTGCCCTATCCATCTTAGCCATCAAACTTGCTGCTTGATCCTTGATTTCTATCTCTCTGATCATCTCATAGAGACCATCTTTTATTGTTGCTTTGATCACTACCAAAGATCCCTTGGTTACCTTGATCTTTCCTCCCTCTGATTTGTATGTGTACCCCATGGAATCTAGGTACCTCAATGAGATCAAATTTCTTTTTAAATCTGAAAGATACCTTACATTCCACAGCAGCCTTGTGACTTCATCAAACATCCTCAATTGGATGTCTCCTATCCCCCTCACTTGGCAAGAAGTATCATTCCCTAAGAAAACTTTTCCATAATTGGTTTCTTGGAAATTCTTGAACCAATTCCAGTGAGGGCACATGTGATAAGTGCACCCGGAATCCAAGATCCATTTCTCGTTGCCTTACCTCATGCTCACATTTGAGCATACAACAAGAACATCATCTTGCTGTTCTCTCTAGGCAACTGAAGCCTCTCCATTGTTGGTATGGCTTATTCCTTCTTATCCCACATCTTCTTCTTGTAATCTTTCTTGAAATGACCCTCCTTGTTGCAGTAGAAGCATCACTTCCCTCCCAACTTCGGTTTGGAATGCGATCTCCCATGGCTCTGCCCTCTACCCTTTGATTTCTCCCGGTAGTTACCATGGATGCTACTATTATACTGAGTTGCTGGTCTTCCTCTAACGAACAGCCTTTCTCCGCTTGATGCTTCCCTCATCTTGGCTTTGAAATCATGAGCCCTTATAGCATTGATCACAATTTCCTTGATTAGTGTATCTCTTTTATATTCAATTACATTAATCAAATTTTCTAAACAATCAGGAGGAGAATTCAACAAAATAACAGCCAATTGTTCATCCGGGAATGTTATGCTACAGCTATTCAAATCTTGAACTAGCTTATTAAACACACCAAGATTATCTTGCAACTTTTTATTAGGATCCATTTTAAAAGCAAAGATTCTTTTAAGAAGATAAATCTTATTAGGGAGAGTTTTGGTAATAAACAACTCATCTAGTTTCTTCCATATGACAGCTAGATCTTTCGAGTCTCCACACTCCTTTGTCACACTATCCGACATGTGCAGGAAGATGGTGTTGTATGCCATCTTCTTCATCTCAATCTGCTGGACCTCCATGATACTTGCTGGAAAAGCATCATCTTCTCCAATCACCAAGTCCACCTTTTGTTACATAAGAACCGCCTTGATCTTCTGCTTCCAAAGGGCAAAGTCTCATTTTCCATCAAACTTCTCAACAATGAAATTTGAAGCCGTTTTGCGGAGAAAATCCCAGATTTATGCAGCACCCACAATTGCTATCAAACTTCTTCTAAACCTCAAGAACCCGATCAAAGATTGATCTCAATACCGTTCTTGAATCACCCTCAAGAACACGATCAGATCTTGATCTTTACTCCGTTCTTGAATCACCTAAGAATTTAATCTTTGATTCTTGAAGTCTTGCTCTGATACCTCCCATTCTTGCTCCAGTACCAGCTATCCAAAGCTCTGATACCACTATTGGGAAACCACCTCAAGACGCCCAGGTGGTGATCTTCCAAACACTCAAGTCTAGAATGACTTGTAATACAACCGAAACAAAACAAGAATCAAAACCAATTAAAGAAATAACACCAACAATTGTTATCAAGGTTCGGCAATAGCCTACGTCCCCGTGAGTTCCTCCAAATTCTCTGCACTAAATCAATGGTTCTTTACAGATACAGTAACTCCTCTTCAAGAATCTCAAGTTCTTGAAGAACAAAAGAAGAGAAAACAGAAAGTTATAAGGAACTATTACAAAGCCCTTCTCCCCAATCTATACTACTTTCTCTAAACAACCAGCCTCTCTTTGAGATCTATTCTACTGCCTCTCCTGTGTTTTTGTGTCTTTGCACTCTCACACTTGCACTTGAATTCTCTTGTACGATGATGATAATCTCTCTTGATGTCTTGTGACTTACTTATGTTGAGATTGAAGCTAGATGACCCTTTATATAGTACACCACTTCTTAAGCCAATCTTTGAAGTCAATCTCCACCCTTAGATCTTGAGGACCAATCAATCATAGCCCTTCAACGATCCTAAGTGATCCTGTGCATTTTGTTCATGCCCCACGCACCTTTCTAAAGGCTGGAAAAAACCTTGTCTCAGTGTGCCTGGCGTCGCGGCCCAGAACAGGGCAAGTAGCGGCGCACACAGAGAAGAAATCCTCCAGGTCTTCATCCACTCTGAGCACCGCGGCACGACCTGATGGCTGAACCTCCTGGACTTTCTGCTGGTCGCGGTGCACAACTCCAACCTGATGCTGAACATACTGAACCCTTCAACCAGTTTAATCCTTGGATAAATACCAACACCAGTACATATGCTGCCATTCCAGTAGCTGTTCCAGTTCATATTGTAACATTGTTTTCCCTTTTAACAGATTCAGGGTCAAAGAACTTATTTTGCAATTCTTTAATTTTACTATGTAAGTGACTGTTGGGATTTTACCTATAAAATCTATCTACTCAAAATTTAGGCAAAAAACATAACTACACAATCACAATAGCAAAAATAAAGAGAAAATAAACTTAATAATTTTTAATGTGGTTCGACACCACAACAATTAATAAGCAAAATAAATAAAGAGTAAGAATATAACCACGACAATTAAATAGGCAAAATAAATAAAGAGTAAGAACACCTGGTTCGACACATCTTGCCTACATCCACGAGCCGATTGTTATTCTACTGTTAAAACTCACTACATCACAATACACAATTTTTCTAGTCAAAACTCTCCCAATATCATAACCCAAAACCCTAGTACACCCAATGTTCACTCAACTGTTCGCTCCCTATATTGATGTTTGGTTGCTACACTCTCGTTTGACTAACTATTCCCTAGTTAAAGAATAGGGATGGGGAACTAATTCTCTTTATGCCCATATTTATAATAACTAGTACTCTTTATGCTCATATTTATAATAACTAGTATCCACATCCTTTTGGCACATAGATGATGTGGGACTAAAACAACTTACAATAACACTTCTTTGTGATGTGGTATTTGAGAAGTATCGCAACAAATTTCTCCCTCAACTCAAATCCCCAAATGTTTCAATTCCCTGGTTTGCCTCCACCCGATCAAAACCTCCTTATTTTAATCAGACCTTCAATACCATTTAATCAGATTTTGGGCCTAATTCCAATCCCAACGTTCCTTCACCTAGGCTTAAAATATGCTCTTCAACAACAAATCTAACTTGTTTCTTGATAAGAGCCATAAAATGCACCTCAACAATGCTTAATTGTTAGCATTTTATGATTCTTCTCGGTCTATATTGCACTCTTGTGTGTTGATAACTCTTAAGGAATATTATTGGATCACTAACTTATTCCAGTACAATTTCAAGTATTTTAAGTCCAAAGAGGAGAAGAAGCGATCGTTGTTTAAAAGCACCAAGGTTCCATGCACGACGAAGCATAGGAGTAGCTGCGGAAAGGCAAAGCATGAAGAAAATAAGCAAAAAGGCCAGCACCGCGGTGCCCAGAAACTCACCCATTATGCAGCAACCAGTCAGCACCGCGGTGCCCAGAAGCCTGCCCAATCCAGAATATGCTTAGCACAACGATGCTCCCCAGCAGCACCACAGCGTGTACACAGATTTTGCAACTCCGAGTTAGACTTTAATTAGAGTTTTTAAACATTAGAAAAAAAACCCAAAAACACCCTTGGATCTTGTGCTATAAATAGGATACTTGGGGTCTAAGAGAGATCATCTTGGCTGAGAAGAAAAGCACAGAAAACTCAAGCAGCAGCTCATCCACAAAAAGTGTTTAGCCATGAACCCCATGGCTAACTAACTTCCTAGCAAGGCGAAGGGATGAATCCTTAGGTGTAGTTGTCCCTATTTACCATTATTTGGTTCAGTTGTAATAAGAATTTATTGTCAAACGTTGTCATGATTTACTTCTTGATCTAATTATAAGATTTTATCTATTCCAGTGATTGTATCTTTTCCTTGATATAACTTCAGTCATGCTTCTCTTATGTCTAGATTATTGGGTATAGTTGAGTCCGGTAAATCTAGCCTTTAGGTTTTGTCCATTACTGTAATATTTTCAACAAATATATATTATCGTTTCTTGATAAACCTATAGGATAGATCATATGTGCATGAATCAGAAATAAGAAGTATTTCATTACAATCATATTAGGGTTTATACATGTTCTCATTGAATATTTGTCGATTGCATGTTTGGGATGTGAAACGTGCAGTCGAGATAAAAAACAACTGAATCAAGTTAGGATTAGGGCAACGAACCTAGGGAGGATTCCCGGATCCTTGTTGTCCCTCTATCATATTTTACAACCTATACAATTACTTCATCATCAATTTCAGATTCTTTACTTATTTTGATTATATTGTCTATATTAAGGTTTACATCTTTCTTTATAGTTAACTTGTTTCCCTGTGTAATCGACACCCCAACGCCGTGCTACAACAACCGCATTACTGTTTTGGGCGTAATCACTTCTTCACCATATCAATTCTAAATTTTTGCCGTTGTCGAACTTTAGCTCTGATACTACTAATTGAGATTTTACCTCTAAAATCCACCTATTCAAAATTTAGACAAGAAACACAACCATAGCAATTAAATAGGTAAAACAAAGAGCAAGAACACCAATAATTAACGTGGTTCGACATCTCTTGCCTATGTCCACGAGCCTATCGTAATTCCACTACTTTTGCAACTTTTAGATGAAGGAAAGCTGTTAAAACTCACTACACCATAATACACAATTTTTCTAGACAAAACTGTGTTAAAACTCTCCTTAATATTCACTCAACTCTTGGATCCCTATATTGGTGTTTGGTTGCTACACTCCCATTTGACCAACTATTCCTGGTTAAGGAATATGGGTGAGTAACTAATTCTCTTTATGCCCATATTTATAATAATCAGTATCCATATCCTTTTGGAAAATAAACAATGTGAGACTAGAACAACTTACAATAACACTTTTGTCTTATGTGAGATTTGAGAAGTATCGCTCCTTTCACCATTTAAACTTGGTGATCCATGAACTTGATTTTCCCAAACGTGTGCTATAATTTCTCTAGTTCTAGGATGTCTAGTCCACATCATGTCAAAACAGTCAGGTTTCATAATTTGATGTTATAAAGTTGGGATTGGTATCAAGAACAGTATCACTATGATCAGAGCAATGGCTAGTAACTGAAAATCACACTGGGGATACATGTGTAACCATTATGGATTACAATACATTATGTCAAGTTTTTCAAGCACCATATCATCAGATTCTCGGCTGATGGAGCCCACAAAACCCTTGTCCAATGAAACACCTACACGTGGATTCTGGCATCACCAATAGGACGATGACACGTGTCAATGCTTCCACAGCCTGGCAAAGCACACGTAGAGTAAGCAGATTACACAATCGCCATGTCAAAGCGAGATTAGCGGGCCTAACCCCCTTTGAAACACGCAACCCCCTGACACACGTAACACTCTGAGCACGCGATTAAGATCTCTCCCAAAAGCCCGGGGTCATAGGAGCAAGGCCATACCTCCCCCCACGTAGGCAGTCTCCACTTTGAAGACTATAAATAGCCTAAGGTATGTGAGTCCAAAGGTAAGACTTTTTTCCAGTATTACTCTACTTTAAAATTAATCCTCGGCCTCAGCCTGACTAGAGCTTTGGAACGCCCTCAGAGGTCTCCCTTTCCCCTCCTTCCCAAGGTCCTTTAGTTCACCCTTATTACTTGTACAGACCCCAAGAAGTCAACCACAGGCCACGTCAGCACCAACGCCACGTCAGAACCAACGGTCTTAGCAGTATCAACAGATTGGCGCCGTCCATGGGAAACCACAATCTTTCGCTGAATAGTTGAAGTGAAGAAGTCTAGAGAACTCATCTGTTGCGATGCCGCCAAAAAACACTACAAAAGGAACCAGCAAGGGAGCCCCAACAAGGTGCTCTGCTCCCATCCGGGGCTCACCTAGAGCCAACGATCTAGGCCCAGATTCTCTACAATCCCAAAATGTGTGAGCCCTGGGTCAAGTAGACAGCCCCCCGTTAGAGAACAACACCCTCATCTCTCTAGAACTGACTCCCCCAACTACAAGAAAACGGTTGCACATCCTCAACCTGGACAGACGATTTGAGGAGAAGAAAGAAAAAATAGACAGGGCTCTTAAGCACAGAAGCCTTAGTGTCTTGGATGAGCTTAGTATCCAAGACCCTCCGTTCACAGAAGACGTCCTCAAGACCCCACTCCCACCTAACTTCAGAATCCTGCAAGTCAGGATGTATGACGGTTCGGCGTACCCTCTAGACCATTTACAACATTACAAGACAACTATGATGCTGCATCGGCATTCTGACCTTATCATGTGTCGTGCTTTCCCCTTGACTCTTGAGAAGGCCGCGGGTACGTGGTATTCGCATCTAAGGCCAGGAAGCATTGGCAACTTTAGAGAACTTAGTTACGCCTTTGTTTCGCACTTCCTCAGCAGCAAAGGATAGAAGAAAACTTAGAGAGCCTGTTCAATATTATCCAGCATCGATGAGAGAGGCTCCGAGCCTACATATCTAGGTTCAATACAACTGCATGGGAAATCCCTAACCTTGACCCGAATGTTCAAATGCTGGCGTTTAAAAACGGATTGAGGTTTGGGATCTTCAGCTCCAAGCTCACCTGACGCCCGCGTAAGAACATGAATGAGGTTCTGGCTCAAGCAGAAAAGTACGTGTTGGCAGAAGACGACTAAGTGTTTAGGAGAGAGAGAGAAGGAGAAATAGAGAAGAAGAGAAAAAACATCGACCCTCAGAGAAGAGTAGTCAAAAGATCTCACCAAGAAAGCAGATATAAACCCCACCCCCGGCTCGACGGCTTCACCCCCCAACGCGTCTAGGACCAATGTCCTGATGCAGCTTTAAAACAAGTCAATCCTCTAGTGGCTGCCTAAGACGCCACACCTCGACGAGGACCAGAGAAAGTGGTGTTGATTCCACAAGAATTACGGCCACGATACTGAAGAATACCATAGCTTGAAGGAACAGATCAAGGCCCTCATCAGCCAGAGGCACCTGAAAGAGTTTACAAGACCTTAAGAGAGAGAAGCACCTGCCCAGCTAAGGGGGGATTTCGGACGCCCCCATCCTCTTCAGCAAGAGTGGCAGGAGCCTCGTAATAACCTCAGATCCATGTAAGAGGGGCCCGATCAGGGGAACCAGGAGGTGATGACTACCGCCAGAATCATCAAGATAATCTACGGAGACCCGGTGGCCGGGGGAGGTTCAAGACAAAGCAGTGATTACACCTAAAACATAACGCGATATTGTAGTACAGCTTTGGGGTGTCGATTCCATAGGTAAACAAGTTAACTACAAAGGAAGGTGTAAACTTTAATCCAAAACAATAAATCCAAATGAGTAAGGGAATCTGAAATTGATAGTGAAACAATTGTGTAAAGTAGATTGTGAAATATAATAGGGGAACAACAAGGATCCGGGAATCGTCCCTAGGTTCATTGCCCTAATCCTAACTTGATTCAGTTGTTTTTATCTATTGCAAGTTTCACATCCTAAACAGGAAATCGACAAATATTCAATAAAAGCGCATGTATAAACCCTAATGCAATTGATATGATTTATTCTTTACTTTCAAGCACACATGACCTAACTTATAAATTATCAAAAGATAATGATATATCTAACGGACAATACTGCAGCAATGGACAAATCTATAAAAGAGATCTACCAGACTCAATCACACCCAAACAAATACACATAAGAAGAGCATGACTATACTTATATGGAAAAGAAGCATGCAATCACCATACTGATAAGAAATCTACTAATTAGGTTAAAAAGTAAATCATAACAATGTTTGAATGCTAAAGCTCTATTACAACTGAATCAAGTAAGGGAAATAGAAACAACTACACCTAGGGATACATCCCTTCGCCTTGCTTGGAGATTAGTTAGCCATGGGGCTGATGGTTGCGCACTTTGATGGAGGAAAAGTTGTTGCTTCCTTAAGTTTTCCAGGTTTTTGAATGTCTAATTACAAACCCTAAGTGGTCTATTTATAGTGTACAAGGCCTAAGGGTGTTTTAGGGTTTGAACAAATCATTAAAGACCTAATTAGGGTCTAACTTAGAGAACAGGGTCTATGCACATGCTGCACCTTGGCTTAGTCACCCTGCACCTTGGCTTTTGTCAAGTTTCTTGTGTGTGCGGTGGGGTGCTCCTCAGCTTCTCCAGGGTGCGCCTCAGCCCTTCAAGGTGCACCTCAGTTGATCCAAGGTGCACCTTGACCTGTTGGGTCTTTGAGGCTTCTTTTGGGCTTTTTTCTGACGGGTGCACCTCAGCTGATCCAAGGTGCACCTTGACCTGATTTGTAGAGATCTTCTTTGTTTTATCTTTCCACAGCCATGGCTCCACTTTGGTATGTATCGAATCATCTTGCTTCAAGCACCGAATGCTTTTTCCATCTTTTTTAACTCAAGATACCTGAAAATGCAAGAAATAAGTTAATGTTCCAAGAATACCACTTTAGAGTTGTTAACGAATAAAAATGCAATTAAAACCTAAATCAACCCTAAAGTGCTAACAAATAAGTACGATTAAGATGCATTTTATGGCTCTTATCACAACCGCCAACTAGCTTATTGCTATTCTTTAGCAATTCAAGCGAAAACAAGAGATGAATTCTACGGTGGGAATCAAAGTAAATAAAAAGCAATATTAGTGTTAACGAAGAGTAATTCACGTTTTGTCTAAATAATTACACATAACACACGGCACAAAGAATCATTAAATTTCACCCAAGTGCAAAAATAATCTAAAGATCAATCTTAAAATTGTTATCGACTCTTAACATCCATCTTACCACAATCCATTAATCCGAACACCCGAATGATTTTATGCATAAGATTCCTGAATACAAGTCTTGGCCTCTAAAAATTAATTTGTGTGACATCAATCACAAAAACAAGCTCCATAGGCTTATTTTTCAAATCACTCTTCACTATTGTAGAAAAAATCACACTACATTGGATCAATAGGTTTTTACTAAGCTTGTAACGTTAGGCTAAGGTAAAGGTTAAGAAAGAACGGGAAGGATTCAACAAGTAAAAGAACTTAATCTCTTAGTTTTAAACACAACTCTTTAAGCACTGGATAACCTTACTTCAATACCTAACTCTTCCAACCATTTTCTGAGCATTTCTTTCAACAAATCACTATTTTTTTTTTATAAGAGCATATCTTCAATAAGTCACCACTTTTCCTTTCTTTTCTTCTTTCTTTGCCATCCTTCACTTCTTTTTTTCTTTTCTTTTCTTTTCTATTTTGGCACAAGACCATTCACCTCATTTTAATTCTTTTATTTTATTTTCTTTTCTTTTCCACAACCCCCAACTTATCTCCTTTAATGTTCTTGGGTTATGGTAGTAATATTTTTTCATATTTCCATCCTTACTTCCTTTTAAGTGCTTCTCACAACATGTGTATAACTAAGTTCTTTTAAAAGAAAGGTAGGGATAAAATATTTTTAGGCTCATAAAGGTAAGTAAATGGTTTATTGAAAGAAAGAAGGCTTAATTTTTCTTTTCAAGAAAAAGGCTCAAATAGGTGACTAGTGATAAATATAGCAATGGTAGGTTTTGAAAGGCTCAAACGGTTCAAAAATGGCCTATATCATATCCTAAGTGGTGTGCATTCTAGGAATTCGTCTCAAGTGATTATCAAGTAAATTCTAGAGCTTGTCAAGACCGCAAAAGCATTCACAAACAATCGCACATAAAACTTTTCTAGACGTTTTAGACTAATCATACAATCTTACCATAAACAAGAGTCTCAAACCAAATGAAGATTGATACTTAAATTAATTTCAAACCGAAACAAAATTTAACTCTTTCTAAATGTTGTATGTTATCTCAATTAAGCTTATATCATTGATATGTGAATTACATCCAAGGCAAACACAAAACATGCTAAAAACAAACAAAAAGGGAAAATGACACCAAACAGTTCAATGAAGAACATGAAAAACAGGAATATGTTTCCTCTACCCCCAACTTAAAATAAGCATTGTCCTTAATGTGAAAGCAAAAGTTAAGGAAACTCCCTTTGTAGCCAAAAGTGCACAGAAGTTGAAAATTGTGCACCACCATTTGAACTGCTTCGTATATTTATCCTTGAAAAAGAAATACGAAAGTAAAACTGGAAAACAGCAAAATAATAATAATAAACAAGAAAAAGAAATATGAAAAACAAAAAATAAAAGGATATGTTGTGGGTTGCCTCCCATGAGCGCTAAGTTTTTCGTCTTCGGCCAGATGCTGCACCACTCTTACTGTTGACCTCATTGTGGTGCCGAAGATGAGGCTCCAATTTAATGGTCTTAATGCTAATCGTTTGGTAAGGAATACTTAAAATCCACCGCAAGTGGCTCAAGTGTTCTTGGTGTTGCCCACTCATTATCAGCAGTAAGGTATTTGATTTTCGCATCCATGTGACTTCTCTAAAGTGACTTCTCAAAGCATGGTTGCCATGATTTCTTAATAAATTCCTGTGACTTATCAAAAATATCAACAACATTAACGGTATGGGAATAAATTAAAGAATCATCGAACTTAAAATTCTTAGGAGGGAATTCTAAAGAGTTAGAATTATCTTTAGTGTGCTCATCCTCTAAATTGAGCTTATCAACCATGTAAGTATCGAAACACTCATCCTCTTCATGTGGCTATTTTGAGACTCGAAAAACATTTACCTCTAAAGTTCTATTTCCAAATGATAATGTCATTAGGCCATTCTTACAATTAATGAGGGCATTGGTGATACCGGATTGAAATAGAATTGAAGGAAACTAAACAAACAAACAACAAAATGAAAGATAAGAGTTCACCACCCAAGAGATAACACCAAAGGGATATAGAATATCACCACCCAAAGGATTAACACAAGGGATACAGAACTATAGGAATTCACCACTCTAAGGATTATACCAAAGAGATACAGAATTACAAGAAGGAGAAAACTCTCTTCTAAAAGCCAAAGGCTGATTTCAATTTATAAACTCAAGTCTGATTTTTAGCTTACAAACACAAGTACTTATAGAGCTTAGAACAACCCTCTAAGCTTAGGAAAAGTAAGAAAACAATCCATAAAACATGCAAGGAAACAATCCCTAAAACAAGGAAGGAGACAATCCCTAAAACATGCAAGGAATCAAGGAATTGGTCAAAAGTAAAGAGAGGAACACAATTTCGGATTTTCAGGAGCACCCAATGACCAGAATTCAAATGGTCATATCTTCTTGTAGACATCTCCAAATGGGCTGAAACTTGTTTGGTTGGAAAGATGACGTCTTGAACTTTAATTTGGACTTAAGAAAATCTCAAAAAGGAGATCGTTTGGGCCTGGTATGATCAGCCTAAATCCAGTAAGCTGTTGTATCCGAATCTTCTTCCACTTTGGGCTTGGACCTTGCACCTTGCTTAGTTGACAAGAGATTATTAGATTTTTGTTGGGTAGGCCCATGCTAGGTTGGACATACCCATGTCAGGCTCCCCCAGTTGATGGGGACTTGCCCTCAAGTCCAAGATTTCTTCATTTACTTCATAGGGAGATAAGTCACTCACATTGAAAGTTGCAGATACTCCATAATCTCCTGGAAGTTCAATCTTGTAAGCATTTTCTCCAATGCGTTGAAGTACCTTAAATGGGCCATCAGCTCGTGGCAGAAGTTTAGACCGTCGTTTTGCGGGAAAACGTTCCTTTCGAAGATGAATCCATACTAGATCTCCTTCTTTGAAAGCTGCAGGCTTTCTATGTTTATTTGCTTGCTTGCGGTACTTCTCATTTTGCTTCTCAATATGAGCTCGAATCTGCTCATGTAATTTCTTGATCTCCTTCGTTCGTTCATTGGCATCTCCACTAAATTGGGTAGTAGTCGGAAGTGGAGCCAAATCAAGAGGGCTAATAGGTTTGAGACCATAGACAGCCTCAAAGGGGCTATAGCCAGTGGTTTGGCTAGTAGACCTATTATAGGCAAATTCAGCTTGAGCTAGGAGGAGATCCCATTGACGGATGTTCTTCCCCACAAAGCTTCTCAAAAGATTTCCCAAACTTCGATTAACAACTTCAGTTTGACCATCTGTTTGGGGATGATAAGCGGAGCTGAATTGAAGGATAGTGCCAAGCTTTCGCCAAAGAGTACGCCAAAAATGTCCGACGAACTTGGAATCACGATCAGAAGTAATCGTCTTAGGAATGCCATGAAGTTTGACAATTTCTCTGAAATATAGGTCAGCAACACGAGATGCATCAAGAGTTTTGTGGCAAGGAACAAAATGAGCCATCTTTGAGAATCGATCAACCACCACCATAATGGAGTCTTTATTTCGTTGAGTTCTTGGCAAACCTACAACAAAATCCATACTAACGTCCTCCCATGGGGCATTAGGAATAGGTAATGGGATGTATAGCCCGGTGTTTTGCTTGCGGCTCTTTGCGAGGTGGCAAATTTGACATTGCTTCACATGTCGCTCAACATCTCTCACCATTTTGGGCCAAAAAAATGTTCCTGCACAAGAGTTAAAGTTTTATCTCTACCAAAATGACCAGCAAGGCCTCCTCCATGGGCTTCTTTGATAATGGCTTCTCTCAACGAACATCGAGGAATGCACAAAAGATTGCCCTTGAAGAGAAAACCATCTTGTAACAAGAAATGGTTGTTAGGACCATTAGAAGATTCCTTCCATGCATTGCCAAAATCAAGATCATCTTTATAAAGTTCTTTGACAACTTCAAAACCCAAAACCTGCACTTGCATAGTGTTAAGTAAAGAGTGTCTTCGACTTAGGGCGTCAGCAACTTGATTAAGTTTACCTGACTTGTGCTTGATGGAGAATGAATAGGCTTGCAAGAATTCACTCCACTTTGCATGTCGCTTGTTGAGTTTTTGTTGGCTGCTCAAATACTTTAGAGCTTCATGATCAGAATGAAGTATAAACTCTTTATGGAGTAGATAATGACTCCAATGCCCCAAGGCACGAACAAGAGCATAGAATTCTTTGTCATATGTTGAATACTTCTTTCGAGATTCATTGAGCTTTTCACTAAAAAAGGCAATGGGTTTACCTTCTTGGCTGAGAACACCACCAACCCCTAAATTAGAGGCATCGCAATCAACTTCGAACACTTTGGAGAAATCTGGAAGTGTAAGGACTGGGGCCTCCGTTACCTTCTGTTTGAGAAGTTCAAAGCTCTTTTGGGCTTCCTTCGTCCACTTGAATGTTCCCCCTTTAAGGCATTCCGTGATAGGAGCAATAATGGTGCTGAAGCCTTTGATGAACCGTCGATAGAATGATGCAAGTCCATGAAAGCTTCTTATGTCGTGAAGGGACTTGGGAATAGGCCAGCTGGTGATTGCCTCTATCTTGCCCGGATCCATCATGATTCCTTCTTTGCAAACAACATAGCCTAAGAACACAAGGCTATTAGTGAAGAAATGACACTTCTTCAAGTTGACATACAACTTTTGTTCCCGTAAGGTTTGGAAAACTTGATGAAGATGCTCCATATGTTGCTCTTGAGACTTGCTGTAAACTAAGATATCATCAAAGTAAACAACAACAAATTGACCCATAAATGGTTTGAAAATATGATTCATAAGGCGCATAAAAGTACTCGGAGCATTAGATAGTCCGAATGGCATGACCATCCATTCATAAAGACCATCTCTCGTTTTGAACGCTGTCTTCCATTCATCGCCATCTCTCATGCGAATTTGATGATATCCGCTGCGAAGATCGATGTTTGAGAAGATTATGGCTCCATGAAGTTGATCCAAGAGATCATCCAACCGTGGGATGGGAAAGCAGTACCGGATGGTGATTTTGTTGACAGCTCTGCTGTCAATGCACATTCGCCATGAACCGTCCTTCTTTGGTACTAGAAGTGCTGGAACAGCGCAAGGACTCATGCTTTCTCGTACAAGGCCTTTGGAGATCAGCTCATCAACTTGACTTTGTAACTCTTCATGCTCCCTTGGATTCATCCGATAAGCTGCTTTGTTAGGTAAAACAGAACCTGGAATAAGATCAATATGGTGCTGTATACCCCTCATAGGTGGAAGGCCCGGTGGAAGTTCTTCAGGAATAATATCAGGGAATTCCTTAAGAAGTGGTTGTATTATAAGTGGAATCTCAATTGGATCTTTCTTTTCAACAACCATAAGAGCGTACCCCTCTCCACATTCTGTTAAAGTTTTCTCAACTTCACCTACAGAAAGTAAACTACAACCCTCCCTTTTAGAAGGTTTAGGAGTGAATATCATTTTCAGTGGGGCTAAAGTCACTTTAATTCCATTCTTTACAAAAGAATAGGTGTTTTTGAGACCATCATGGATAACTTTCCTATCATACTACCATGGCCTACCAAGTAGTATATGACATGCATCCATAGGGACAACATCACACATAACTTCATCCTCATAATTTTTCCCAATGGAGAATTGAACTAAGCATTTCTTAGTTACCTGAATATCGTTACCTCTTCGAAGCCATTGAAGTTTGTAGGGATGGGAATGAGCTTCTGTTTTTAGATTCAGCTTCTCCACCATGGTTGTAGACACCACATTCTCACAACTTCCCCCATCAATGATGACATTACACACCTTGCCATTGGAAGTGCATTTGGTGTGGAAAATGTTGTTTCGAAGCCAATCATCTTCTGCATAAGTTGACTTCAAGAGTCTACGAATAACAAGAGACTCTCCCTGATCCGCATACGTGAACTCCTCCTCGGATTCGTCCTCAACTTGCTCCTCCTCAGCATTATCTTCCAATTCTTCTTCAACAAGGGAGATTATCTTGCGATTTGGACAATCGGAAGCAATATGTCCAAAACCATGACATTTAAAGCATTTTCTACTTGAATTAGAATTATTGAAGCAATTAGAACCTGATGGAGCTTCATTCCTTGCAGGTGGTTTGACAGCTGCAGTTTTGGTTGATGGAGTGGCCTTGGAAGTAGAACTACTCCCCTGGTTTGTGATTCCATCGCGATTGAAAGGTCGATAAGTATTCTTACGCCCTTCCATTAATTGTTTCTCCACCTTTAGTGCTAGCTTGCAAACATCATTGTAGGTCCAGTAAGGTTGTAATTGTACAACATTACTGATTTCACGACGTAACCCTCCAAGGTAGCGGGCTACCATTTGTTCTTCGGGCTCTACGATGTCACAACGCATCATAGAATAATCGAACTCTGCTGTATATTCTTCCACGGAGAGATCGTTTTGTCGAAAGTTGTGGAACTTAAGAAAAGCATCTTGCCTATAATGATCTGGCAAATACTTCTTCTTAAGAGCCTTCTTCATCTTTGCCCATGTCACAATGCGACTCTTCCTTTCACGTTCTCGCTGCCTCTTAAGGTGTTCCCACCAAATAGAAGCATGTTTTCGTAGCTTGATGGCAACAAGCTTCACCTTCTTGTGATCTGCAACATCTTTGTAATCAAAGATCCGCTCAATGGTGTTAAGCCAATCAATGAATTCATCGGGTTGCATTCTTCCTTCAAATTCTGGAATGTCCACCTTGACGTCATAATCACGTTGGAAAACGTGATTTCTTAGCTCACGGGGGTGAGGTGGCGTGCTGTCATTTGAGGCATGGCTACGAGCTTGGTGAAAAGGATTAACTTCATCTCCATCATTGCTGGAAACTTCAGCATCTGAGCCATGATGAGGAGCACCATGTTCAGAAGTTTCATAACGCTCTAGGCGTTGTTCGAGTTGTTGCACTTGTCTCCTCAAGGCTTCCAGCTCGACATCTCGCGGGTCTCCTTGCGGTGCTGGAGCTGCTATTGGAATAGCTTGACCACGACGACCACGACCAGCCATAATAACAAGAACTATGGAAATCAAGGTGTTAGATATCACACTTGAGAAACCAAAGCTCTGATACCAATTTGATACCGGATTGAAATAGAATTGAAGGAAACTAAACAAACAAACAACAAAATGAAAGATAAGAGTTCACCACCCAAGAGATAACACCAAAGGGATATAGAATATCACCACCCAAAGGATTAACACAAGGGATACAGAACTATAGGAATTCACCACTCTAAGGATTATACCAAAGAGATACAGAATTACAAGAAGGAGAAAACTCTCTTCTAAAAGCCAAAGGCTGATTTCAATTTATAAACTCAAGTCTGATTTTTAGCTTACAAACACAAGTACTTATAGAGCTTAGAACAACCCTCTAAGCTTAGGAAAAGTAAGAAAACAATCCATAAAACATGCAAGGAAACAATCCCTAAAACAAGGAAGGAGACAATCCCTAAAACATGCAAGGAATCAAGGAATTGGTCAAAAGTAAAAAGAGGAACACAATTTCGGATTTTCAGGAGCACCCAATGACCAGAATTCAAATGGTCATATCTTCTTGTAGACATCTCCAAATGGGCTGAAACTTGTTTGGTTGGAAAGATGACGTCTTGAACTTTAATTTGGACTTAAGAAAATCTCAAAAAGGAGATCGTTTGGGCCTGGTATGATCAGCCTAAATCCAGTAAGCTGTTGCATCCGAATCTTCTTCCACTTTGGGCTTGGACCTTGCACCTTGCTTAGTTGACAAGAGATTATTAGATTTTTGTTGGGCAGGCCCATGCTAGGTTGGACATACCCATGTCAATTGGCAATGGCAAGGAGTGGTCTTCCAAGTATCAAAGGATTTTGGACTCTGCATTTACAGTAGAAACAATATCTAAAACCAAAAAATCAACAGGATAGTAAAAATTATCAATTTGCAACAAAACATCTTCTACAGTACCTCTTAGTTTTCTTACCGATCTATCCGCTAATTGAAGTACCATGGAGGTTGGTTTGATCTCACCTAGACCGAGCTGCAAGTACATGGAGTATGGCATGAGGTTCACACTAGCACCCAAATCTAGCAATGTTTGGCCACAAGATTGGTTTCCAATTTGACAAACCACTATTGGACAGCCTGGATCTTTATATTTGAGTAGTGTTTTGCTGTCAATTACTGCACTTTCTTGCTCCATTAGGAATGTCATCTTCTTCACATGGTGCCTTTTCTTGAGTGTGCACAAATCCTTGATGACTTTAGCATAGTTGGGAATCTGTTTTATAACATGAAGAAGAGGGATGTTAATTTTAACATGTTGAAGTTGTTCAAGAATCTCACCTTTTGATGCTGAATTTATCTCCTTAGGTTTAAGGAGTGCTTGAAGGAAAGGCACCGGTAGAGAATAATCATCATGGGCCTCTTGTTCCTTGGGGGTTTCATCCTTGTTGCTTAAGTTTGATGGTAGAGTGGGACCATCAATTTTCTTACCACTACTGGTGATTATGGCATTAACCTCTTTAACATTTTGATTTCCAAGATTGGAGGTTTGTGCCATATGTTGTCCCCTTAGATTTTGTTGTGGCTGCAAAGGAAACTGTCCTTGCTTTTGAATCACCAAGAAACTAGTCAACTTACTGAGTTGGCTCTTTATCTCCTTTTGTTCCGCTTTGATCCCTTGTTGTTCCTCTAACAGCTGTTGATTTATTTTGCCTTGATCTTCCACATTCTTGGCATGTACCTGCATAAATGACTTAAACATATCTTTCAAAGGTAAAGATTGTTGAGGTGCATTATATGAAGTTGCTTCTGGTTGCCATTGGGTACTAGAGTGGGCAGGAGGTTGTGTATCGGGTTTCCAATTAAAATTTGGGTGACTTTTCCAACCGGGATTGTAGGTGCTAGAGTAGGGTGAGTGTGGTTTCCCAAAGGGTATACATACAGTATTACACTCTTCCTTAATCTCAAAATAAGCCGGACAATCCTTAGGTAAATGATCTACCCCATTACACATGAAACAAGGCTCATAGGACTCTACCCTAGCAACCGGTTCAGGAGCCCTAGCATTTCTAGTTTTTAAGGCTTCAATTTCCTTAGTTAGGGCCTCTAAATGGGCTTTAAGGTTATCTTCTTCCTTAAGTTGATAAATCCAAGTGGGTTGATTTCTTCTAGTGCTTTCCATGGCATTTGGTCTTGTCCAAGTGTAGGATTTTTCTGATAGGTCATCTAGGAAATCCATGGCTTGGTCGGGATCTTTTTGAAGAAAATCCCCATTGTACATCATTTCTATGAACTACCTCTCCCTACTTAGAAGTCCATCATAGAAGTAGCTAACCACCCACCAACTCTCATACCCATGGTGTGGACAAGAATTTAAAAGGTCCTTGAAACGTTCCCAAACTTGATATAAGGTTTCGCTCTCTTTTTGCGCAAAGTTTGAGATTTGTCTCTTGAGGTTATTAGTCTTATGGGTTGGGAAGTGCTTTTGAAAGAAAACTCGTGTCATCTCATCCCAACTACCTATGGACCTAGGCCTTAACGAGTACAGCCAAGCCTTGGCTTTTTCCTTAAGTGAAAAAGGAAAAAACCTAAGTATAACGGTGTCTATCATATCAGCCTTACTGTGAAAAGTTGCTACTACTTTCTCAAATTCCCTAATGTGGACATAGGGGTTTTCATTCTCAAACCTATGGAAGGTTGGTAGCAATTGGATCATTCCTGGCTTAAAATCAGGTTGTTAAACATTAGGGGGAACATGATACAAGATGGGGTGGCCGTTCGGCTAGGGTGCAAGTAATCTTTAAGTGTCCTAGCAACAATTTCATTGTGATTTTTGGCCATGTTAGGGGAAATAAATAAAACAGAAAGAAAAAATAAATAAATAAATAAATTAGAAAATTAGAAAATCAAAACAAAAAGTAAAGAACAAAATCAAAAAAATCAAAAAATCAAAGCTTCAAGAAAGGAACGATATTACCGTTTTGTCTCAAACTGGACAATCTTCCTTGCTTGTAAGCGCGTCTCCTCGGCAATGGTGCCAAAATTTGATTACACCCAAAACATAACATGGTATTGTAGTATAGCTTTGGGGTGTTGATTCCACGAGGAAACAAGTTAACTACAAAAGAAGGTGTAAACTTTAATCCAAAACGATAAATCCAAATGAGTAAGGGAATCTGAAATTGATAGTGAAACAATTGTGTAAAGTAGATTGTGAAATATAATAGGGAACAACAAGGATCCGGGAATCCTCCCTAGGTTCGTTGCCCTAATCCTAACTTGATTCAGTTATTTTTATCTCGATTGCAAATTTCACATCCCAAACAAGCAATCGGCAAATATTCAATTAAAGCGCATTTATAAACCCTAATGTAATTTATTTGAATTATTCTTTACTTTCAAGCACACATGACCTAACTTATAAATTATCAAAAGACGACGATATATCTAAATGACAGTACTGCAGCAATGGATAAATCTATAAAAGAGATCTACCGGACTCAATCACACCCAAACAAATACACATAAAAAGAGCATGACTAGACTTATATGGAAGAGAAGCATGCAATCACCGGACTAATAAGAAATCTACTAATTAGATTAAAAAGTAAATCATAACAATGTTTGAATGCTAAAGCTCTATTACAACTTAATCAAGTAGGGTAAATAGAAACAACTACACCTAGGGATTCATCCCTTTGCCTTGCTTGGAGATTAGTTAGCCATGAGGCTCATGGTTGCGCACTTTGATGGAGGAAAAGTTGCTGCTTCCTTGAGTTTTCCAAGTTTTTGAATGTCTAATTACAAACCCTAAGTGGTCTATTTATAGTGTACAAGGCCTAAGGGTGTTTTCAGGTTTGAACAAATCATTAAAGACCTAATTAGGGTCTAACTCGAAGAACAGGGTCTGTGCGCGCGCTGCACCTTGGCTTTTGTCAAGTTTCTTGTGTGTGCGGTGGGGTGCGCCTCAGCTTCTCTAGGGTGCACCTCAGCCCTTCAAGGTGAACCTCAGCTGATCCAAGGTGCACCTTGACCTGTTGGGTCTTTGAGGCTTCTTTTGGGCTTCTTTCTGACGGGTGCACCTCAGCTGATCCAAGGTGCACCTTGACCTGATTTGTAGAGATCTTCTTTGTTTTATCTTTTCGCAGCCATGGCTTCACTCTGGTATGCATCAAATCATCTTGCTCCAAACACCGAATGCTTTTTCTATCTTTTTTAACTCAAGATACCTGAGAATGCAAGAAATAAGTTAATGTTCCCAGAATACCACTTTAAAGTTGTTAACGAATAAAAATGCAATTAAAACCTAAATCAACCCTAAAGTGCTAACAAATAAGTATGATTAAGATGCATTTTATGGCTCTCATCAAGCAGCAAGGCATATGCCAAAGTCGTCGTCAGCGGCCCCCACAAGCAAAAGAAGTCAGGTCTAGTGATTTCCTTTACGGAAGACGACTTGGAAGGTTTGTAGACTCCTCATGATGACGCTGTGGTGGTCTCTCCCATGGTGGCCAACCATAAAGTAAGACGGGTCCTTATTGACAATCGAAGCTCGGTAGACATACTATTCTATGACGCCTTCCAGTGCATTGAGGCTAAAAGACGAGCGCTTAGAGCAGACCCCAGCCCCCTTTTATGGTTTCGTTGGATCCCCAGTATTTGCGGAGGGAAGCATAGTCCTCCTTGTTACTGCAAGAACAACCCTGCAGACAACCACAGTGCAAAACACCTTCTTGGTAGTCAAACAGCCCTCCTCTTACAACGTGATCCTCGACCGACCTCCCATCAACAAGCTGAAGGCCATTGTCTCCACTTATCATCTGAAAGTCAAATTCCCCACTAGTGAGGGGGTAGGGGTGGTCAAAGGGGATCAGCGAGCTTCTCAGTCATGCTATCTGAATGCCGTTAAAGAAGGGAAGAAGGTCGAAGCCTTGCCCCTCGAAGTGGAAAACCTTAGGGATGAGATGAAGACTCCAAGGGGGCAGCCCATAAAAAAGCTGACTTCGGTGCCCTCCGAAAGGACCTCTCTTGAACCCTCCAGATCAAATCGAATCTCCCCAAAAGTCACAGAGAATAGCTTCTCTCCCTTCTCAAGAAGAACTAAGACCTGTTTGTCTGGTCTGCATCGAACATGCTTAGGATCGACCCCTGAACTATCTAGCACCGCCTGAGCGTAGATCCGAAACACAAGCCAGTCATTAAAAAAAAAAGAACTTTCGCCCCGGAACGCCAAGTCGATATCAAAGCCAACTTATATAAGTTGCTTGAGGCAGGCTTCGTCCGAGAAGCAAAGTACCCTGAGTGGGTATCCAACGTGGTGATGGTCTGGAAGGCCAGTGGAAAGTGGCAAATCTGCATTGACTTCACCAACCTGAACAAAGCCTGTCCTAAGGACAACTTTCCTTTCCCTCAGGTTGATCAGCTGGTGGATGCTACCTCGGGGCACGAACTCCTCTCTTTTATGGACGCATACTTTGGCTACAACCAGATCTTTATGTATGGGCCCGACCAAGACAAGACCTTCTTCTTCACTGACCAGGGGTTGTATTACTATAAGGTTATGCCTTTCGGGCTTAAGAACGCCGGCGCAACCTATCAAAGGTTGGTAAACAAGATTTTCAGAGAACAGATTAGGCAAAACATGGAAGTCTACGTAGATGACATGTTAGTCAAGAGTACCAAGGTGCGAGACCATGGTTCCGACCTAGAAGAAGCCTTTAGAGTACTACGAAAGCACAAGATGAAATTGAATCTGGTGAAATGTGCGTTCGGAGTAACAGGAGGAAAGTTATTGGGCTTTATGGTTACCTAGAGAGGAATAGAAGCCAGTACAGAAAAGATAAAAGCCATCCTCGATATGGCTCCTCCCAAGTCTATAAAATAAGTGCAACGGTTCACCAGGCGAATAGCAGTCCTAAATCACTTCATGTCCAAATCCGTGGAAAGATGCTTGCCTTTCTTCAAGGCCATCAGGAAGGCAAAAGATTTTTCCTAGACAAAGAATTGCCAAGAAGCGTTTGAAGAACTAAAGAAATACCTAAGCTCGCCCCTACTCTCAACTAAGCTGCTCCTGGGTGAGAACTGTTCCTATACTTATCAGCTGGGCAAAGCACTGTGGCCTCCGTTCTGATTCAAGAAGAGGAAGGCATTCAAAAACCCATTTATTATGTTAGCAGAATCCTCTATGAAGTGGAGGTGAGGTATCCTCCTATAGAGAAGGTAGCTTACGCCATCATAGTAGTAGCGCAAAAACTCCAACCATATTTCTAGGTGCACACAATCGTCCTCCTAACTGACCAGCCCTTAAAGCAAGTCCTGCACAACCTGAGTGTTTCCGAGAGAATGGTAAAGTGGTCAATAGAGATAGGAGAGTTCGATATCTAGTACCCGCCCTCGAAAGGCAATCAAGGGTCAGGCCTTGGCCGACTTCATTGTCGAAACAACCCTCTCAACGGACCCAAGTGAGGGAGCAAGATTGATGTCTGACGAATCACCTCTAGGGTGGACCCTCCATATAGACGGGTCTTCGAATACCACAGAAAGGGGACCGGGACTCATCCTCTGCAGCCATGATGACTTTATGGTTGAATATGCCTTGAGATTTGAATTCAAAACCTCTAATAACGAGGCAGAATACGAAGCCCTACTGGCTGACCTGAAACTAGGAAAGGCGCTGACCATTGAAGTTCTAGATGTGTACAGCGACTCACAGTTGGTGGTAAGCCAAGTAATGGGGGAATTCGAGGCCTAAGAGGAGAAGCTCACTCGATACCTCGAAAAAGCAAAAGAGCTCGCCACAAAATTCAAGACATTCTGGATAACTCAGGTCCCCCGAGCAAAAAACTCAAATGCGGACGCCTTGGCCTCGTCCTGGAACCTCGAGCCAACTCAAACCGTCTACCTAGAGACTCTCTCTGACCCAAGCATAAACGAAGCCCCAATCCTGCTAATAGTAGAGGAAGAAACTTGGAACGACCCGATCCTCCAGTACTTGAAAGATGGGGAAGTCCCCAAACAGAAGAGCGAAGCTAGAAAGCTAATCTCTCATGCCTCCCGGTACACAGTCATAGATGGGCAGCTATATAAAAGGGCTCTGACTATGCCCTACTTGAGGTGCCTCAATTCACTCGAAGCTGACTACGCCATCCAGGAGGTCTACAAGGGGATATGTGGAAATCACTTAGGGGCCCAAGCCTTAGCCTTCAAAGTCCTTCGACAAGGGTATTATTGGCCCAAAATGAGAGAGGATGTGGTAGATTTGGTCAGAAAATGCAAGAGCTACCAGCAGTATGCTCCCGTGCTGCACCAACCAGCCAACCCCCTCACCTCGATCACCAGTCCTCTCCCCTTCGCCATGTGGGGAATGGACATTCTTGGCCCATTCACATTCTTGGCCCATGACCTCTAGACAAAAGAAACATCTCATCATAGCTATCGATTACTTCACCAAGTGGGTTGAAGCAGAGCCACTGGCCAGCATCACAGATCATCAAACCCGAAACTTCGTTTGAAAATCGATCGTGTGTCGATTCGGTATACTTTGGGTGTTAGTCATTGACAACGAAAAGCAGTTCGATAACTCCTGGTTTAAAACGTTCTATGAAGACCTCTGCATCCAACATCGATTCTCATCCGTCAAGTATCCGCAAGCTAACGGCCAAGCCGAAGTAACCAGCAGAACACTTCTCCAAGGCATCTAGAAAAGACTCGACAAAGTAGATAAGCAATGGGCCGAGCAACTCTCCAATATCCTCTAGGCCTATCAAACAGTCGTTCGCACTCCAACAGGGGAAACTCCATTCTTCATGACATACCGGTCGGAAGCCATCATCCCCCTCGAGGTCGGAATACTGTCAATGTGCGTGCAACACTTCAAACCAAGTAACAACGAGGAAGGTTTACGGATGAATGCAAATTTAGTTGACGAAGCCCGAGACAAAGCCAAAATTCACTTAGCTGCGTATCAATAGAGGACCGCCCGATACTACAATTCCTGAGTTCGAAATAGGAACTTCAAACTGAACAACCTCGTCCTTCGAAAAAGCAAAGTGTCCCATCCTCAGCAAACGGGAAAGCTCATTCCGAATTGGGAAGACCTATACAGGATTCGAAAAGTCTACCAAGCTGGCACTTTCGAACCTGAGGAGTTAGACAGCAAGCCCGTTCCATGTACTTGGAACACGGAGAATCTCCATAAATTCTATCAGTAACAAGAAAGTGTAAAAAAGAAACTTAAGTTCATAAACATCAATTTCATTAAATCAAACTTTCGGTTACAAAAGACAGGCACTATCGATCTTCATATACAAAAAAGAGAAACAAAAAAAACTAAACTAATCACCCCGAGGAGCCTCATCCTCGGGGGCCTTTTGAGGCTCGGCTCTAGTCGTGTCCTTCGCGTCCCCATCAACAACGGTCGCTCTATCCTCTCCAGAGGACTCTAGCTCAATACCAGAGAAGTTGACCTCTGGAAAAAGGGCATTGGCCTTCCTCTTGACCTCGTTAAAGCCCTCAAGGAATTGGCCTCCCGCTTCCTCCATCAGGGCCTCTTTCTCCTCCACGACCTTGCTACGGACCTCCTCCGCCTCTGCCCTGGCCAAGTCCCTCTCCGTCTTTAGGGCATCCTTAGCTCGGCACCGGTAATCCCTCTCCATAACCCGATCCTTCTTGGCCCTCTTTGTCGCCTCAAGAGAGGAAGACAAAGGCTGGACGAGATCTCGAGTCTCCTCTAGCTTCTACTTGGCCTTCACCAAGCGCTTGGCCATGTCTGCGCTGCGCCTAGCCAAAACCCCAACGAGGACTCCAGTCTGAAATAAACACGGAAAGCATTATAAAAAGGGGTTGAAAAATTAAAAAGAAAAAGCTAAGGCTGAAGGGGAAAAATACCTGAGAGGTCATGGCCTCTATAACTAAGCACAACGCCTCGAAGGGCTTCTTCGTGAGCTCAATCATGTCACGAGGAGGGATCCCCATGATAAGATACTATTGAGCAACTCAGGGGTGTGCAAACACTGAGTCATCTACCTTCAGTGCCCATCGTGGTGGTAGGGACTCCAGACCCCTCCCTTGAAGAGGATGGTCTCGAGAGAGGAATAGGTGCGGTAAGAGCAGTCCGCGAATCCAGAATGGGGGCCTCGGAGGGCTCTCCACTGCGATAGACACTGGGTTTGAAGCTCGAGCCTTCTTTTTCTTCTGCTCTGGGGTCAAGCCACTGGCTTCCGCGGCCTGCTTCCTCTCCCTGGCCATATGCTTAGCCCTCTCCCCTTTTTGGGCAGCCATCTCTATCTCTGCACAAAGGACGAGTATTAGTAACTTGAAGAAAACAAAATAACAAATAAAACCAAGTGCTTACCATGCTCTAAGTTAGCTGGGAGGCTAGGAGGGCAGAGGCCGTGCCTGTGAAGCTCCTTGTTATCCCCTAGAACCTCGGCATCCAGAGGCGCGGCTATCATCACCTTCAATATCTCCTGCTCTTGGTGCAAAAGGTGTGGTTTCTTGCATTTGCCAGCACAATCTAGACTCTATATGAGAGGGATGTTGAAGCTTTCAATGCTCCTGATGAAGAAAAATGACCTCTTCCGCCTCTTTATGGAGAACGACTTCTTCCTTAAGACACTCTTCCTAGCCCTCGAGCTCACCACCACCCAGTCTGTCTACCCATGCTTGGCTATATGGAAATGGGCCTTAAAAACATTGAGGTTCATGACCCCGCCCACTTCCAGACACACGGCTATAAAAGCCATGATTAGCCACATTGAATTGGGCACCAGCTGGCTCAGCGCGATACCGAAGTATCAAAGCACCGAGCAGAAAAAAGGGTGGAGAAAGAACCTAAGCCCGGCCTTCATGTGTTGTTCGTAAACGCACAGCTCATAAGGCGCGCAGCTTGGAAGGGCATCGTAAGCCCTCTCCCCACCCTCTGATGCCCTTAGGGCATACTCCATGGGGATCCTATACAACATTCTTATCCCTGGAAGCTCAGCCTTTCCCACCTTACTCGAAATGGAGTTGGCCTCGAACATCCATTCCTCCAACTCAGCCGCCGTGGTGTCTTCCCTAATATTTATCAATGCACGGTTGACCTCTTCCTCATCTCCAGAGGTCTCTTCCTTATTCTCCTCTCCATCACTTCCCTCAGGGATGAAGGGTACCAGAGTGAGGGCACCCTCCCGAGGAGCAATCTCCAAAGAGGAGACATCCTCACTGGAGGAAACACCCATGGCTTCCTCCAATTCCCTTGACAGATCTCTACTAACCTCACTATCACTACGCTCAGACATTATGAAAAATACTCACCAAAAAGAATGCAGAAGTTTGAGTGTAGCTTCGAACTCTCACTATACTGAGCGCTCTGAACTGTTTCTCTCAAACTCCGAGTTCTCTCAAGTTCCTTTCTCTAAAAAAATGCAAGTGAGGAGAAATGAGAAAGACACTCCTTGTATAGAGCTTGTGGCAACAGGAAACGAGGAACATTAAATCACCCTCCAACTGAAAGGACGATACCCTTGATATCATCTAGGCGCTGTCCACTCTCCCAAAGGTGCCAGCGGTCATAAAAGTGCAACCCTTCCTGAGCCCCATGCACTGTCATATAAAAAGCAGTCGCCATCCCAATTTAATGCGCATTTAAAATACCCATAGGCCACATAGAGAGCTTAGGCCCTAGGAAAGAAGGGCCCATGGGCCTAAAGTAGAAAGCCCATAAAAGAATAGGTCTAAGTCCGAGCGTGTGAGCTGCTTGTCCAATGCTCAACCAAAAATCTTCAAGTCCAAGTGTGTGAGTTGCTTATCATACATTCGGCCAAAAATCTCCATGTCCGAGCGTATGAGCTGTTTGTCATACACTCGGCTAAAAATCTCCATGTCCGAGCGTATGAGCTGCTTGTCATACACTCGACCCAAAATCTTCAAGTCCGAGCGTATGAGCTGCTTTTCATATGCTCAGCCAAAAATCTCCATGTACGAGTGTATGAGATGCTTGTCATACACTCGGCCAAAAATCTCCAAGTTCGAGTGTATGAGCTTTTTGTCATATATTTGGCCAAAAATCTCCATGACGGAGCGTATGAGCTGTTTGTCATATGCTCGGCCAAAAATCTCCATGTCCGAGTGTATGAGCTACTTGTCATACACTCGATCAAAAATCTTCAAGTCCGAGTGTATGAGCTGCTTGTCATACGCTCGGCCAAAAATCCCCAAGTCCGAGCATATGAGCTTCTTGTCATACGCTCGGCCAAAAATCTCCAAGTCCGAGCATGTGAGCTACTTGTCATACGCTCGGTCAAAAATCTCCAAATCCGAGCATATGAGCTACTTGTCATACGCTCAGCCAAAAATCTCCATGTCCGAGCGAATGAGCTGTTTATCACACACTCGGCCAAAAATCTCCAAGTCAAAGCGTATGAGCTGTTTGTCATACGCTCGGCCAAAAATCTTCAAGTTCGAGCGTATGAGCTGCTTGTCATACGCTCGGCCTAGAATCTCCAAGTCCGAGTGTATGAGTTGCTTGTTTTACACTCGGCCAAGAATCTCTAAGACCAAGTGTATGAGCTGCTTGTCATACACTCGCCCAAAAATACCAAGCCCGAGTGCATGAGTTGCTTCTCAAACGCTCGACCAAGATTCGCCAAGACTGAGCATTTGAACTGCTTCTCAAACGCTCGGCCTAGATTCACCAAGATCGAGCGTTTGAACTGCTTCTCAAACGCTCGGCCCAGATTCGCCAAGACCGAGCGTTTGAACTGCTCCTCAAACACTCGGCCCAGATTCACCAAATCCGAGCGCTTGAACTATACCTCAAATGTCCGGCCCAAGTTCTCCAAAACTAGAAGGCACACTCATTCCAAGATCTCCATGTCCGAGGCCTCAAACTTCTTGTTTCTTAAAAAATCTCAAGTATAAACGTTCGGCCACGGCACGAACATCACATTTTACTTCCTCAAGGCACAAGTACCTGAGGAAGTGGGGGACCTGTGATGGAGTCCACAAAACCCTCATCTAATGAAACACCTACACATGGATTCTGGCATCACCAATAGGACGATGACACATGTCAATGCTTCCACAGCCTGGCAAAGTATATGTAGAGCAGGCAGATTACACAACCGCCACGTCAAAGCGTGATTAGAGGGCCTAACCTCCTCTGAAACACGTGACCCCCTAACACACGGAACACTCTGAGCACGGGATTAAGATCTCTCTCGAAAGCCCGGGATCATAGGAGCAGGGCCATACGTCCCACCATATGGGCGGCCTCCACTCTGAAGACTATAAATAGCCTAAGGTATATAAGTCCAAAGGCAATACTTTTTTTTTAGTATTACTTTACTTTAAAATTAATCCTCGGCCTCAGCCTGACTAGAGCTTCGGAGCGCCCTCGAAGGTCTCCCCCTCCCCTCCTTCCGAGGGTCCCTTAGTTCACCCTTGTCATTTGTGCAGTCCTTAGGAAGTCAACCATAAGCCACGTCAGCACCAACGCCACGTCAGAACCAAAGATTTTAACGGCATCAACATCTGCCATTTCTCCAAGAGAATAATTGGCCTTGTTAAGGAATTTCCACGATACCCATACTGTCCACCAATGAAGAGAAATACCACACACCAGGCAAGGCCATACTTTTGTAAGATGTCTTATGATCCAATTTAGCAACCCGATTCCAGTCAGTAAAAATTAACCAAGTGCCAGGAAAATCCTTATAAGAATATGAAATATCAAGCCAAATTCTGCTTCGATGATCAACAACAAGATAACCACAAACACAAGCACAAAAGTAATCTAAATTGTGACCACATCCATTATTGTCCGAAATTTGCAGGAAAATAAAATTGGAACATTTTTCAACCACCATACAAGTGAGATCTTTAGTCCATCCTACAAAAATGCCCCCACCCTTCCCTTTATAGTCAACCCCGTTATAATCATAAAGCTGAAAAAAAAAAGAAAAAAAAACACTTAAATGTCTTGCAGCATTGAGTAGTAGTTTTAGTTTCCATCAGAAAAACAAGAGATAGATGGAAACTTTGGGCAAGACCTTTAAGTTGTTGAAATGTCAGAGGATTTCCCAGTCCCTTATAGTTCCAACTGATAGCTCTCATGGTTTCTGTTGGGGCTGTTCAGGGCCAGTTCCCTCAACCTTTTTCTTGAAACTTTAGTTGATTCTGCTTGGCTATCTGACTCGAGCAAGAAACAGACGAAACTGGCGTTGGTTACAGAATTCATGTTCCACCCCTTCTTATCACTTGAGTTGTTGGATCCCCCTTCTTCAATTCTTTTTTGTTGTTTCTTAGGGCCCTCTTCACTTCCATCTTCAGAGTTATTCTGTGAGTTTGTTGAATGATGCCCCAAGAGCTGCTGATGTTTGAGTTGTTGAGGCTTAATAAAACACATGCTTGATCTACTATTCTATTTTGTTGGTGATAGGAGACATATAGATTATGTTTTCATACTTGTTTTATTAGGCCATGTTTTTATGCTTGTTTTATTAGGCCATGTGTTTCATACTTGTTTTATTAGGCCATGTTTTCATCCTTGTTTTAAGGATTACTTTAGGCCATGTTTTCATCCTTGTTTTAAGGATTGTTTTTTCCTTTAACAACTTATATATATGTTGAAATTGTATTCTCAAATATATAGTGAAAAAAATCAAGTTTGTTTTTTCAAGCTCTTGCACTTCATTTCTATCAAAAATCAACAAATTGGTATCAGAGCCATAAGTTCTTAAGAGACCTGTGAGGTTAAGTGAATCTAACCACTTACCTTAAACAATTGCATTAAACACTCACCATCTTCCCTATCCAAAACACAAAGCCTACAGCCAACGCAAGATGAGTTCAGGAGCTTCATCGAATGCAATAGCACCTCCGGTGTTTGATGGAACGAATTATCAAGTGTGGGTTGTCCGAATGGAAGCCTATCTTGATGCTAATGATCAATGGGAAGCCGTTGAAATTAAGTATGAAGTTCTTTCCTTGCCTGACAATCCAACTGTGGCTCAAATAAAAAATCACAAGGAGATGAGGCAAAGGAAATCAAAGGCAAAAGCTAGCTTATTTGCAGCTGTTTCATCTTCAATTTTTATCAGAATCATGACACTGAAGACAGCAAATGAAATTTGGGACTTCCTAAAGAAGGAGTATGAAGGAAATAAATGAGTCAAAGGCGTGCAAGTTCTGAATCTGATCAGAGAATTTGATATGCAAAGAATGAAGGAATCAGAAACAATCAAGGATTACTCTGACAAACTCCTTGACATTGTTAACAAAGTAAGGCTTCTTGGTACTGATTTTTCTGATTCTAGAATAGTTCAAAAAATCCTTGTAACAGTTCCTGAAAAAGTTTGAGGCTACAATATCATCAATAGAAAACTCAAAAGATGTGTCAAGTATTACCTTGGCAGAACTGTTGAATGCACTACAGGCTCAGGAACAAAGGAG